>JADWQK010002543.1:0-600000 GCA_017933935.1 Sesamia nonagrioides
TTTCTATGTGCCTTTCCATAGATGCACCCAGTACAAAATTCAGAATCGAGTGGTACTTTAATACCTAGTTCATGTTCGATAACTTTCTTAACATGTCGTTTATTCTGGTGAGCAAATCTCTCATGATAAAGTTGAAGGTTGGATTTGTACAATACGTTCACTTCTTGAGTGCTATTGCCAGTAACTGTTTTTGCATTGAGCTTATACAGTCCTCCATTTTTAGAGCGTTCTCCTACTAGCTAAACTTGTCCCTCCCGTAAGTGAGCAAGTCTCTCTTTCAGAAGTAAAGACACTGTTATTCAGTTTATCTTGGGAAGCCAGAACTGAGAAAAGATTCTTTTTAATTGCAGGTACGTACCAAACTTCATTAAGTATTATGTCTTGCCTTTTATTGTTGACAAAAGAGATCAGATGTACAGTTCCCTTACCAAGAGCACCAACTGTGGCTCCATTTGCAGTAGTCAAAGTATTAGTGTTACAGCTTTCGAAAGTAGTGAAAAAATTTATCCGATTCGTGATATGATTGGTCGCGCCATTATCAACGTACCAACAGTGTCCACATCATTTTCCGATACTGCATTCACTTCTTGTTTGTCTTCAAGGTACATCAAGAGAGTGTTTACTTTGGCTTCGTTACTGGAAGGTGTAGGTTTTGGTGGTCTACCATCTGACATCCATTTATGACATTTCTTAATCTTGTGGCCTAGCTTGCCGCAATAGCTGCATTTCTTTTTGATAAACTTTACATTGCTGTTCTGTGTAGCAAAAGCTTAAGTAGACCCAGGCTGATTATGTTGACTTGAAAGAGACTTTTCAAAGTTGCATAATTGTACAGTCAAATTTTCGATATTGCGATCAGCTTTTGATAATAGTAACCAGCTTGACTTAAACGGGAAGAATGATTCGGGTAGTGTATCGAGAATTTTGTAAATGAGTAAAACTTCTGGTAATTCACACTTGTACTCCTTCATCAGCTCAATTGTCAAGTCATGCCACATATTCTTTAGCTTCGAAATGTGTGTACCCATATCGTGCTGCGGATCCTTGCAATAATGGAAAAAATCCAGTGAGTAGGTATAAGTTTTGTCGTCTGTTGAACGATCAAACAATCTATGTAGCTCGTCCCATACTTCTCTAGACGTCTCTAGTCTCATGATCTTCTGTAGGGTCATATCCGACATGTTTGCTGTTAGTAATAGCAAGGCTTTACTATCTGCTTCATTATACTTTTGTAGCTTTTCCTTATATGATTCGATCTTTTGTGGGCTGGCGTCTTTGGGCAGGACAGGCTTTTTTAGTCTGCCTTCTACTGCTTCCAGTGCCCCAACAGAGCCCCTGAGCAGCTGCAAGACTTTATATCGCCATGTCGGCCAATTTTCATTGCCTTCTAAATGGCCGATGTCAATCTTGAAACTTTGCTTATTTAGGAATATAATTTTCTCAAATCGTTTGGTTAGTACTTACTGTAACACAAATAAACGTTTAACCACGCTCTGCTACCATGTTGAGGTCGTGCTTTTTAATCAAAACGATTTCATGAGAGTAAAAGTATATTGTCGAATAAATACAGCAAAATTATATATATCAGACAAACGTAACTAGGTAACCATAATATATCATACATAGAAAAATAAAAAAAAATTAAAAAAAGTTTTTCAAGAGCATCAACTCTAACATGCAGTATAATATTTTTCTTTTTAATTTTGCACAGACAGACGCCATGTACTGGTAGCTGTCAGTATCGAAAAAGGGAAGAGGGAGTTGCCAACAAAAATAAATATGACATGAACTATTTAAATCAATATATTAATTTTTGCATCATATCGATTCTATCTAATTATTTCAACAATTTTAGTGATTCTATTGAAATATGCTGCAATAGGAATTGTTAATAAATAGTTAGCATGTAAAAGTCGATAATCATGTAAATAACAGGAGATTTGTAAAACGTAAGTTGTGATAACCTTAAATTGGTTTGTTTACCTGTATTCTTTATGGAGCTAGGCGATGGTATAAACACAAACGATAATACAAAAACATCTAAACGTAAACATCATCACCAATACAAACACGAAACAACAAAACATTTCCCTCAGAACTTATGTATTTCTCTCAACTAACCTCACACACTCAATAGTATGACTAGACTTTTAAACAACATCTCTTAATTTTTCAAATTTAGGTTTACATAATGCCTTAGTACAAATGTCTGCTACCTGCTTCTCACTCAACATATCTTAAAACAACTATATTTTCTTGAACTTTCTCTCTTATAAAATGATATTTCAAGTCAATGTGCTTTAACCTTTTATGATGCTCAGGGTTCTTCGCAATATGAATAGCTGACTGATTATCTTCAAACATTATAATACTTTTACATTCAAAGTTAACTTCATTTAATAAATTCCTAATCCAACATCCCTCCGAAATACCTTTAGCTAAAGCCACATACTCTGCCTCCGTTGAAGATAACGCTACTGACTGCTGTTTACCAGACGACAAAGAAACTAAACAACCGAATACCTTTATTACGTAGCCAGACGTGGACCTAAGATCTGCATGGTCACCTCCCCAATCTGCATCGCAGTATTCCATAACTGGAACATCATCTCCTTTCCTATAGATTAGTTTAAGATTCAAAGTACCTTTAAGGTACCTTAACACTCTTTTTAAACCCTTTCATACATTTTTGTTCGCACATGACTGAAATTTGCTTAAATAACTCAATGAATAAGAAATGTCAGGACGAGTACCCAACATTACATACATCAAGCTTCCAATCAATCGCCTACATCTTCTTGTCAAATCTTCATCCATCTCATTATTTTTCTCAATGTTCAAACCAGAATCCATCGGTGTACTTACTGGCTTACAATCTTCCATATTATACTCTTTAAGTATTTTCTTCAAATAAACTTCTTGATCAATTTTAATTACTTCTGCTTCCTTCTGTATATTATTACCTAAATACTTTCCTTTAACATCCCTCATTTCAAAACTTTCTCTCATCTTCTTCTGAGTTCCTCTATCTTCATCGTATCATCACAAACTAAAATTATATCATCGACATACAATAAAACATAAAATTTCATCCCTTGTTTGAAATATAAACAATAATCACATTTACTTCACTGAAACCCTTCCTGCATCATAACTTTATCAAATGCCTCATTCCAATATCTCGGTGACTTCTTGAGTTCATATAATGACTTTGTCAATCTCATCACTTTCCCATCCTTCGCCATCTGAAGGGATGCTTAAAACCCCGTGCTACTAGACATGCTTTATAAACTGAATCTCCATCCCTCTTCACTTTAAAAAGCCATTTGCTATCTAATGTTTTCTTTTCTGCAGGTAACTCCACTTCCACCCATTTTTTGTCTTTCTCTTTTCCTGTAACAGCTTTCCTATAAGTCAATTCTTCCTCATCTTGTGCTAAAAGCACATAATCATCCATCCACGTCAGCTTCTTGATACGTCTTTTCTCTAGTTCTCTTCTAGATTCCCCTTCCTCCGATTCTGACTCATATGCACTCAGCCATTCTTCATCATGATACTCTTCTTCACTTCTCCTCTCTTCTTGACTCCCATAAATTTGATGTTCACACTCCACTTTACTGTTTGACTTTCCTCTCCCTCCTCCTCTTCAACTATGATATTCTCTGCATTTCCAATCATCTCATTCTCTACCCCTTTCTTCTTTTTTCATCTTCAGCTTCTTCGACTTCTTCATTGGACTCCTCTGACCTTGTTATATTCTCCTCATCTCCTTTTATTCCACCCTTACTCAATTCTTTAGCTTTATTTCTGTCATCCTTACTATTCTCCGTAAAAATGATATCCCTATGGATCTCAACATTTCCTTCTCGCTCAAATCAAACTCTGTATCCTTTTGTGCTTGTTTCATATCCCACAAACCTTCCCAGCTTTCCTTTCGGATTCCACTTTCGTCTCTTTTGTTTAGGAATATGAATTGACACTTCAGTTCCAAATGTTCTTAACAAGTTTATATCAAACCCTTTCTTGTACAACAATTCATATGGAGTCTTCCCTTTCGGACTAGAAGAACCTGTCCTATTTATTGTAAATACTGCATTACTGCATGCTTCAGCCCACAGTTCCTTTCCAACTTTCGCATCTATAATCATTGTTCGTGCTGCCTCCACAACCGTCCTCATCTCTCTTTCTATCCTACCATTTTGCTCTGGCGAATATGCTACAGTAGTCTCATGCACTATCCCTTTCTTTCTAAATATCTCTTTCAAATGTTTGTTCATAAACTCTCCTCCACCATCTAACCTAAACCTCTATCTTGCAACCAAACTCATTTTCAAATTGCTCCAAAAACTCCAAAATCTTACCTTTTGTCTCAGATCTGTGTTGAAGGAAATATATATACCGAAAATTGCTGTAGTCGTCTTTGATTAGCAAAAAATATGTAGACCCACTTAATGATGCTGTTTTCATCGGCCCGCACAAGTCTGCATGAACCAGCTCCCCTGAATATGCTGCGCGACTTTCACTGTTTTGAAAAAGTAACCTATGTTGCTTTCCTTGAATACAAGATTTGCATTTATTATTAGTCAGCCCTTCATATTTTACATCATTGTTATTTAAACTTTCTTTCACGTGTTGACTTTCATGCCAAGTGGTTAAACTAATTAGCGCCGAACTATTATCAACAGCAGGGTTAGATTTAATTTTGAAATTCATTACATATATTCTCCCTACCCGTTTAGCTAATGCTACAACTGAATCACTCGAAAATGTACAATATTGTTTACAGGACTTTACTGTGCAGCCACTATCAACAGCACAAATATATGAGAACAAATTTGCTTTTAATTTTGGCACATACAGAACATTTTTCATTATTACTGGTATATACTTGGAGCCATTGTAGGCCTGTACCGGAATATCTCCAATACCTTTGGCATCTGACTTACTGCCATCTACAATTACAACCTCTTTTGAGATAGGCCTAAAATTTATTAGAAACATTTTGTTATTTGTCATATGGTCACTAGCACCCGAATCCATTATAAACTTATTATGAAATTCAGGCAGAGTCGCTATAAACGCATGTTTAGAATTTTTGCCTTTTGACGTACCACAGTCTTTGGCTATATGCCCAGTCCTACCGCACTGATAGCATTTCACTTCTTTATTACAGTAATTTGACAGATGACCTAATTCATCACACTTATAACACTTTCTGATTTTACATTCACTTTTAATGTGTCCAGTTTTACCGCAATGAAAGCACTTTTGTGGGCTTCTACTGAACTTTCCTTTGCTATCAACCTTGCTGTAGAATGTCGCAGAAGTTGTTGGCTCAGATGACCCACTCCGCTCCTCTTCCACTAAAAGTCGTGAAGTCAGCTCTTTTAAGTTCTGTTTACTTTCTGGCACTGATTCCCACGCACTCACAAAATGTCTGTATTTGTCAGGTAATGACATCGGTATCTTTGTTATAACCATTTTGTCCGATGGCGCCTCGTCTAAGTTTTTCAACTGATTGACAATTTCCTCTAAACTTGTTATAAATGTCATTATTGGTTCTACAAATGTCGCATTAAATTTTTTTTGTTGAATAAGGTGCACACTGACCTGTGATCATCATCATCATCATCACAGCGTTAATCCCAGTCGCATCCGAAGCCTTTTCAGCTTTGGAGTCTGGGGTCCGCTTTTACCAGTCCAACTGCTGATATGGCTAAACTTCGACATTTTCCGTGAAGCGACTGACGTCTGACCTCCACAACCCGAAGGCGACATCGAAGTATTGCACAGTTAAACCAATTGTTGGACTTTTGAGGGCTCCAACAACCCGTAACGACTGCCACTAGATGTTCGTATGGCAACCGGGACCAACGGCTTAACGTGCTTTCCGAGGCAGGACCAGACCAGTGCAAATATTCATATTCATGCATACAAATACTTGCACTGTGCGGGGATCGAACCCGCGCCACCTTGCGCAGAGGCCGCTCCCGCTACCGCTACGCCACGGAGGCTGTCGAATCTCAGATAGGAAAGATGAGTAGAAATATTCGTAGCAATATACTTCAAGACTTTAGTTGATATGCCATCATAACCTACACTGTTCGTGGTAAGCATGGCTTCAAAAACATAGACTTTTGCTTCGTAGACGTTAAAAAGTTATACTGAACGCTGAGTGAATCATCTCTGGGTACAATGACCTGTGATGATGGTTCATAAAGGGTAACTAATCGCTTCCACATTTCGTTGCTAGTGTCACAAGTTGACAGATATGTCAGGACTTGCTCGTCGACTCTGGTAACAATGATTTCCTGCGCCTTACAATCTCTATCCAGCCACGCAGTCAGCTCCTTCTCTGTGGCTTCTTTTGAGGGCTGCTGCTCCTCACCGCTAACCACTTCATACAATTTCTTCGCCTTGAGCACTACCTTTAGCTGGAACTTCCACTGTGCCCAAGTCCTCCCGTTCAGCACAACAAGTCTGCTCGCTCGACCGTCCATTCTCGCTCCAAACTGACCTTCTTCTCGAACTTAAAAAACCTCGCCTGCCGCGCTGTAATTTGCCTTTACCGGCCCCAGTACGCGCTGCTCCGCCGACCGTATCTAAAACTTCCCGATTACTTCCGCGCCTCTGGGCCCATAACCTGATGTTGGATATGAGTCAGGGGAAAGAAAAACTAGTTGAGAACAAATTTTTATTTTACTCTGCCAATAGAACATCTTGTCTCACAAACAAAAGCCGAGCTCCCACAGCCTACAAATCTAGAATCAAACCATAGACTACAAACGACGTGACATTGCTACTCCAACAATTTTTTTTTTCTTTTTTTTTTTTTGATATGGCATCTCGTAGGTGGCTACTAAGAGACCGTAACTACTTAATCGGACTTTCCTGTGGATGCCTTAATTGAAAATTAAAGCCTCCAGCCAGGGGCATAAGACTAACTTAAAACTAAGCGACTACGCACTAAGGGCACCCCCTGTGGGGTACGGACCTCGGCTTAGGGCGTCGCTAGAAAGGACAGCAAGGGACGGCTGGATCGAAAGTTATACTTATTGGTTTTATGACCACGGCGTTTCCTAGTACTAGCTCTGAGAAGAAACGCCGAAACAAACACAGAGGTCATTGTTGGGACATTATTATAATTACTGGCTCAGCTGCGGCGCGGGCTGGCCTTCATCGGACAAGGGACGAGGGAGGGGACTACTACCAACTGAGATGCCTTTAGTCACAGTAGAGAACAGTAGATTATCTAAGGCCGCCCGCAGAGTTATTTGCCTACTCTTGCGTTGAACCCTAGGGTTGTCACTTTGATCTAAATTTATAGAATAAAAAGCATATTATGATTGAATATTTTACCAATTTATAAATTTAGTAAAAATAAAAAGCCTTTATTCACATAACATTTATTATATTAAGTTACAAATTTGATACCGACAAAATTTTTAAGACTACTTAAGTGTAACACTAAATTATATTCTAAAGCTCGTAAATAATGATAAATTTTAAATGATGTGTGATATGGGAAATCGATATAACTGGTTCTTATCAGAGAAGATTGTAAGTGATGAGTAGGTACTTAAATGTAACACTAACACAATAATATTTACAAGCTAATAACTAATGCTTAAATGATATAAAACATGAGAACGTAACCAATAAATATGTAGTTCTTATGAAAAGTAGACATTGGTAAAGCTACGATTATGTATGGGTAGCGAATATTTAACAAATGATACCTTACTTTAATAAAACCGCAAAACCTTTTTAGCCTCATTAGTTTCTGAGGTACAATTATAATGATTGTTTATATGGGTACTGTGTAATGTTTATTTATATAATCGGATAGCAACAGCTAGCTCAAATGCAACAAAGGCGCCGCTCGCTTACTCGCTATTAAATTAAAGGTTATAATGTTATAAATAAAATTCTACGCAACCCTAAGCGTTAGTCGGTCACATTTTACTATAATTTTATTAACTTAATATTATGATTAAGACGCCATATTTGGATCAAACAACACTTAAGACAATAGAAAAAAAATAATAGTAATTTGCAATATTGATTATTGTGAAATTGTCCTTATTACACTATACTCTACAAATAAGTTTACTTAAACGATATTTCGTACTCAATCCTCTGTTTTATAGTAAAACTGGGCTTCTTAAAATAAACTTAACTTTAAACATAGTAGTCAGGAAGTAAATCTGGGAATACAATTATATGGAAAAATGCGACTCAGGTACGCTCTTAATAAAGCAAATAAACTGTGAAACAAACAATACATATATCACATTTTCTAATAAGATTTAAGTTGTAGGTACTTACATTTCTGGTTCAGTAGGAAGTATGAAGAATGATAAGTCCGGATTTGCGAAATCATTATTGAGGCACCCGAAAACACTACAATATTTTTTCCCCCTTTTGAAGTCATGATACTCGTAATAATTAATATTATGGTAAGTGGCCGGCGAGAATTGACGAACGCGAGCGGTCATGTAATTTACGCGCGTGCTCACAGTCACGCGGCACAGCCCGTATTGCCGCCATCCTCTACCATCCTATATTATGCCAGCGTGTGCGTAAAATCGCGTACCGACACGGCGCTCGGCGCGTACGCATACATTCAAACCGAGAGCGGCTCGTTTATATGAAGATGTTTTACTGTTCTCTGTCTATTGTGCTTTAGTGCCCCATTTTACACACCTCGTGTGCTTAAAGTGCCCGTTATTTATGACCCTCATAAAAAGGGCCCCGCGCGGCGCTCGGGTTTCAAATACACAGTCATTGTGCCTCAAGTTGCTATTGAAACCCTAACATGTGTTATGTTTTTGTGTAGAGGATGAATGAAGCTATTTTATTAAGTGTTTTGTTTATAAGTATTCGACTACGGTTCAGATTTCTGATAAGATAAACACAGAGATGACGCGTTTTTGCGCACTTCAATGTTCAAACGATCACATTTCGAAAAGCGAAGCGATGACATATGGTTTTTTTTTTTAAATTAAATTGTTTAAACTATATAGATTAGGATAAGAAATAAAACTTTGAACGCGTCCATACAAAATAATTTATTTAAACCCATTTAATTTTGAAAAGAAAAATAAAAAAAAAAAAAAAAAAGTTTGACGTGTCACAGATGCGTAAATATCATAGTAAGTCCTAAAATTAAAGTTATACAACAGAAGTGTAGACTAATATTCTTGCTTATTTTACAAAAACCTAACCGAAATCATTTAATAAACAAAAAGGATTACGTTTTTAGCAAAGCAAGTACCAGACGTACCACCAAACGTATCTGGTTCAAAAAAGTCTAATTTTTTTGCGTATCATCCTGAAATATTATTGTCTTTGTATTAATAGATAACTTATCATGTAAATAACAAAACACCACGTAAATATTCCACGTATTTTATAAACAAAAGCCAAATCGCCCGCGTAACTCGTACTCGCCCACTCACGATTTGAAAGCGCGTTCTCTTAACGGCCGTTTTTAAAAATTTTTTCTCTGCGCGGGTTAATGTTTAGGCTTAAGATGGTAGACAATTTCATAGAGAAGCGAGATGGATATTTACAAATGACTGTAGACAAACAGAGATGACAATAATCGAGCGGAACGGCGGCCGCGCGCATGCGCAAAACCGTGTAGCCACAGCTACACAAGCACTTTGGCGTTGCAAATTTGTGTAGCTGTAGCTACACGAGCACTTCAGTGGACACGTGGAGCGCGTCGCGATGGACCTCGGCGGCGAGGTCGGTAGGTCGGTCTGTGTTTGTGTAATGTGATGGTGGCCCTATTGGCCTCTTGGAGGAGGGTAATGGGGTTATCGGGATCTGTGAGAGCATGCCGAGGGCGGCGAAGGCGGGAGATGGTGGAGGGAGTGTAATTGGCAGCCGCTGCTTTAAGAGGATTGCGGTGCTTGACAGCAGTGTCAAAGAAACACTTGGAGAGGCGTTTCATGAACTGCTGGTTGGTGGGGATTTTGAGATCAAGATGGAGGATCTCATTACGGACGAACCAAGGGGCGTTTGTGGCTTTACGGAGGAATCGGTTTTGGACTACTTGCATCCTATGGATATGACGTGGCTTGGCATGTGCGAAGACTGGACAAGCGTAGGTCATAATCGGGCGTATGCAAGCTGTGTACAAGCGCATTTTGCACCTGAGCGATAGCTTGCTACGCGGGTTGAGGAGGGGGTGGAGTCGACCTAGAGCGAAGGCGGCGCGAGCGCGGACCGTCTCAATGTGCTCTGAGAAGTTGAGGTTTTGATCTAGAATCACACCTAGGTACTTGGCTTGCTTCTCCCAAGGGATCGGCTTGCCGTCCATGGTGAGGGGTCGTGGAAGGGTGACACTGACCCACGGTTTCCTGTAGAGTACCGCTTGGCTTTTTAGGGGGTTGACTTCAATTCTCCATTTTCTAAACCAGTTAGCGAGCTTGTTGACCGCGGATTGAAGATGGAGGCGAATCCAGTCTGGACTGCGTCCCGAGCAGTAGATGGCTGTGTCGTTTGCGAACAGAGCGAGTTGAGCCTTACTGCTTTTCGGGATATCGCTAGTGAAGAGCGTAAAAATTAGTAGGGCTAGTACAGAGCCCTGAGGAACACCTGCACGGATGGGGTGGGGGGAGGAAACCGCTCCTTCGATTTTATAGCGAAAGGTGCGGTTTGATAGAAAGTCCCGTAAGATGAGGACGAGACGGTCAGGCACGCCGAGTTGGTACAGCTTATAGATTAAGCCGTTGTGCCAGACTTTGTCGAACGCCTTCGCTTTATCGAAGTAAACTACGCCTGTGTACATACCACGCAGGAAGCCTGCGTGAATATGTTCAGTGATGCACTCCAACAATATTAGTTTATATAAGCTTCGTTTTGGGCACTGCATCACACATTCACACCTTCCCATCTAGTGAGACTGGGTATTGTAACAAGCAATGAATGCAAATATTGCAAACCTCCACAAGCGGACGCAGAACATCAACATAATAGCTGATTTTCTCCTATTCTAAATACAATTTGCAAAGACTAATACATGCCAGTGAAATATATGAAATAATATCTTTTAATGCCTCCCGCCGCTTGACTGATTTATTAAAATTGAATAAGTGTTACAAATCATTGTACAAAATACCTAGGTAGGTACTTACCTACATTAAAACACTGTTGGAAAACTTTGAATTATGTGATCAAAAACACTATTTGGATGTGATACGAAGTCCTAAAGTGAAGTGAACCTCTTTAGTTTGTGAAGTATTCTATTGTAAATAAGAGTGTACTCAAAATAATAACTTAGCGCAAAGGTCCAGTAACCAAGCCAGAAATAAATAATAAAAAAAATGCTCTACGCTCAACTGACCTGTGAGTGTGTCACATGGGGTCTTATTTAATAATTTATTTATTATGAAATGAAACGTTTTTCTTTTATAATTATTTCAAAACAGTAGTGTTTTTCTTATAATATAAATACTTAGGTCATTGAATAACCCCTGCAAGACTCTGGCAGATTAATCGACGTACTAGCCCCGCACGATGATATTGCGATCGGCGGCCATCTTGGTGACGTAGTCGACCTCGCACCGTCAGTACCGTTCGCAAGTTCAGTCCGCGCTTACCCGCTTACGCACATCGAATATTTTTGTTAGTTTTTTGTTTTTGTTATCCTGTTTTATTGTTGTTCTTGAGTTTTGTTGTTTAGTTTTGTTAGCTGTTACTCGTTAAAATGAGTAAGAAATTAATTCACAATCGTGCTCGTGAAATTATAATTAAAGTGGACAATTATTTTGTTAAAGAAAAAGAGGACTGTAAGTTAGTTCTTGAAAGTATAAACCGTGCTTTAAAAAGTACTTCGGACACTACTGAGGACATTTTAATACCGAAGCAACAGTTAAACCAAAGTCACGGAGCGTGTGGCATGTGCCACAGGCGTTGCAAAAAAATACTGTGACTAAATTGCGACGAGAGCATGAGTCGGCAACAGCCAGTGGCAGCAAAATGAGAACTCCTACTAAAGGAAAAAGACAAAAGAAGGAATATTTCGACGGGTTTTCCTTAACAGCTTTAAGAAATATTATACATTCAATGTATACAGTGAGGAGAGAAATACCCACAATGCGCAAAATCTTGGCGGCTTCAAAATTAGACCTTAATTATACCAATAGTGAAACTACATTAAGAAAAATAATTAAATGTGATTTAGGCTACCAATTTAAACGATGCTACCAAAAAAGACTGGCTCTAATTGAAAGACCCCAAATTCAAGCGTGGAGGGCTAAATATTTATGACGTATGAAAGAAAATGACTCGCTTGCTAATAACAAAAGACCCGTTATTTATCTCGACGAAACGTGGATACACGCACACTACACGGTAAAAAAATGTTGGCAAACAGCAACCGAGGTCGGAGTGAGACGGAACGACAGCCCCGGCCGCCGATGGATAATAGTTCACGCGGGAAGTGAAAGCGGTTTTGTTGACAATGCCCTTTTAATGTTTAAAGCAGACACCAAAACGGGGGATTACCATGATCAAATGAATGCTGAAAATTTCACCAAGTGGCTTACAGAAAAATTAGTACCCAACATACCACGCAACTCCATAATTGTGATGGACAACGCCCCTTATCACAGTAGGGAAGAGAATAGGCCACCAAGTATGAACAATAAAAAACAGTTGATGGTTGAGTGGCTACAAGCTCACAACATCGACTTTCCCAACGACAGTATAAAACCTGAACTGTATTTATTAATTAAACGGCACAGACCGCCGAAAAATTATAAAATTGTCAATTTATTAGCTGCCAATGGCCATGAGGTCGTTAGATTACCACCCTACAACTGCGACCTCAACCCCATTGAGTACATCTGGAACCTGGTAAAGATGAGGGTGTCAGGAAAAAATGTGGAGCAGTTGGAAAGTCGCATTGAAGCTCTGACATTGGAGGCGTTGGCGTCAATAACTCCAGATGACTGGCGAAAGGAAGTCAATCATGTTAAACGGCTTGAAGAGGAATATTGGAAAAAAGATCGAATAACTGACGGGTTATTTATCATAAATACGGCAGACGACAGTGAATCGGAAACGACAGACACAGAAAGCCGTTCTGATTCGGAAGACTGTATGAGTGGAATTGAATAAATAGAGTAAGATTATATTGAATTATATATAAAAAAAAATTTACATACTATCCTGGTGTTATTTGGTACTCTGGTTTAATTCCCGCTCACAAATTAACAGAAATGTAGTTAGCAAAAGTTAATAAACATGTAAGAAAGATATACGAATAAGTATATTTTTCTTACGTCTACAAGAATTATTTCCTTGAAATTTTTAATAATGAAAGTTTATTTGTCAGAATATGGATGAGTAGGTATAAAGAGTGTATGTATAATAAAATTATAAAATACAAATAAACCCTTAACCCCAGTTTATTAATTTTGCATTTAACATTCTTTTGCTAGCTGTCCTTTTGTGTGACAGATGACGTCACAACGCTGTTATTGTGACAAGGTTCCATCGCAATAACATCGTGCGGGGCTAGTAGTCTGTGGTGTTCTGTGTTGACGTCGGTTGAGTTGTCAAAGAAGAGAAAAAGCCGTATCTGATACTTTCTGAGCTATTAATGGATAGACTACCAATGTGTAGGATATGTTCGGCGGAGAATGTCCGCCTGTGTACAGTGGCCAGCAGAAACTTGCACAAACTATATGAGACGCTGACTAATATTCCAGTAAGTTGTTATTTTTAGAATTGATAACCACTGGACTACTGGATAACCACTGTGGACCAATAATGTTGATAGTTCAGCACCAGTGTATCAACTAGAGACAGCTCTAGAACAGTCTTTCCTTGGGTAGTTAACTTATCTCCTCTTCATGACTCCATTTGTTTAGATAATAAACTAAAGATAAGCAAAAAAACTACATGATTTAGGTACCCAATTAAACATAACACCAGTTCTCATGCTCCATCACAGTTTTACTTGCACTCTTTTTTTAAAAAAAAATGTTGCCCACTGGGCTGTGAGGTAATTACAAACATTTCACTCACATACTCAAATTGACCCGGAACAAGTACCTGTAATGTAGGCCGTACAAATTTATTCTGTATGAGTTCAATTCCCACCTGTGACATGCAGTGAAGAAGGGCCACTAAGCTATTGCACAAACTGTGTTTTCTAAATTCAAAAAATTCTGATTTCAAGGAATGTATATTATGTTTGTATCCAGTTTTTCTCATTCTAAGTGAAAAATTGTGTTCTGTTTTTGAGAAATAAATGTTTTAAATTAAACTTAGCAACATTGTTATCAAATTATATGGGGGGACTTGTATTACATGTGTCCATTAACTAAGTCACATGGTTTTTATTTCGGTAACTTTAGTTTGTTACTAAGTTTATTTAATTTAGAAACTGCTAGTTTCAAAGAATAATCCTCATACACAGTGTGCCTTCAATGAGAATGTTGAGCAAACTACTGTTTACTTTAAATGGAGACACAATCATGTCTACCTTATGTATTTATTACACATAAAAATACACGAAAACTGCCCTACTAAGCACAAAGTGAAAAGCGAGTTTTGAGATAATTGAGATTTTTGTAAAATTCGTTATTTGTCACTATATACATTACCTTTTTTGCTTTTAAATAGAATTTATATTAATATGTTGGATCTATTTATTATTACAATAAATATCACATTGTGGATATACCTAATTCATGAAACACTGCTACACCGCTTAGTAAATAGAAGAATAGAAATTAGAGTTACTGCTTTTTCGTCATACATGTATGTAAAGAAATATGAATTTTCTGTCGAAAAAATTATGAAAAATGTTGGTCAGTTTATAATGTAAAATTTCATAGAATATAGTGCTGTTTGTCTACGTAATATTGATATACCTCTTATACCCGCAGTGATTTGAGGTAAAACTGAGATAGGAAAATCATTGTTGAGGTTTTTTCATATGTTTCGAACAAGATGGGGCTAAATTGCTTAAATGCATAAGTTGCGTATTTTTTAAAGCTATACAATGGCAAAAATATCAAATTTTCTAATGTTTTTCAGATACCGCCTTGAGTGGGCAGTATAGAGGTTATTAATTGTATCTACAATAATGCATACATTGTTGCAGTTTGTAACTCAAGATAGTAGACCCATGCTTGCTTGTGGCTTCTGCTTTGCTAAATTAAAGCAATGCTACCGATTACTGCGACAATGTCTGAAAGCCCAAGAGCTTTTCGCTCAGAATATGAGTGACAAATATGAGGTAAGATATTCTTTAACGGCCGTTTATTCAATTCTTATAATTTATAATTTCAGTATAATGTGAAAGTGATTCCTCTCAAGCTCATACCTATAGTGTTTGGTTTTTAAACCATTGCATGTTGTATAGCAATATAAAAGTTTTTGTCAAATCTAAGCATAAGATTATTATACATATAATATTAGGCAGATAATTATTATATACTTTGTACATAATAAGTTGCATATACATATACTTTGCCTAGTGGTTAAGACACCAGCCTCTCAAGTATGAGTGTGCGAGTTCGATTCCAGGTCAGGCAAGTACCAATGTAACTTTTCTAAAGTTATATGTACTTTCTAAGTATATCTTGGACACCAATGACTAAAGGTGAAGGAAAACATCTTGAGGAAACCTGGACTTTATAAGTCTGAAATCGCCAATCCGCATTGAGCAAGCGTGGTGATTACGCTCAATCCTTCTCTGTATGAGAGGAGACCTGTGCCCAGCAGTGGGACTATAAAAGGTTGCTGATGATGACATATACTTTGCTGGTTTGTATAGTGGTATGGCTAGTTGGCATAAGGTAAATAATTTTATTTTCTGTGTTTTGTTATGTTAGTCAGTTTACAACAGTTACGAACGCGGCCGTTGCGCAAGGAGCCGCGGGTTCGATCCCCGCACAGTGCAAATATTTGTATGCATGAATATGAATATTTGCACTGGTCTGGTCGTGCCTCGGAAAGCACGTTAAGCCGTTGGTCCCGGTTGCCATACGAACATCTATTGGCAGTCGTTAAAGGGTTGTTAGAGCCCTCAAAAAGTCTAACAATTGGTCAGCTGCAATGCTTCGATGTCGCCTTCGGGTTGTGGAGGTGAGACGGCAGTCGCTTCACGGAAAATGTCGAAGTTTAGCCATATCAGCAGTTAGACTGTTAAAAGCGGACCTCAGACTCCAAAGCTGAAAAAGCTTCGGATGCGACTGGGATAAACGCTGAGATGATGATGATGAGTCAGTTTACATACATAGTATTGTATAAAGTTGTTTGTTTATTTGTTTTTCAACTGAACAGACAGCTCTCCTGCTGAGAAGTTCGTTCCTCCCTTCTTTCCAGCAAAATCACTAGAAAGTGGCGAAGGGCGGGAGTTTTGGTTGATCGTCTTAAGTAATTTTCACATTCAAAGCTTTTCAACATTTCATTTTAATTTTCTCAATATTATAATAATTGTAGCGGTATGTACAACACCACATGCGAAATACCCGTCATACTGACGTCACGCAAACCTTTCGTTGCATAAACAGAGTTTACCGTGTAACAAGCACACAGACAACTTCCCGACATCAAGTGTTGACACCAGACACAACACCCGTCTGGTTGGAGAAACCTCTCTTTTCTATTTAGGATGAGGGAGCTCTACACCCTGTTGCTCATAACGTTACTATACTGGTGACCCTGACTTGATTTGAACACAACCTTCTGATCTTTCTTTTTCTTTTCACAGCTCAATCCTTTAATAAACCAAGCCCGATTAGAGTTTTGTAGTGGGCTTATTACTTCACCAATATTCCACATAAATATAGATGATGAATGTCAAACAGGAAATACTGCTATCAAAGAAGAATTACCAGCTGTTAGTGACGGACTAGATGATGGGATTGAGCCAATGGAGGAATATCAAAGTGATGGTATTGTTAGCTTTTGGTTTTAATATAATTGTTTTTGTAATTTTTTTAAGACTTTTTGCATCTGGCTTCCTGTATTGAAACTACCGTCTCCAATTAATGAATGAAGACATTGGCATACCCAGGGAGGGGGTTGGCAGGTGGGGGCAGTGAGGCGAGCAGAATTAGATGAAAGGCACACATAGGCTCGAAACTTACGCAGGTAAAACCTGACGCAACTAGTTGATAATAAAAAATACTCTTGACAGTTATTGTTTACTTATAGAGCCAGAACACGAAAATTTAGACAATAGATGTCTAGATGTAGCAGATATACCGCAACACTGTTATGAGTCAGACTTAGAAGATGATGTCCCTTTAATTATCTGTAAATTTGAAGTGGAAGACGAAGAAGTATCAAAGACAAAAAGAAGAGTCACGCAGACAACAAGTAAGTATTAGTTGGTAATATGGTTATATTATATAGGTAAGCAATCAGGCTAATGGTTCACCTGATAGGATGCGGCTAGGATTACCTCAAGGGCCTGAAGGATGTAACTAGTTATATGGGCAATTTTGAGTTCTATTGCTTGGACTGTTCTCCTTTTTCCTTACCTACCTGACTTTCAATTCAATATGTTTATCTAGAATAATTAAATATAATACATTTATATCAGAAACGGAGCCCACAAGGTTAGAAACAATTTTACTTAACTTCTAGCACAGTATAAAAATCATACAGTAGGTCGACGCCTTTGATCTCGTGTAAAATGCCGACATCGTCTAGGCAGTAACGCATCGGCCAGGGTTGTCACAAACAATAAACAATATTTATGAAATTATTTATTTACTAGCTGTGCCCCGCGGTTTCACCCGCGTAACCTTCTACCCGAATGAGCTCAGTTGATATAAAATAAGCGCCTGTTAAAATAATGGGAGCAATATGTAGTACATCCGCGTTTGCTCCCGTTTCCGCAACATTTTTTGATCCTGCTCTGCTCCTATTGGTCATAGCGGGATGTTTTATAGCCTATGTCCTATATCAAGCTCTAGACTATCTGTGTACCAAATTTCATTACAATCGGTTCAGTAGTTTTGGCGTCAAAGCCGGACAGACAGACAGAGATACTTTCGCATTTATAATATTAGTATGGATTGCAGATCAATATCGATAGCTGTATTATATTTAATTAATTTGCTATTTTTACTAAGGGAACAACTCGAGACAGATTTAAGTTATTTAGATGGCATTTTCGTAACCAGCACCCAATCGACCTTGGAATTAACACCCATATCATATTAATAGATATACATTTAAATTGGCGTCCGCCATCATGGATATCAGAAAGGGTAGCTTTTTCATAACAAGCACCACAATTAAATTATAAAAAAATTACGTCCGCCATTCTGGATGTCAAAAAGGATGGCTTCTTCGTTACAAGCACCCCAATTATACTCAAATTGACACTCATATCTAATTATAAAATAAACAAAAAAACAAACACGTGTTAGCCCTTAATGATAGATACCGAGCTACGAACATTGTTTTGTTCGCAGCTCGGGTGCTCCTTACCCGCGTCTCGTCCCTCACACCCCGCACAATTGCTCAGTCTAGACGTCTTCGTCGGACGACTGTATGATTTTTAGACTGCTTCTAGTGTTAGTAGGTTACAGACTAAATTGCCATCAATAGTACATATGTCTACAACAAATATCAACTGATAATATAAACTCATTTGCAAAAAAAACGGGCACCTAACTAATGAACCATTTCAAATGTTAATATTGCTTTGTTTGATAATTATAGGTAGTTTTGTCCTCACAATTTGGTAAATTAATAAGAAAATAATTATTTTCATCAGTATTTAATAAAAAAAATTGTACAATATATGGGAAATAATGCTAAACCTAGCTAGTTCCCTGGTAGTGCATATGTTCATGAAGTTAAAATTAAAAAAGATTTTTGTTTGTTTTTCTTCAATAAAGTAAAAGCAGTTAAATGTTTAGTATCGAGTGTGACCCCTTCTAACTAAAATCACAGTTTGAATTCGTCTGGGCATGCTAGCGAGTATATCCCGGATACTTGCTTGCGGGATACGTTCCCACTCCGCAGTGGTTCTGCTGAGCAGGTTGTACTGATCTCACACGCCGTTTCAGAACGTCCCAGACATGCTCAAGGGGATTGAGTTCGGGACTTCGAGCTGGCCAATCTGCCCAATAAACAAATAAGAAAAATAATGTGTTGTTTGTAAAATTAGTTTGTTTGCGCGAGTGGATAGGCGATCATAGTTATACAATAAGTAAAGAAAACCCCGTCCGACCCATAAGGATAATAATGGTTAGGTAATCACATGACCAAATAAAATTTGAAATTTTGCATAATCATAATAGTAACAATACTAATCAATTTTGAAACAATCTTTTTTTCCCCGAATTTACGCTAACTTCCCCAAAATTCGGTAATTTAAAAAAAACATGACAACACCATTTTAGGCGGTATAACTGTCGCTTTCCTTTCATTCCTTTGTTAGATTCTTTGACGGCGTCAGTCTGTCTCGCCGCGGCCAATCGCCGTCGCGCGGTTAGCATTGTTGGCGACGTAAAAAATCATTAGAGATGCACTATTTTTTGCGTAATAACGTTTTTTTATCGCTATTAATCGAAACTTGTACCTGGTTAAATGATTGTTGTAAAAACACAGATTACCTAACGGTAAAAGTACTTTTGTTTGTTTATCGATTAATTACTAATAACATTATTATAACACAAGTTTAGTAAACATAAACTAGAAGGCCTTATGAAATACAATTTTAGTAAAGTTTTACAAATATTTTTACGGTCAATATCATCTATATTGAAACTGAAATTAAAACTTTGGCCTGATTTTCATTTACAGCAGTGTACCTAGCTAATTTGAGTTTTGTAAAAGTTCTAAACAATTCCATGCGATGTTGAATCGAGAATGAGAAACCACAATACTAAGTCAATACCAAAAATAGACTAGTAAATCGTATCGATCGAACAATCAATATATTGAGTACTTACACATCTCTAGTCAAAGCATGCCCCGAGGGCAGCCGCGTACCTATTTTTATAAAATAAAAATCTTTTTTACTTTAAATTATCAGTTTCGCGTAAACATTGCTTCCGTGTAGACTGTTCGTGTATTGTGTGATCATGTCGTTTTCTAACGTAATGTAACATGCTGATGGTAGGGTAGTAACTGCAATTAGCTGTGGTGTGATTAAGTGTTGGACGATTTGGGTGTGGTTACTTATCGGTCAATGTGGTTCCAGCATGACGGTGCTCCACCATATTTTTGCCGACCTGTACGCGAGTACCTCCATTATCAGTTCGGCGAGCAGTGGATTAGTAGGGGTGGACCAATTTTGTGGCCAGCGCGGATTTGACACCACTTGATTTTTATTTGTGGGGACCGTCAAACAATTAGTTTTCTCAGAGGCTTGTCATACTGAAGACGAGATGCGAGGGTGAATTGTAGCGGCTTTTGAATGCATTAAATCGGACAGAACGGTGCTGCAAAACGTCCGGGCTAATCTCGGGCAATTTTTTTTTTTGTAAATTATAAACTAGGGCTTGACCGCAATCCCGCCTGATGGTAAGCAGTGATGCGATCATTGATGGTAAAGCGCGCTAGTTTATTAAGAGCCTATTCACTCTAGCCTTGAAGACACTCAAATAGTAGTGTGACGGTGTATCCTACTTAAAAAAAAGTTCTTTTCACGAGCTGCCTAAGTATCTTATTTCTTTCGAGAGTCGATAAATTAATTATAATATTAGTATGGATTGACTAGACAATCTTTTGAGTTGTTTCAAACCTTTGCCACTGTTAAGTTTAAATCATTGCAATGATAACCACATTGTGTCGTGAAATAAAACAAATAATAAATATACTTAATTGTTTTAATTACTTACAGAGCTAGAACCCGAAAATTTAGACAATAGCTGTCTAGGTGTAGCAGATATACCGCCACACTATTATGAGTCAGACTTAGAAGATGATAAACCTTTGACTATGTGTAAAACTGAAGCGGAAGACGAAAAAGTATTAAAGAAAAAAATAAAAGCTAGGGAAACAATAAGTAAGTATTAGTTGGTTATATTATATAGCTAAGCAGACGAGTTAATTCACCTGATAGGATGTGGCTAGAATTACCTCACGGTTTTATTTGCTTGCTTAAGGCTTCTCCTTTTGCCTTGCCTATCTGACTGTCTTGTGCGATCTCTAGTCATGTTGCAGATCGTCATGCAGATTATATTACAGATACCATCGTGGTTAAAAGCGTCTACATTTAAAAATTTAAAATAGCCATGTAGAACAGCAGTCAAGACAGCAGAATATTGTCCAGCGTTCCATAAATAGATTGTCTTTCCAAGCTCTCAACAATGAGATGTAGATAGCTCTCGCATACCCAGTGCATCGGAGACGCAAACTAATTCAAACGACAATTCTTCAAACATATTTAAATCTCCCTTTGTGTACTTATTAGATTTACTTACAGAGGACAACGTTGTGAGGAAACCAAAACAGGACACACGAAGAACAAAAGAAAAAGATGCAATAACAGCCGAGCAAACTACACAAGACAAATCAGACTCGAAAGTTATCCAGACTACTCAGAAATGGACGTCCAAGCCTGACACATATTTCAAAGAGCCTTACATATGTATACGGAGTAGTTCTAATGATGTAAAAAAACACACTGGTGAAAAACCTTACAAGTGTGAAATATGCCAACGTAATTTTAGTAAAAAGACCGATTTAACAAGGCATATACGTGCACACACTGGTGAGAAACCTTATCAGTGTGATATTTGTCAACGTAATTTTAGTCGAAAGGGTGATTTAACAACCCATATGCGTATACACACTGGTGAGAAACCGTTTAAGTGTGAAATATGTCAACGTAATTTTAGTCAAAAGATTCATTTAACAACCCATGTGCGTACACACACTGATAAGAAACCTTATAAGTGTGAAATATGTCAACGTAATTTTAGTCAAAAGGGCCAATTAACAACCCATGTGCGTACACACACTGATGAGACACCTTATCAGTGTGATATTTGTCAACGTAATTTTAGTCGAAAGATCGATTTAACAACCCATATGCGTATACACACTGGTGAGAAACCGTTTAAGTGTGAAATATGTCAACGTAATTTTAGTCAAAAGAGTCATTTAACAACCCATGTGCGTACACACACTGATGAGAAACCTTATCAGTGTGATATTTGTCAACGTAATTTTAGGCGAAAGGGTGATTTAACAACCCATATGCGTATACACACTGGTGAGAAACCGTTTAAGTGTGAAATATGTCAACGTAATTTTAGTCAAAAGAGTCATTTAACAACCCATGTGCGTACACACACTGATGAGAAACCTTATAAGTGTGAAATATGTCAACGTAATTTTAGTCAAAAGGGCCAATTAACAACCCATGTGCGTACACACACTGATGAGACACCTTATCAGTGTGATATTTGTCAACGTAATTTTAGTCGAAAGATCGATTTAACAACCCATATGCGTATACACACTGGTGAGAAACCGTTTAAGTGTGAAATATGTCAACGTAATTTTAGTCAAAAGAGTCATTTAACAACCCATGTGCGTACGCACTGGTGAAAAACCTTATCAGTGTGATATTTGTCAACATAATTTAAGTGGAAAAAACTTTTTTACAAAAAAAAAAACAACCGACTTCTAAAAACCACTACAAAGTGAAAAATAACTAATTTCAGAAGTCGGTGTCTTTGGTTTTTGTATATTAGTTTTTGACACCGACTTCCTAAATTAGTTATTTTTAACCGACTTCAAAAAGGAGGAGGTTACTCAATTCGACCGTATATAATTATGCTTTTTTTTTTTCTATATTTGTTCTCTCATAACTTCGTCGTTTATGAATCGATTTTGATAATTCTTTTTCTGTTGGAAAGAAGACGTTCCCAAGGTGGTCCCATGATAAGGATATCAGGGTTTGATGGTGGAAGACCAGAGAAAACAAGGGGAACTTTCAAAAATTGCAGGGGCGACTAGTGCATTTCTTAGCATTTTCATTAAGTATTTTAAAGCACTACAATTTAATAAAGGTCTGGAGTAGATCTGATGATGGAGCCGGGAGACAGTCGAAGGAACTCCTCAACAATTCACAGCAGCTACCTTGTGTTTGGGCTCGATTAATTTGTATTGATAAGAACTTTACACCTAGATGAGTTGTGACTGTCATAAGAGCTCTGATGATGAAGACAGAGGCCAGTTCCGGGAACTCCTCAACGGTTTACAGTAGCTACTTTGTGGTTGGACTTAATTCATTTATATTGATGAGACCTTTGCACCCATTGGGTTAAAATAATGGTCTGCAGTAAATTTGATGATGAAGACCATAGGCAGTTGAGGGAATACGGAATACAGGTACCTACGGGTAAAAATTAAAGTAAACAAAATTACCTCGTTTCCCAATTATATTTGCGTCAGCTTCCAGTCTGACCGGATGCAACTGAATACATAGTACTTTTAACAACTAAAAAGTGTAAAATAAAAACTTTTTTACAAAAAAACAACAGACTTCCAAAAACCACTACAAAGTGAAAAATAGTTGGGAAACGACGTAATTTTGTTTACTTTAATTTTCACCCGTAATTTTGAGGATTTCTCCCGACTACCTATGGTCTTCATCACCAGATTTACTGCAGACCATTATTTTAACCCAATGGGTGCAAAGTTCTTTGAAAGTTTCTTTCAAAGATTTTTGAAAGTTCCCCTTGATTTCCCTGGTCTTCCATCATCAGACCCTGATGTCCTTATCATGGGACCACCTTGGGAATGTCTTCTTTCCAAAAAAAAAGGAATTATCAAAATCGGTTCATAAACGAGGAAGTTATGCGCGAACAAACATAAATATATATATATATACGGTCGAATTCAGTAACCTCCTCCTTTTTGAAGTCGGTTAAAAAGAGTTTAACACAGCATATTCCTACCTCCTAATTCCTAAAAATAAAATCTTGATTAAATTAATGTCTTTTCCTTCTAATTTTATAACTTGTATTAATCATTCACAATGTAGGTGTTTCTTTCTATTTGTGTCGTCTAGTCAGAGGCGGGGCAAGACCTAAATTTGATTTGGACAAGACAAATTTCGCGAGGCCCTGTTCTATGGCGATCTGAAGACGAATTTTCTGGGCACGCCACAATAGCGGCGGTAAGTCTCCTCTTTGAGGAGTGGCTAGAGAGGCGCCACGGCGCCCTCACCTTCCGCCCGACGCAGGTCCTCACCGGACACGGTTGTTTCGGGAGGTTCCTGTTCCGTATAAGGCGGGAGGAAACGCCAGGGTGTCACCATTGTGTGGATCGTTCTGAGGACACGGTGGAGCATACGGTGGAGGTCTGCCCGGCTTGGGTAGAGCACCGCCGTGTCCTCGTAGCGGCGATCGGCGGCGATCTCTCGCGTCCGACCCTGGTCTAGGCCATGGTCCGGAGCGAGAGTGCTTGGCAGGCCGTCACCTCCTTCTGCGAAGCAGTGATGCTGGAAAAGGAGGAGGCGGAGCGCATGAGGCAACGGGAATCCCAGCGCCCTCACACCACTAGCCGCCGCAGGAGACGCCCTGGTCGGGAGATGACACCAAACTCCCAGCCACCGTAGGCGCGGGCCTGCGGGCGGTGAGCAATGGGCAGCTCGCCGCCCGGTAAGGACCAGGCCCGAGTCGACGGCGCGTCATGTTTCACGCGCGCCTCAAAGAGATGTCAGCACATCGTGACGGGGTCCACGAAGACCGATGCCTCCTGGGTCAGGGTTGCGGGTTGGTTAAAAAAGAAACCCTGGCCCTGGCCGTTGCACAGGCAAGTAAAGAAACACGGGTGGGTTTTAGTCAGTAAAAGTCTGACACGCCCTTCCGCTCTGCCCAGAGCGGGAGAAGTCATTTGATGATTTCCAATCCCAACAAAAAAAAAAAAAGACGGATTTTATATAATAATAAAAATAATACCAAGCTTTTATTCACAAAAATTAAAATAAGATTAAAATTAATTGTATGTGGGGCGACAGAGGTCCCCGAGTCTGTCATCCCTGAACCCATTTAGGGCGGCTGGAAGAAGGCGTTATCCCCGGCCCGGCCCGGGGCGCGCCTGCTGTAGGCCGGGTGAGAGGGCGAGATCTCCCTCTCCCTTTCCGCAGCCTCCTTCTGCGAGACGACTCATGCGTGATTTAGACAAACATAATTTTTGATGTTTTTGTTCTACGAACCTATGGAATATTTATATCTAAATGATTGATTTCAATAATTACATATTATTAAAGATTGCTTTTCAACAACATACGAGTGTTTTATTTTGCATCAATCTATATAGGTACCTACGGCTCTACCTTGAGGTTTTAAATATGATGTCGCAAGCAAGAGCCAGTACTTATATATAATATCGATAACAATTACTTCAGATTTCCCAACACTGTTCGAAATTATACCTAAACACGTCTGGCCGTGGGGGCACGATTTCTGTAGCAAAATCTGGCAGGGAAAGGGTTAAATAATTTTTTATTAACTTTAATTTAGAAAAAACTCCTTTCAGCGGAGCCCACTTACCGGAATCCATAATAATATTATAAATGCGAAAGTAACTCTGTCTGTCTGTCTGGCTTTTTCGCTTTCCCGCTTAAACCTCTCAACCGATTTTGATGAAATTTGGCACAGACAATCTTTAGACCCTGAGAAAAGAACATAGGCTACCTTTTATCCCGGAAAAAATTGATGTTCCCGAGGGAAATCTAAAAAGCGCGATATAACCGAACTCCACGCGGGCGGAAAGCTGGTTAATAAAATTCGGATGACAATGTAAGCAGGATAAATTTCAAGCTATTTCCATTGATAAACTAAGGTAGATACGTCACTAGCGCACTGAAAATGAAGCGTACAAAGGGAGGTAAGTCCAGCAAGTCGCTTTAGTTTTCGTCGATTCTATTTAAGCGCAAACGACAAACACTAGCCATCTTTTTCTTCTCTATGCTTTAGATTGCGCCCCATCTCACTCATACTCTATCAACGTGTGAAATGTACGCAGAATAAAAAATTTGCATGTGTGTGCTGCTGCTCCGAACGGCACATTTATTTTGGTTAGTTTGTTAGAACATATCATATCTGTTAATATTATATCATTGACTATAATTATATACAGCGTGTAACAAAAAGGGTATATACATCAAGAACCCCTGAAGATTATAGGTGGTATAGAAACTCTACACAAAGTCTCAGCTCAAAATAAATTACTCGAAGAATTGATACCAAATTCTTGGTATCCTTGGTATAGCATGATTCTTGAATTCAAATATTAACAAACGTGTAACAACACTACGGAGGGTCAACAACATTCCAAGTCACTTGCTAATATTACAAAACATTTCTTCTGTAATTCTGATCGCCTAGTACCCATCTGCCTACATATTGTTGAAACGCGCGGCTGCGACGCGCGCGTCCATGAGATGCTGACAATGGCCCGCCCGGTAATTTGTACCTACCTGCCTACTTAAATTTTGCCTCAAAAATAGCTTAACATAGTCCTAACAATCAGCAAAATAAATATGAAAATTAAAAATAATAATTTAATTAACTTACATTTTTTAGAGATGTGGTTCGATGTGACGCCCTTGTTACTGTACACACAAGGTCGCTCGTTTGTGTATCGACACCTGGACATTCCGTAGCATGTCTGGTGTCACTGTCCTGAAAGCGGCTTCGATTCGCTCTCTCATTTGCTCTGCTGTGTCACACGGCATTGCATACACTATGTTTTTAATATACCCCCACAAAAAGAAGTCTAATGGAGTTAGGTCTGGAGATCGCGGTGGCCAAGGTACATGTCTGCTACCGCGCCCAATCCACTGACGAAAACGCATATTTAGATGCTCCCTAACATCAAGTGCATAGTGTGCTGGAGCGCCATCGTGTTGGAAGATTAAATTGTTGCCCATCACGAGATTAGCGTAACCTAAAATTGATAGGCTTTCTGTGAGAGCATCGTCCAATTCGTTGGTTAAAAAATTTAAATAATTTTGACCGTTTAGGCTGTGCGGCAAAAAATTGGTCCTACGACAATTTCTCCCGCAATACCAGCCCACACGTTTAGTCGCCATTGGTGTTGAAACGACGATTCCGTAGAAGCATGCGGGTTAGCGTGAGACCAAACATGGTCATTATGTATGTTGCTTATCCCAGCTCTTGTGAATGACGCTTCATCTGTCCACAGTACTCTTGAGCCAAAATCTGGCGAAGCTGCTACCTGACCGCAGTACCACTCGCAGAAGGTCACGCGAGGAAAAAAATCTGCAGGTGTCAGTTCCTGGGTGCGACGGAAGTGGTATGGGTGCTGACCGTCATTGTTCAACACTCGCCATACTTGCATATGGTTAGATGCACCCAGCGCTAATGCAGCTCGCCGAGTACTAGTACGTGGGTTATTTTCGAAATGTTCGAGTACGGCTTCCTCTAAATCTGGATCGGTAGTGTTCGGGCGACCCCTAATCCAGGAGCGTGAAAAGAACCAGTTTGGTGCAGACGATGTACCATTCTATGGAAACACGCCACCGAAGGGAGCTGTCGACGCTCACCTTCTGCCCTACCATCGATAAATCGCTGACGATAAAGTTCGCGAGCAGCACGCACATTACCATCCTCTTGCCCGACACACAAGATCATCTCAAAATATTCAGTATTGCTAAGGGCCATGATTGTACACACGTCACAAGTTCACAACACAAAAATCGCGAAACGCGCATGCGACCGTAAAGTTCGAATCTTAGATCTGTACTGAACTAATAGGAATTATGAAAAATTGAACTTTATTTATTTAGGTACTTAATTTCTGTTTCGGCGTTTTAAAATATTTCGCCAAAGATAGTAGACAAATGGAACAAAACATTGTCATCTCTCTTAAAATATTCACGCAGACGGCGCGTGCGACCGAGACACAATATTTTATCATGTTCAACATGATTGCTTTCGGCGCGTTCTAAAGTCACTCACACAACAATAATATATGTGTGGAATAACGGATAAAAATAACGGAAATATTGTCATCTCTCTCACAAAATGCACGCCGTCGGCGTACGCGACTGAGAGATAATATTTTATCGTATTCAATTTCATATGTTTGAGCTAGGACATTCAATTAGGGTTCTGTGATTGCGGAACCGCTGTTTAATTTAGCGATAACAGTCCTCGTATCTGTTGCACTCCTAGTACATTTGCGTATTTTTTATTTATTTTGAAAAGGTAAATTAAGACTGTACTGTACTCTATCTATCTACTGCTGAGTTTTAAGCTATAATATTTTTGCAAAAGGCAAAATCTTTTATATCGCAGAAGTGAATACGCAAAGACTAACTAAAATTTAATTTATCTACGGAACTCATGGGGACCTTTTTTGTACTAGGACACACATGAGTTGTTTAGAAATGATATTTTGGGTTCATTTGAACAGATATGAAATCCTTTTTCGTAGTCTCTTTCGCACGTTTATCTAAGTAATTAATTTTTCATAAACTAAGTACCTACCTATGTATGGCAAATGGCAACCGACATGAAAAGAATTAGTTACGTAAGGAAATTTATAGGAATGTAGTTAATAGATTGGGTATTATTTAGTGTGTTGTAGTTACCAACTCGATTCTCAAAAACTACTGAACTGATTTGGATACAATTTGGCAAAGATATGGTTTATAACCAGGATTAACATAAAGGACACTTTTTATCTCGATATTCCCAGGGGATCGAAACTTACGCGGGTGAATCCGCAGGGAGCAGCTAGTATTTAAATGCGAAAATTTGTAAGAATGTATGTATGGATACATCCATCCATTCATCCAAACATTTTTACAAACTTTCGCATTTTATTAGTAGGAAGTAGGATTGAGTAGCTACTGAGTGAATTGCAGGTAGTTGACTGCACGATTGACGTAGTGGTTAAGCGATTGACTGTTGCACAGCGTGTCGCGGGTTCGATTCCCGCGCGGAACAAATATTTGTATGACCTACAAGTAGTTGTTCCAGCTTTGGGTGTTTGTGTGTGTATCCTCCGTGCTTCGGAAAACACGTTAGTTAAGCCGTTAGTCCCGGCTGTCATTCGTAGATCTGTGAGACAACCAGTCTTACCAAGGGATATCGTATTACCCAGTAACTGGATTGTGGAGGTTAGATGGCACTCGCTCCATGTAAAATACTGGTATTCAGCCGAACCCGGTTGGACTGGAGGCGGATCCCGGGCTCCAAAGCGAAAGCCGCGGATACAACCGGGAAATGCGCTTTAGATGAGAGAGAGTTACCAACTCGGTTCTATCGATTTGTTAGATAAGTTTACTCATTTATAAAATAAATTGCGTTTTTTTATTGTTTTACGTAGGTGACTAAAGCCGCTAGACGTTTTTCGATTTCCAGCGCACGCACTCGCCCTATTTTATGACTTGGTTTGTTGTTCACAAACATAAAGTTAGCTTTTGTAGAAAAAACTTATTTGTACGTAAAATTATTTTTCCGAAAAAAAAAATGTTAAGAAAAATAAACATCCGGAACCCTTTATCCACTGTTTGAAGAAATACCAGGGTAAGCAAGTACGTAAGAGGTTTGTTTTTATTGATGAACTGTTCAATGACCCCGATCAGCTGGCTTTTTGCTAGTGTTGTATTGATTTCAGTTTGAAACTGCGGTTTCTGGTATCATATGTATTGGAATAATTCATAACTTCCTACCATGTAAACATAAGGTTAGAGAACCCTTCCCGTATCGTTTCTTATCTTATCAAGAGGCCGTCCACTTGGTATGTATATACCCTTTTTGTTACACGTTGTATATTCAGTTAACTTGTTACATACAAATTAACCGATAGATTGAATCACAAAACGTGTTAGAGCCTATTTACTAAAAAAAGAAATTTGTATCAATGTACCCCACATGCGGGGTACATTGGTACATACACTGGTACTTTGGTTCATAGAAATATTCCTATAAATTAAACAAGTTTTATTGATTTTTCTGACCTTTATTTATTGATTTTTTTAAATTATATTTATTCGCTGCTTTTGCTATTGATAATTTTTCTTCCAACACATCAGATATCGCAAAAGCCACGGAAATTTCATTGATGGAACTTCTATTCATCTTGCGTTTAAATGTTCAAACCATTTTTTTATAAAGAAAATAAAATATATTACCTAAGTCTCACATACATGTATATTCAACAAAATATTGGGGTATCAATGTGCCCCAAGACCACTTGTATCTATGTGCCCCTGCCTACTACAATCGAAGTCAACATTTTATAAAAATTAAAGCAATAAATAATTAAATAATTTAAGTCTATTTAATGTAATGACAGATATGTACTTACCAAATGTCTTAATATAACACAGGTAACACTAAATACATTAGAAGAATTACATCCGAAAGAAAAGTACGAAAATTTTGTTGCGAACATCAGAAACAGTTTTTTACGTGCTAGTCGCTAGTCGTCGAGTGAACGTTGCTCTGCGCTAGTGTGCGTATAGGCTTTACTATATACCTCCTTATCAGTGGCGTACGGCTCTTCTAACGCGTTTTGTTTTCGACGAATATTGACTGTATCTATGTGCCCCTTGTATCAATGTACCCCGCCTCCCCCTACGCAGAATAAAGAAATTGCATGTGTGTGCAGCGGCTCCGATCGGCACATTTATTTTGGTTAATTTGTTAGAGCATATCATGTCTGTTTAATATTATATCAATGGCTATTTCCTGTTATGTATGACAACAGCTGTTTCACATTTATAATGAAGTTGGTCTTTGTAATCATTATGATTTGTTGGTGTGCGTTCGCGCAGCGGAATGTTGCTGAATTTAAAGATTTTAAATATGCAGATATTTAGTGTATGACGTCGTGTAATTGTGTATGGTAAAAAAAAATTTGTGCATGCAGCCATTGTGGAGAAATTCACCAAAAACTGATTCCGCTGGGCGAACGTTGTCCTGGCGGAACTTTTTTTAATCCATTGACTTTAGAAAAAATAGATGTGTCCAAAAATTAGTGTGTATTTGTGTGTAATTGTGTATGTATGAATAAAATTTGTGCATGCATAGACTTCGGAGGTTCAGGACATCTGGTTTAATTACGCGTATAGAAATGGGACATTTTATTTCTATAAGTCCTTCCTCACAAATTCCGTCTAGTGAAGCACCTAAGAAACAATAAGTCTCATCAATGAAAAAACCACATTTTTGGATAGTTATGTTCTCTTCAATGGCAAGTTGCTCAATAGCCTTTACCTCATTTTCTTTGCCGTATTTTATTGACGCTACATGGTCCAAGGAAGATCCATAGAAAATTCATTAAACGAGTGGCGCCGAATCTGAATTCGGGCCTTGTTTACAATTTTTTGAAAATCGGAAGTCGTTCAAATACATCTTCTCAGCTCGAGTCATAAGTCACTTTCAGCCTGAAGAATTGTATCCCTTTCAATGAATGGCACGTCGTTTTAAGGCCTGTTGTTTAAAATTTTCAATGAAAACTTCCTGTGCCTGCTTGGAATCGTCCACGTTCATATCAGACTTTTGACATGCATTTCCGTAATCGACTTTAGCTACGAGCCCTGCGCTAAAGGTTATTTTACGGCGAAGTGTTTTGCGACTTCGTTACTGTCTTTTAACCATAACTGTTCGTTACTTTTAACCATAACTTTTCTAAATGACAGTAACGAAGTCTAAATGCTCGTGGCACTAATGTCACATATTTGTCACTGCAGAATAATCAAAGTTTCAAACTCTTTGGTCCAGCCATAGTCGAGATACACGGTGGGCGTAACGTTCATAATTATGAACCTTTCGCCCTCCTTATATTTCGAAAACTTGAGATCTTAAAGGGTTGAAACACGAATTTTATATTAGTGACGAATGCGTTTAGCTATCGTAACAAGAAACGAGAAACAGAAACTAAGTAATTACTTAATAATCATAAGAAAACTGGTGAGCGTAAGATGTAAACAGCCATTGCTTCAACAAGCAATATCGACCAGACCAAGGCCGTCACAAATTATAGCGAATATTAAAATGTGCGTCACATTTTCGTCACTAAAGGATGTGATACTTGCCAAGTCGCTAGCAGGTTGGGCGCAAGGTTCTGAAGTTAATTTCTAATATATTTTTATATGTACTGGCAGTACCATCAGCAATTAATATATTATAAATTAATTTCCGAGTTACTACGAAAAGGGTAGATGGCGCTGTAGCCGCGTAAACATTAGCTCCGTGTACCAAAATATTTTAAAATAGTAAAACTCATATTTCGTTGTGTCTGTGTGAAGATTGTGAATCAGTGTTGCGACATTGCTACTATATATTGATTGTGATCAAAAATTTATATATTTAATATCAGAAATATATAAAAGTATCAAGTGAACTGTCGATGTGAACTGCCGAATTGTGAACTTTTATGTAACATTGTTTTACCACAGTGTAATAAGAAGTCTGGTGATGAAATCAGCAATAGTTCTGGGAAGTACATGAACAAGTGAGTGTATCTTTAAATACTGCTCCGAGAAAAGATAAAACTTTTGATAAATAAAAAATACGGGTACATTTTCGCTCCAATCATCACTGACAAAATACTCCGAGCAAAAATATTCAAATCTGGGGAACCAATATTTACTTTTGTGTTAATATTTGAATTACTGTTACTATAAGAATGTCATCTAAAAATGTTAAAAAGAGCAACCGTAGGATACCAGAGAAGGGAATATGCTTTAAATGCAAGAAGTCAGTTGACATTAACAAAACGGCGTTATGCTCAATGTGCAACAACCGATATGAACTAGATTGCGACGGTTATCCGGAACAAACCTACCGCCTTATGGATTTAGAATCTAGGCAAAAATGGCGATGTAAATCATGCATCAAAACTAAAAAAGTTCCAACTACTAAACAAATATCAGACGTATACAACGTCACAATGAGAAAACGGGCAAACCTACAACTTAAAAGCCCATCACCAGGACCTAGTGACAGCTTGCAGGAACATAAACCACTCGAAACGGGAAACCCCGTCGTTCGCAAAAGCTCTGATATCTTGGATTCCCACATATTATCAGAATTTGAAACTTCAAATGAATCATTTGACACTCCAAACAAACTGTCTCACAGTGTTGATGGCACAGTGTCTGAGACACTAAATGTGTTAGAACTGAAAAACACCATAAAGGACCTCTCGCTAAAACTGGACAGTGCAGAAAATGAGCTTGAAAATGTTCTTCTAGAAAATAGCAATCTCCTTCAGCAAATTAATAAATTTACCGCAGAGATAAAAATGTTAAAAACACTGTGTTACTCTCCAGTACCCACTGAAAATAGTCCCATTATCAAACAAAAGAGAAAACGACTCTCTCTACTACCACATGACACGCTCTCTACACCTTGTACTCCGTTACCAAGTAAGTCGGCTTTAAACTGCTATAAGAGCTTTGAAACTATATGTCTTCAACAAAAAATTACGGATCTTCAACTTAAACTAACAGAAGCACAGCAACAGATCGAAGCTCTCACAAAAACAATAGAAACGTTGCAACGCGGTAATATAACACTTCGAAATTCTCCAATAACAGCAACTAACTCAGGAGCGCCTACTTGCACCGAAGAGCAAAAACACGAACCGACGAGTAGAGTATTTGTTTTCGGTTCTCAACAATGTGTTGGTCTGGCAGCAGCCATGATACGTTCTAGACAAAATACAAGGTATGAAAAGTATAGGATTATCGCGAATACGAAACCAAATGCGCTCAGTAGTCAAATAATAATGAGCTGCCGTTATACTAAATTGAATCCGAATGACAAACTTGTGATTTGTTTAGGAGAAAATGATTACAATTTAAAATCTGTCTTATCCCAATTGCAAATTTTATTAGATACTTTTTATAACAATATGATCATTGTATTAAATGTGTTTAAAAATGAGTATATAGATGTTAACAAACTTAATTATCGTTTGAAAAATGTATGTATAAATTATAAAAAATGTAAATTTTTGGAAAGCAAATCTAGTAGAACATCTGAATTGTGTACTAAAATTAACTACATAATTGACTGCCAGGATTATACTGATAATTATTTAAACCCTAGAAACCTTGCTAAACGTATATTAAGTAATAAATTAAGTTATAAAGTAAATATTAAACCTAAAAAAGGAACAATTCCGTTCTATTTTGATCGTATAAGCCAACATAAATCAGAAATCCTAATAAAACCTGCCGATAATCCAAAAATAGGAACTATCCCTTACTACTTTCCGGTAATAAAAAATAATATAAAGTTTTTTCGATCTCAAAATGCCAACATCTGTAATACATCAAAGCTTTAAAATACTGCATCAAAACATTGCCAGTATATTATCTAAAAAAGAACTCCTTGAACTAACCCTACAGGAACTCCAGGAGATAAATAATAGCCCTGACGCAATATGCCTTTCTGAGACGTTCGTAAAAAAAGGTAATGAATCTAATATTAAAATACACGGTTACAAGATGACGGCTAGCTTTTGCAGAGAAAAACAAAGAGGTGGTTCCTGTATTTTGCTTAAAAAACATCACGTTTATAAAGAGCTACCTTTTGTAAACACTTACGCAACACAAAATACTTTCGAAGCATGTGGCATAGAACTAGCACATCTTAAACTAGTAATTATTTGTATTTATAGGACGCCCCAGTCCGACCCCACACAATTTTTAATTAAGTTAAACAGTCTTTTGCACCACGTGTTTAAGAAATATTCCAAAACAAGCGTGGTTTTGGCGGGTGATTTTAACATTAATACACTCAAAAAAAGTAATATTACTAATCATTTACAGGATTTGTCCTATAACTATAATTTGAAACTGCATATTGATCGTCCAACTCGTAAGTCTTCCTGTATTGATCACATTCTCAGTAATATTCCCAATGCTAATGCTACAATATTGCCACTTCATCTATCAGACCATGACACAGCACAATTATTGAGTTTTCCAATAAACCATAAGGTGCTGAACCCGTCAACATACCATTTGTACAAAAGAGATTACAACTTGAATAATATCGTAAAGTTTAAAGAATGTATAGGAAATCTGTCATGGTCAGAGGTTTACGCAGTGACCGACTTAAACTTAGCTTTCAACTCTTTTCACGAAACACTTTGTTTGTTTCATAATTTATGTTTTCCAAAAATAAGGAAAACAGTAAATATTAACAGTAATAACAAACAGAACTGGATAACCAAGGGTCTAAAACAAAGCTGCAAAACAAAACGTTATTTGCGCTACCAATACTATAAAATTAAAAATGTTGAAAGTAAAAATAAATACATTAAATATTCCAAAATTTTACAGAAATGTATTTACACGTCAAAAAAGAACACAAACATCAAATTCATAAACAATAGTGAAAACAAATGTAAAGCTGTATGGAAAGTAATAAAAGATGAAATTATAGGCATTACCCATAGAGACATCATTGACAATATTCAGATAGGTAACGTGATGTTTTCTGACCCTGTTGAAATTGCAACTGCATTCAATAACCACTTTATCAATATGGCACATTCTTCAAACAGGGGTGCCAAATTAGATAACGACTGTTTAATGGCCCATTCGATGTTCCTTAAACCGGTGTCCAAAAATGAAGTTAAACAAGAGATTATGTCATTAAAAAACACTAATTCCGAGGGCTATGACGAGATCAACACGAAAATCATTAAAGCATGTTCTAATGAAATTCTTGAAATTATAACATATTTGATTAATCTTTCATTCTCAACTGGCACTTTTCCGGAAGCACTGAAGATGTCAATTGTGAAGCCCTTTTATAAAACCGGTGAAAAGTCAGACGTTAATAACTACCGCCCGATTACTCTAATACCTGTTGTATCAAAGATATTAGAAAAATGCATGTATAAAAGATTGATTGAATTCTGTAATAAATTTAACATCATAAGGAAGGAACAATTTGGCTTCCAAAAAAATAAATCCACAGCCTTAGCAATCTACAGTCTCATCAAAATAGTATTAACTAATATCAATAATAATTATTATACCACCGGGCTCTTCTTTGATTTATCTAAGGCCTTTGATTTAGTCTCTCATGACCTATTGCTACAAAAATTAGAGGCAGTTGGAATTAGAGGCATTCCACTCCAATGGATATCTTCTTATTTAAAAAATAGACAGCAGCGTGTTGCCATTACAAGAATGGATAGTAATAACGATATGAAATCGCACTGTTCTAGCATCAAATCTAACCGATATGGCGTCCCGCAAGGAAGCGTACTTGGCCCTATTTTATTCCTCTTATATATAAATTGTTTAACTAATGTAACTAATCATAAATTCATATTATTCGCTGATGACATCGCAATTATTGTGACATCTAATAAGACTAAAAATACAATTACTGACCATGAGAATGAAATAAATAATGTAATAGAGAGACTGATTGAATGGCTGAATAAAAACAATTTGTCTTTAAATCTAAAAAAATCCGTTTATATCCAATTTAATCAATCAAATGCAAAACGCAATATTAACATGAATATACATAAAATTCACAAAGTAACTCAAACTAAATTTCTAGGCGTGACATTGGATGAAGACTTCAACTGGAAAGCACATGTTGATACAGTTTCCAAAAAAATTAATAAGTTTGTATACGCACTAAGGCAGATCAGAAAGATAACAAACACCAAAACAGCAGTTACCACATACCATGCATATGTGGAATCTGTGTTACGCTATGGCCTAATTATGTGGGGTAATAGCACCGATCAAAATAGAGCATTTGTCGCGCAAAAAAAATGTATTAGAGCAATATATGGGCTTCAACCCGACGATTCTTGTAGGCCGATATTTAAAAAACTTGGTTTGTTACCTTTACCGTCTCTATACATACTAGAAATTTGTATGTTTGTGTGGAGGCATAAGGAGTTATTCACTAAAGCAAGCGATGTAAATTCTCGTAGCCGTCGTGACCCTCACAGTCTCGCGTTAGATGTCCTACCAAGACTTGCAAAGTACAACAAAAGCTGCCTGTTTATGTGTGTACGGGTATACAATAAAATACCGGAAAAATTTAAAACATTAAATAAAAGATTGTTTAAAACTAAATTATATGGATGGTTATCTGAGAAAAGTTTTTACAGTGTCAGGGAGTTCCTAGAGAATGAAATTGTAGTATGATTAAATGTATTTTAAAAAATGAAATGTATTCTATTGGTTGCATGAAAAGTTTGCACGCTTCTATGAAGCAAAACATGTATGTTCTGTTTTTATCTTGTATATTCCACCTTTTTATACCATGTTTTATGCAAATAAATGATATTATTATTATTATTATTATTACGGAGGACTTAAATCCCTCTACCAGTATTGTTGGTTCCATACTAGAAGATGAACCGAAGTGATTTTTAGAGCATTTTTGAACAGCAAGTTGTTGTTCTTTTTTATTTGTGCAGGCAGAAATTTCACAATACTTATTCCGGACTCCGATGTAAAAAAAACTTTCCCTGTGTGATGTCCTTTAATAGTTGCAACACCAGACAATGCATTATGTATATTGATTTTTATATGAGCGTTTGCCCTAGTAACACTCTACTTCCACTGGTATCATCGGGATATTATGGGTGTCACCTCGTAATCGAGCAGTAGCTGTTTCCTCCTGAGCTGTGACAATCATACTTTTTTTTTTGCGACATGTTTCCACATGTCAACTACATACTTTGTACATGACATCCTTACTAATATTATAAATCGGAAAGTGCATTAAATTTTTTCAAACATAAAGTCCGGATTAAATAATAGGGTACTTTTTATCCCGGAAAAAAATATATTCCCGAGGGAATTCTAAAAAGCGTGATATAACCGATCTCCACGCGAGCGAAGCCGTGGGCCGAAAGCTAGACTACTATAAGTGAATAATGACATTATAGGTAAGTTTATCGAAGCAACTACTTCATTTAAATTTGTTAGCCGGATTAATGAAATGATGGCTCCTGATCATGGCGCCTTCGTTGACATTCAGTACATTTGTTTGTGTTTCGTTGTGACTACTCAATTTGAATTTAGAATCGCATATTACATTGAAAGAAGAATTTTAACAGAAATACAATTTTATTTTCTTATATTAGTGTAACATTCTTCAATGTACGGGCGACAGCAGGTCAAGCTACCCGAAACTGTCAAATATTTGCAATCAACCTTGAACTTTAATCCCATTATAAAGTTGATAATCTAATAAGGAAATCTGACAGATTGTGGTAGCTTGAAGTGCTGTCAACTGTACATCCAAAGCGATTGTTATGGTTTGCAATTTCAACCAACCCCTCAAAAAAATGTTGAAAATCAATGATTCTCCTTCCATTAAATTTTTAGGCTCATTAATTGGATTCTGTAAATAAGTATTGAATCGTCCAAGTTGTTTTCAATTAGTTTGATTATTCCTACCAAAATATTCAAATTTATTGCTACTTACCTCTGCAGAAGAACTTATGTCATATATTATAATAAAATACTTCAAAACTTATATTATACTTAATCTTTGCATTATATATTATACATAATCTTTGAATCATATATTATAATAAAATAATTTGAATCAAAACTTATTTTCCCGTTTATTTAAAATGAAATCGTTTATGCAAGTAGGATCACAGATCACTTTCACACGTCATATGTTTTTTTTTAAACCAGATGAAGCCGGTATGTCCTAACTGACTACCTCTGCGAAGAAATAGCCGAAACAAACTTAGGGATCATCGTCTTTTTTCCAAGTCTTTTACACTCAAAATTATATTTATATTCAAAATTATACTTACTTACGTGACATATTCACCCCTAGTTATTAATTGATATAAAAAAATAATAATAAGGCATAATAATTATAACGGCTCAAGATGTTTAGTCCGTCTCACTCAACGCTAGCTCGCTACACTGGTCGCGGTGTGTGTGCGCACACATCAATAATATTGCCGTCATTTACCTAAACTCGAGCGTTCAAATTTTGTGAAATGGCTCTTATAAGCAGAGATCAATGCTTGAGTAACGTTCTGTAATACGGACCTAAGTCTATTGATTGCCGAACATCACTATTGTAGCCGGTAGCGGCCAACGGGTCACCCTTTTTCGTATCAGGGATAGGTTATACATAGGTTGTACACGGTATCGTATAGAAAGTATCGATCGGATATTTTCAAAACTCGTATTCTTAATTTTCCGTTAGGAAAGGCAACAGTGCAAAAGTAGTTAAGTCCATACAGCCAAAGCCAATGAACAAATAGAGTATTTACTGGGCGAACGAATTCGAATTAAACAAGTGAAATGTGAGTCGGCTAACTCTATGAATAAATTATAAAATAAATAAATAAAAACAAGTAATTTATTCGATACGATACCTGGTCAAAAGTACTTGTTAAGTAAAAGTATCGAATAAAAAGTATCGAGTACAAAAGTATCGATACTTTTTTCGTGTCCCTAATCAGGGACAGTTCAACAGTTGCCCTTGTGAGTTTTTGGCGGGAAGCTAAGATGAGAGCCACGCTCATTTTTCATTGGACTTTTAAATTATTTATAGTGTCGTTTACTAAATAAAAACGCGTGATTTATGTATAACCCGCGCAGATAAAGAAAAGATCTGAAAATGGCGGCGGATACTTATGGTACGGTTGACAAAACATGCCATTGTTCAATCACAAACCAAAAGCTAAGATAGTAAAATGTCAAATTTACGTTGTAAATATTGTTATTTACAACGTAAATTTGATTTTACTTGTTTGTTGTTGTGTTTGTTTTTATTGTTGTTTTTGTTGAGTTTGATTGTTCCAACTCAACAGAAACAAAAATATCAACAAAGATAACAAAATAACAGAGAATTTAGCGGAGCGAAATTAAGGATAACTCGGAGTGCGTCAAAGTAGCTTCAGTAGTTTGGAAAGCGAATCCTGAATTCCTGATCGATGTTTTTTTTTTTGCAGCGCTTACTTCACTGTGTGAGTATAGACAGCGATAGAGAGTGAGTGAGAACGCATGCGAGCGGACGCCATTTACAGATCTTTTCTTTATCTGCGCGGGTTATAGTAAAAAGTGCATTCAGTGAATAATTCATAGAGAACAGTGGAATATTGTAGCATAGTAGCACATCATGGCTTTGTACCAAAACTTCCTCCTAGTGTCAGTTCACGCGAGAAACGAAAGGAGATAGGTTTAGTTAGGATAAGTTTAGGATAAGTTACAAAAGACAAAGATATAATTAACTTGGCTTAAAGGTCTTAGAAACCAGGCCATAAAATCCCCAAAAAAAAGTTGCCCTTGTCAGCAGTGTGACCAAATGTGGCAGGATCCTGCCTTTTGGCAGGTTTAACCCTTTATTTTACTCTCTGGCACTTTTGTTTGACGTTTTAGAAATCTGGCAGGATTTGGCACTTTTGGCAGTATTAACAAGTATAGCCGCTAGCCCCTACAGCCCACAAAAGAGTAGGATGCAGTATCCAATTCAAATTCAAATAATACTTTATTCAAGTATGCTTAGATACAAGCACTTTCGAATCATGAGTTACAACCAGAAACAGAGCAATTTGTTGTTAGGAACAATACAAAATAAATAAAATAATAAAAATCCTAAAAAGAAATGTCAAAAGAAAATAATGTTGAATGTATCTAGAACAAAATTCTTATGTCAAATAAAATAAAAAATAATTTAGAATGTTTCTAGAAGGAAATTCTAATGCCAAAATGTAAAAAAAATAAATTATGGTTAAAAAATTAATACCTTAAGAGGTAATGGTTCAAAAACAAGTCGAAAGCTGCTTGTGAAAGGATATTCTCGAAAATCAATCTGATAAAACAAAAACGCGGAACAGATTTATTAATAAACATGTCGCCTCTATTTTAGTTGTTAGACAGGGCATTAATGAATATGGTGACGGTGGTTTCATTCCAGCCAATTAAAGAAATGACAAAAGCGATGTCTAAGAAAGTGATCCAGAAGAATACGATGCTAATAGGAATGTGTAATTTAATTCAGTTCACTTTTAGACTTTAAGATCTATTATCTATCCTACTAATATACATATAAAGCTGAAGAGTTTGTTTGTTTGAACGTGCTAATCTCAGGAACTACTGGTCCGATTTGAAAAATTATTTTTTCGTTTGATAGCCCATTCATCGAGGAAGGCTTTTGGCCATATAGCATCACGTTGCAACCAATAGGAGCGGGGCATTTTTTTAAAAAACGCGTGTGAATCCGTGTGGCGCAGCTAGTTTTAAATAAAACTTCAAAAAATAATGTGTTTATTTATTTTAAACTTTTAAATTATATTGGCATTATTTTGGCATTTTGTGCTTTTGATTGTGGCAGGATTTGTCAGTTTTCTTGTCTAAGTGGGGCAGGATCTCTAATTTAAGGTTGGTCACACTGCTTGTCAGTTGTCATTTTTCTGAGTTCTGACCCGAATGTCTCTAAATTTTAATTAAAAATCCGATTTTAGTAGTTATGAAACGTTTTTCTTTCATAATTCTTTCAAAACACTAGTGTTTCCTTTAATATAAATACTTAGGTCATTGAATAACCTCTACAAGACGCTTACAGATTAATCGACGTCGGTTGAGTTGTCAAAGAACAGAAGAAAACCGTTTAAATGATACTTTCTGAACCAAAAGATGGATAGACTACCAATGTGTAGGATATGTTTAGCGGAGAATGTCCGCCTGTCTATAGTGGCCAGTAGAAATTTTCACCAACTGTATGAGACGCTAACTAATATTCCAGTAAGTTGTTATTTTTAAAGTTTATATGTTCGGACCATTAATGTTGATAGTTCTGCACCAGTGTATCAATTTTAAGACAGCTCTAGCAGTCTTTTTCTTGTGTAATTAACTTATCTCCTTTTAATGACTCCATTTGTTTAGATAATAAACTAAAGTTAAGCAAAAAACTAAATTACTTAGTTACCCAATTAAACAAAACACCAGCTCTATTCAGTTGTCATGCTCCATCACAGTTTCCCTTGTAGGTACTCTTTAAGTTTTTTAATGTTGCCCACTATACTGTGAGTGTAATTACAAACATTTACACTCACATACTCAAATAGACCCGGAACAAGTACCTGTAGGCCATACAGATTTGTTCTGAAAGGGTTCAGTTCCCACCTGTGACATGCAGTGAACAAGGGCCACTAAGCCATTGCACAAACTGTGTTGTCTAAATTCAAAAGATTCTCATTTCAAGGAATGTTTATGTTTGTAACCAGTGTTTCTTGTTCTAATTGAAAAATTGTAGTGGTGTTTTTGAGAAATAAATGTTTTAACACTAGAAGGGCCGGGCTTCGTACTATACCTTCAAAGACCGCAGCAGTCAATTTGACGGTATTAGAAATTCAGTCAGAATACTAATGAAATTATTGTGTATATTGCATTAAAATGAAATAAAAATAGTATCATTTTATATTTTAATTAATAATAAACAATTTTAGGAATTACACTGAGTAACATTGGCAACAAGTAATAGTTAAAAAAAAAAATACATTTTCCACAAACAGCTTTTTTACAGATTGTGCAGTTTTCACACGTTTTATTTTTTTCACAATTATGGTTGACTTGGCATTGCCTCCTCTTATTGTTTGTAGTACATCGTTAACTTGCTGCAGTATTAGTTTCTTAACTTTGAGTTGCAGTTGAAGTTGTTTTTTTTTCCACATACTCTGCACGTAGATTGCTGACTAGTTGAAGGATAAGATCATGCCGAAATGTTTTTATTCCTGTAACTTTCGGTACAGAATCCACTACTTTAATAAAAAAAATATATTACAAAGCTAAATCAAGTATAATCTAAAAAAACGAGAAGAGTCCATCTCTGACTACCAGCTCTTAGGGTGTACTTGCGTGCCATTTGATTGATGATGTCTACACCAAATTTTGTTTCATTATAAAATTGAATTGTCGCAGGCATTTTTTTTTTTTTTTTTGCTGCAGTGTATTCGAAATCACAGCATATTTTCCTAGATACTCCGCGTCCTCTGCGCGAATTTACAATTACAATGTTATTTATAGCAGAGGAATCTATTTCAGAGTCTTCTGATGAAGAAGTGACCTGTTCCGGCTGAAATTCTACATCACGTTTTCACAAACACTGTCTGATAAATCGTCACCCCTTTCATCACCTGACACATCTAGTTCCATATCCCGATATCGCAACAGTTCTTGTTCTATTTGAGAAATATTGAGACCGCGACTCATTTTTACCCGACTACGGCAAAGCAAAAGGAGGTTTATGATTTTGACAGGCTATGTATGTATGTATGTTCATCTGTTCCCTCGTAACTTCTAAACTACTTATCAGAATTCGACAAATGACATATCATTAGAAGCGTCTTAATTGTCTGCTGGTTATAGGCTATATGGAGTTCCACAAAATCTAACGTGGCGCCCTCTAGCGGACAAAATATACAGAGTAAAAAAATAAAGTTAAGATAAATATGCCGTGTTTGGTATCATTTGAAAGCTGTTTACTTGTACATTTTGAATATATATATATATATTACTAGCATTTGCTTGTGACTTTACCTGTATTCATGGGCTGATTGCATATAATTCACATCTTTTCGTTCATAGATAGCTTCTTCAAGATGCCTTCGTTGTTAATTGACAATAATGTCTTACGATACTATTCTGTAGTATGCGATATTCACTATTTAGAGTTAAATTTTCATGTTTGGAAAGGCGTAGTCACACGTTACATATACCTACCGTAGCACTTTCATAACGTGTGACTGCGGTTTTCCAAACATGAAAATTTATCTCTAAATAGTGAATATATACTTCAGAATAGTAATAATAATTTGTCAATTTAACAGGCATCTTGGTAAATCTACTGTGTCCATTTACTTGCAACTATATTAGCAACTTTGTTCAGTCCAGTATTCTGAAAATCTTGTTTTATACTTTTTCAGCGTCATTTTTCATAACAAATTACGACTATTCACTAAACGAAACCTATCTCTACTAAGTGTAATGTAAATGAGCTAAATAGTAACCACTAATCAGAATTCATTATAAATAAAAACAAAAGTATCTTAATTATTTTGAAGAAATCTTTGTTTATGGTATTCTTATTGCTCCCTTTATATGCCATCATATTGACGGTATGCAGTCTTTGTAGGTATTCGTAAAGGAATCTCATAAACAACATATAGTTTAATATTTTTTTATATAGATTTAGCCTAACAATATCAAATTAGGAAAAGTCATAAAATATAAAAAGAAACAAAAATATAGTTTGTATAATATTTAAAAATGAAATCGCCGTGTGGTCAAATTGACGGTCATGGTCTTTCTAGTGTTAAAACAAACTTAGCAACATTATTAACAAATTATATGGGGGAAACTTGTATTACATGTGTCCTTTTACTACTTAATTTTAATACTTCCATTAACTAAGTCACATGGTTTTTCTTTAACTTTGGTTTCTTACTAAGTGTATTTAATTTGGAAACTGCTAGTTTCTAAGAATAGTCTTCATACACAGTGTGCCAACAATGAGAATGTTGAACAAACTACTGGTTACATTAAACGGAGACACAATCATGTCTACCTTATATATTACACATAGAAATATGAAGTAATCTCTTTAAAGACCTAAACAGGTTATTAATTGTATCTACAATAATGTATACATATAAAATGCTCCACTGTATAGTTGGATATTGAGATAGACTCATGATAGCACAAGTTTAGACCTTAACAAAGACATTAAAATTATATTTACAATAGACAGGACATCAAGAACAAAATCGTAATCCAATACTTCTGGCAAACTGGTTAAATGTCACTTAGTCTAGTGTGGTACCCCTGCGCATCAAGACGTAATTTGTGTCCACTAAGAATAAACATTTTCTAAGGAAATATGCCCGGTTGCGCTTTGCGTTACTGTACATCTCGTTATGGTAAAACGACTGGACCTAACTTCGGATTATTTTCGTATGAATTGTTTATATTTTCTCTGTAATTAAAATTTTAAAAATTTCGTAGATAGATCTAGAAAGTTTTCTATTATTGTAATAAGCGCCCTCTATTGTTGAGTAGTTTTACTATTTATTTGTAGAGATGTAGTAATGTTGTTTATCGATGTAGTTATCGATAATATTTATTAAGTTGAAAACTTATTGCTATATTTTATTGACATTTAAAATAAAGCTAAATAAACTTAAATATTTATATATTTCAAGTTTATTTGTTTTTAACTCTATTTGAACATAATCATGTCATATTGATGAACAAAATTTAATGAAGAAGTACTATTCATTCACCTAGGTTTTTGTTATTTTAGGTTTCCGAATAAAAATAATGTTGCACGTGAAAAGTGGATACGATTTGTCCAGATAGACCGTAGCGAAGAAAATTGGCTTCCGTCTGCTTCGTCAAAATTATGCTCGAAGCATTTTAAAAGTGAAGATATTTACTTTGGAAAGACCGGTCGATCAAATTTAAAAAAAGGATCGGTACCTTGTACTAGATATGAAATAGTAAGTTAACACGCTTAACCGTACAAATTGAGATAATATTTACGGTTAAGTGAATAAGTACATAAATTGTATAACTTATTTATAATGAAATATGTTCATAAAATATGTAGGTAGGTATATGTAGTACAATGATTGCGAGCTACTTTGTGATTTTTTGTGATCTTTAAAATTAGCGAATTTGTTAAAAATTTCATTCGGGCGCTAGTTTCGTCGAGTTAAAGGTCGGGGTACATAGACCAACCGCGGCAGGCGTAGCTTAACTTGGTCGATTGACCTGTGCGGCTATAATTATTTATATACGACCCTCTCACTGTTTTGTAACTTATACTTAAATTAAAAAACTTTCTTATAACACAACCAGTTGCTGAACAAGATGCGAACGAAAAGATTTTTTTAGTTTTTATGTTAATAAGAAAAATATATTTTTGTTATCACTAAAATTATTGCCGATCAAACACAAGTTTTCAAGCTTAGTATAGATTAATGCGAGCACGACTCACTTTTTTATAATTTCAGGATAATTACATAAACCCAGAAGTTACTCGAATTGCTACACCAGTCCATGTTGAAATTTCAGACTCTGAGTCTATCTTCGACACTCCAAGAAAAATTGCACTGAAGGCACAAGTTGAAAAGTTACAAAAACAAAAAGTGCATCATCAGGCTAAAATTAAGAATCTACATCAACATAAAAGAGATTTAAAGCGTAAAATATTGAACTTAAAGGATTTCGTTGACCACATAGAAAAAAAGTTTCTTTAAATATTATCGATAACTTTATATCGAAATGATACAAACCCTACTAAAGTTTTTAGTATTGCCATTTAAAAACATTTGCAAACAAACATGTAAAAAGAATAATTTTGCTAAAAACAAAATGCAAACAAAAATTGCAAAACAAAATGCGCTTTATGGCCTAAAAGGTTTATTATACTCTAAAATCGCAATAAATTGAGTATTATAATAATTCGTAAGCAAAACATATCTAAAATACCAATAGACGGTGTCACGGAAAATGAATAGTAGCGAATAAAATACTAAAACAGTTTTTGATGTTTGTACAAGACAAGTTTCACATAATTTGTTTACTTTTCAATATTTATTTACCCGATTTGAATTATACTAGGGTATTAAATCGGATCTGGCAACATAGACCACACTGGCCACCTACCGGGCAATAGCTGAATATATTTTGTCTCCAAGTGTCGATCTACTTTTGCTATATTGTACTAGATGGCGGAACTGAGACATGGGATCACAGTTTTTCTACGCCATTTTGACACATGCCCACTCTATTCATCTTAAATCTCTTTATACCTTAATGATATTTGGTAGCTGTTTAGTAAGAATAATCCTTATTCTTTTGTATAAATGATAAATAAATAATAAAATAAAAATAGTAGATACATGACAAATGTTGTTGCAGTTTCTTACTGAAGATAGTAGACCGCTGCTTGTTTGTGTCTTCTGCTTTGCTAAATTAAAGCAATGCTACCGATTACTGCGGCAATGTCTGAAGGCCGAAGAGCTTTTCGCTCATAATATGAGTGACAAATATGTGGTAAGATACTCTTTAACAGCCATTCATTGTTATAATTTATAATTTCAGTATAATGTGAAAGTGATTCCTCTCAAGCTCATCCACTCTCACCTATAGTGTTTGGGTTTTAAACCATTGCATGTTGCATAGCAATATAAAAGCTTTTGTCAAATATAAGCATAAGATTATTATACATAAAATATAAGGCATACAATTATTATGTACTTTGTACATACTTTACTAAGTACTTTGTACATAATAAGTTACATAATTATGTACTTTGCTGGTATGTATAGTGGCATGGCTGGGTGGCGTAAGGTAAATAATTTTGTTTTCTGTGTTTTGTTATGTTAGTCAGTTTACATGCATAGTATTGTATAAAGTTGTTTGTTTATTTGTTTTTCAACTGAACAGACAGCTCTCCCGCTGGGAAGTTCGTTCCCCTTTTCTTCCCAGCGAAAGCACTAGGAAGTGGCGAAGGGCGGGAGTTTAGGGTGATTGTCTTATGTAATTTTCACATTCTAAGATTTTCAACATTTCATTTTTAATTTTCTCAATATTATAATAATTGTAGTGGTATCTACAACACCACATGCGAAATACGCGTCATACTGACGTCACGCAAACCTTTCATTACATGAACAGAGTTTACCTTGTAACAAGCACACAGACAACTTCCCGACATCAAGTATTGACACCAGACACAACACCCGTCTGGTTGGACAATCCTCCCTTTTCTATTTAGGATAAGGGAGCTCTACACCTGTTGCTCATAACGTTACTATACTGGTGACTCTGACCTGATTTGAACACAACCTTCTGATCTTTCTTTTTCTTTTCACAGCTCAATCCTTTAATAAACCAAGCCCGATTAGAGTTTTGTAGTGGGCTTATTACTTCACCAATATTCCACATAAATATAGATGATGAATGTCAAACAGGAAATACTGCTATCAAAGAAGAATTACCAGCTGTTAGTGACGGACTAGATGATGGGATTGAGCCAATGGAGGAATATCAAAGTGATGGTATTGTTAGCTTTTGAAAACTTTTTGCTACTGGCCTCCTGTACTTGAAACTAACGTCTCCAATTAATGAATGAAGACATTGGCATACCCAGGGAGGGGGAGGCTGGTCAGGTGGGGGCAGTGAGGCGAGCAGAATTAGATGAAAGGCACACATAGATTACCACCAGGATTCATGCATAGCATTACTTTTAATTCTGATATTCCCACAGGATCGAAACTTACGCAGGTAAAACCAGGGGCAACTAGTTGATAATAATACTCTTGACAGTTATTGTTTACTTACAGAGCTAGAACATGAAAATTTAGACAATAGATGTCTAGATGTAGCAGATATACCGCCACACTGTTATGAGTCAGACTTAGAAGATGATGTCCCTTTAATTATCTGTAAATTTGAAGTGGAAGACGAAGAAGTATCAAAGACAAAAAGAAGAGTCACGGAGACAATAGGTAAGTATTAGTTGGTTATATGGTTATATTATATAGGTAAGCAATCAGGCTAATGGTTCACCCGATAGCATGCGGCTAGGATTACCTCAAGGGCCTGAAGGATGTAACTAGTTATATGGGCATTTTTTCAATTGCATGATTTAATTCCCCCATCTCCGTTCCACCATCAGACGACCCGTCGTACGGCGAGTTTCCACCCTTACGTTGTAAACACTACTACGATCCGGACGAAGCGTTTCGCCTCCTCCTTTATACCGCGTACATCAAGGGACTGGAACAACTTGCCGGCGCACATAGGGGTATTTTGTTAATCTAGCCGGCCAAAAACATTTTTTGGGGTTTTTGAGTTGGTAATGACGGGGAAATAAAACAAGCGCAATATAAATAGTAATTAATATTGTTTTTTTTTTATAATTTGCATAAATAGAGAAAAAAAAATGAGATTCGGTCATATGTCTACACTAATATTACATAATGATGGTTATGACCCATATGATTGAGTATATTAATGTTACTAACTATAAGTATTTATTAAATCAATCAACAATCAGTTTATCTCATCCTCACTTTCTGATTGAAGTGCATCCGCTGGGTGTGGTTTGCTTGTTGCAGATACAAGCATATTCAATGTTTCAGGAAGGAAAGAACACTTCTTTTTTTTTTCTTTATTATCCTTGAGGCACTAAAAAAGAATCTGAGCTTAAAAGTAGCTTATTGAAAATGTCTGTTACAGGTCTCTACTTTTCTTGAGTAATCCTGTCTGTATGACTTAAAACTATCTGAAGAAGCAGTAGAGGCACGCAACAAGCGTGCCTCTACTGCTTCTTCAGATAGTTGTCCTATAGGTAACAATGAGTTTTTTATTATGTCTGATCCATGCACAAGTACTTTGTGCAGTGTGGGTGTCATTGGGTGCCACGGGTAAAGTTTCACGTATAAGCAAGCAGTCTTCTGCGTATTTTTCATATTTTTCTAAATTTATCTTGTATCCGCTCGAAATCATTTCCAGAGCCACTTTTAGTCTATATAATGACTCGTAATCTATTCCTGTAATATCTGAAGACAGTTTCAGATCTTCAAAAAATCTCCTGCTATTGTTAACGTCATTAGTGTTTTGGCAGTTGTTTTCTTTTGGCTTCTTGAATTAAGCTATAACACGGAAAAACTTCTTGTTCGCGTTTCTTGTAGAATCATACATGTCTTCGTATTAATTTACATGAGAGTTTTAGAGTACATTATGTTCCATGAGAGTTAGACGCGATGATTTTCCAACTTAGAGGCATTGAAAGCTTTTTTGTACTTCGTTGCAGGGTTTTTATCGCGTTTTCCCGATTTTCTTCATGCAACTTCGGCTGCGTGAACTATAACACCATCTTCGACGTTAGAACGGAACTCTGCAGTTTTTCTTATTTTGCTCCTGTCGCTAGATTCACCAAATGATTGACGAGAGGGCGACCTTGACGATTTGTAGTTGTGACTGGAATTTTGAAAGTACATTTCAACCAAGTTTGTTTTTTAAGAAAACCTCTTCTTTTTTAGTGCGATTTAATCCACCTTTGCTTTATTTTTGGTTTGAAATGCGCCAAATCGTGTTTGAGTTTACTCTAAACTGACTTTCTGTAAGTAGTCTTGGGTGAAAAGATTATCTCTCAAAAAACATTTTTTTTTTCTAACTACCTCAATTTTCATTCTTCATCGTATCAAAGAGTGATTTACTAAATAAATTCAAACGACAATTCTTCAAATTCATTCAAATCTCCCATTGTGTACTTATTATATTTACTTACAGACGATACCGTTGTGAGGAAACCAAAACAGGACACACGCAGAACAAAAGGAAAAGATGCAATAACAGCCGAGCAAACTACAAAAGACAAATCAGACTCGAAACTTATCCGGACTACTCAGAAATCGACGTCCAATCCCGGCGGCACATATTTCAAAGAACCTTACATATGTATACGGAGTAGTTCTAATAATGTAAAAAAACACACTGGTGAAAAACTTTACAAGTGTGTTGTTTGTCAACGTAATTTTAGTCAAAATTGGAGTTTAACAAATCATATGCGTACACACTCTGGTGAGAAACCTTATCAGTGTGAAATATGTCAACGTAATTTTAGTCAAAAGAGTAGTTTAACAACCCATGTGCGTACACACACTGATGAGAAACCTTATCAGTGTGAAATATGTCAACGTAATTTTAGTCAAAAGAGTAGTTTAATAACCCATGTGCGTACACACACTGGCGAGAAACCTTATCATTGTGATATATGTCAACGTAAATTTATTCAAAAGATCCATTTAACAAGGCATATGCTTACACACTGATGAGAAACCTTATCAGTGTGATATTTGCCACCGTAATTTTGTTCAAAAGACCAGTTTAAAAATGCATATGCATACACATACTGGTGAAAAACCTTACAGGTATGAAATATGTCAACGTAATTTTAGTCAAAAGGGTAGTTTAACAACCCATGTGCGTGCACACACTAATGAGAAACCTTATCAGTGTGAAATATGTCAACGTAATTTTAGTGAAAAGGGGAGTTTAACAAAGCATATGCGTACACACACTGGCGTGAAACCTTATCATTGTGATATATATCAACGTAAGTTTATTCAAAAGATCCATTTAACAAGTGATAGAAATATATTAGATACCTGGAAATAGTAAACTAGTATATAAAAGTCATGATAATGATTGACAGTCAGGCTATATTTATCAGCTATAAAAACTCATAACCATTATGTTATTAGGTACTATCACAAGGTTTTATCATATTAAAGAGTATTTAGCAACTTTCTAACAGTAATACAATAATTTATCATAGTTTTTCTTACAAGGAAATTGCACTCTTCCGAGTGCTACATTGTTTTAGCAAGAATACATAAAAATGCAAACAAAACATTATACTTAGCTTCCAATAACCTACAACGTGGCCACTACACAATAACAACCCAGAAAGTCCCCCTTTATCCACTCTTCCAACTATAAGTATTTACAATTTTTCAGTACTTTAGTTTTTTTTTTCAAAAATCCTTCAAAAACCAGCGTCAAAAACCCCGCACTGCCCGCTCTCTAACTTTTTAAATTATAGTTTCGTTTCACGTTAGAAATAAGGCCACAACATAAAAGAATAAATTGAATTTTACACTAAATAAATCTTAGACTAATATTTTGGAACAGTTGAAAGAATTATTAATCAATAATAAAACAATTATTTATAACAGTCGTCCATCCTGACAAAATTTGCTTCCACGCAAATTAAGAAATTTTCTAAGTACCTAGATACATTTAAATAATTATTTATAATATATATTAAAATCTACTTACACAAATTAACAAAGTTAGATTAGTTGAAATAATATGTAAGTAGTTCTTTTATTACGACTAACGCACTAGCAGGATGAGCTCAGGAAGTTCTAAATGTGACCAGTCTTCTGCTCTCAATCGCTGACCGCTCCGGACCAACATCAGTTTAGACCTTGAAGAACACCTGTATTCAACCTTTTTTTTTTAATAAACCATTCAATACTACAGCTACCTGCTTTATTTTATTTTTAGTTTTATAGATATACTTATATTCTATAACCCTGATAGGTGACTAACATAAATAAACATGTCATCAAATTATTATCCAATGTTCACCCCTTTCTCATCGTCGGGTTAAACAGCCAAAGTAATAAAATAATCACGATCTATGACCATTTTCACATCGTCTGGTAAGACGGCCCATAGGTAAGTATACAATAGTAATAATATAAAACAACATTCAACCATTTTCTCATCGTCTGGTAAGACGGCCCATAAGTAAGTAGGTACACACTATTAATAATATAAAACAACATTCAACCATTTTCTCATCGTCTAGTAAGACGGCCCATAAGGAAGTACACAATAATAATAATATAAAAGAACATTCAACCATTTTCTCATCGTCTGGTAAGACGGCCCTTTAGTAAGAACACAATAGTAATAATATAAAACAACATTCAACCATTTTCTCATCGTCTGGTAAGACGGTCCATAAGTAAGTAGGTACAGAATAGTAATAATATGAAAGCAATAATCAACCATTTTCTCATCGTCTGGTAAGACTGCCCATTCTTCATTGCAGTAAAGATATAGACATAATGACTCACCCTTTTCTCATCGTCGGGTAAGACGGCCCATTAATCTCTATTAGCGTTTTAATTCGATCTTTTCATTCACCTTTTTCTATCCTTCTAATAAATCTATTAACTCTTCCGTACTATCATGCGAGTCAGAGTCAGTAACTATTATATTCATTACCAAATTTTCTCAGAGCATGTGAAGCTACAGTGGCCTGATATATTTTTTTATATCCTTGGAGACCTTTTATACACCCAATAATCAGAGAGTCTTTATTTTTATCTTGCGCCCCTTTCCACAGCACAAGATCACCTTCTTTGTATATAGTCGGTGTTTTCCGTTTCTCATCAAATTTCTTCTTCATGTACTCAGAAGCCTTTTTAATTTTCTAAACCGCCAATTCTTTGTTTTGCAATGTCATTGATTCATCATCATACAAATTATTTGAAATACCTTGCAGTTTTGCACGGCTACCTTGAAACATAAGCCGGTAGGCAGGGAATCCCGTGGTAGAGTTGACGGTGTTATTCAAACCATACTAATCTGGTCAAACAACTATCCCAATAACGTTCATCAGTCGTATTTTTGTTAATAGCTTCTAGTAGAGTCCGTTTGTATGTCTCTACTTGACCATTAGATCTAGGAGACGCAATAGCATTTAAAACATGTTTTACTTAATTTTTATTTTATGCAGAATTCTTTGAATCTTTAACTTGTAAATGCTGCGTCGCTATCAGAAATAATGCATTTCGGAAAGCCAAAATAACTGAAAATCTCTTCTAAACTTTTTTCTGTCTCCACAGATTTCGCTGTCTTTGTGGGTTTAGCCCAAACGAATTTTTGTGTACGAGTCTACAACAACGAATAGATACAAAAATCTCGTACTGCTTTTACAAAAAGGGCCTAAATAGTCAATATGCAGAGTATCTGTAGGTTCTGCCTTTTTCTATTTAGGATGTAAGTTTCGTTCCACTTTACCGTACTGGCCTCTTTTGTACACACAATCAATGCAAGCGTTAACATATTTTCGATTGAAGCGTGTCATCCGCGAAAACCAGCAGTTTTCCTTAATTATAGTCATTATTAAATATAGTCAGATATTTGCGGAGAATATCCCAACATGCCATTGTGGGAATCACCAATCTCACAATCTCACCTGGTCATCTGAAATCTTTCTGTACAGCTTCTTATCTTGTAGGATATAGTTATTTGGAAAGATCAGAGTCTACTGTATTATTCGCCAACCTTTGCTTTATGCAACAAATATCAGCATCTTGGTTCTGAAGACACATCACCCAATCCAAAATATCCAGGACGTTTCAACTGGAGTCCTGCTTAAAGCATCCACATGTTTGTGGGATGGACCACGTCTGTGCACAATTTCCATATTATACCCTTGGATGCTCAACCACCATCGTGCCACTCTTGGCAAAAGATCTTTCTTTTTAAAGGTGTGTCTAACAGCTACACAATCTGTGCCCACCTTGAATTGAATTCCAGCTCGATAAATTCGAAATCTTTTCAGTGTCTCAACGATTGCTAAGGTTTCCAATTCATATGAATGGTATAAAGCCTCTTCTTTACTAGTCTTCCGGCTGAAATAAGCGGCAGGTTGTAATATACCTTTGACCTTCTGTAGTAGTCTGCCAGCAACACCTCTACTTGATGCATCGGTATGAACCACCGTAACGAATTGGGATTATAGAAAGCAAGTATGCGACTTTCAGTAAGCAATGCTTTCAAGGTATCAAAGGCTGCTTGCTGCGGTTCATTCCATTCCCATGAACGATTCTTTTTGAGCAATCCATACAGAATACAGATCATGAGTATAATTCGTCGATCGTGAGTATATATGAGCATAATTCTTCACAAACTTGCGAAAATAGCTAGTAAGTCCCAGAAACATGCTTAATTCACGAACATTTGCTGGTTCTTTGTACTTAGTCACCGCTAGATTTTTTCCTGTCCTGGTCGTATACCCTCTTCACTTATTTTATATCAAAGGTACTCCAATTTAGTTTGCAAAAAGGTACCTACATATATCGTATGTTAAGAGTTAACCAGGCCTTCCTCAGAATGATTAATACTGTACGTAAACTTTCTAGCCCTTCCTCCTCAGTAATGCTGGGTATAAGTAGATCGACAATGTATGGGAGTACTTTATCAAATCTCAAGGTCCATAAAGTTTTGTCCATAAGTTTCTGAAAAACACGGCGAATTTGCCAGCCCGAATAGCATTCTCAAAACTCGTAATGTCCTTCAGGGGTTAATCCAGTTTTAGGTACTGATGTCTCATGCATTCGTATTCGATAGAACCCTTGTGAAAGGTCAAGGCTGGTGAAGACCCTCTTACCAGAGAGTTTCTCAACTTACCAACAGACACTTACATACTTCAATTACGGGAAGTGGATATTATTGTCTTTCACAGTTATACTATTTAATTTCCTATAATCCACACACAGCCGGTAATCTCTTACCTTTTTCATGCTAGAATTATTGGACTGGCGAAGGTATGTAGATGTAGCTTCCCTTATTATACTATTCTTCAGCATCTCATCTATCTTTTCTCTCACTGTAGACTTTTCGGGTATGGATAATCTGTATGGCCTGTAACAGGCTGGTTTATCTGACTCTAATTCGATGCTCATACTTATTTCATTTGTACAACCAAGTTCCGCTTCTGGGAACTTGAAGAAGTTCCCGGCCCGCCCATTCAACATCCCGCTGATGTTGAATGTGAATATTTTTATCGTTCAACTACGCAACGGGACCCAGTTACTGGTCGCTATACCGTGGGTCTACTGTTTGATAAAGATGTGTTCACACTAGGTGACTCTTTCAATGTCGCTCGTAAGCGATTTTTATGCTTGGAAAGGAAGCTTGAAGCTTCACCGGGGCTGCGCGCCGCTTACGACGAGGTCATAAATGATTACCTTTCTAAGGGTTATATCTCGCCCGTCTCAGTTCTCCCGCATGAGACCGTAGACGTGTATCCTACTTATATAATCCCGCATCATGGGGTTCTCCGTCCAGACAAGTCTTCGTCTAGGCTGCGTCCCGTACTAGATGGCAGTTGTAAGACATCATCCGGTGTCTCGCTGAATGACTTGCTGCACAGTGGGCCAAATCTACAAGGTGACTTGTTCAGAATTATTTTAAACTTTCGTCTGCATTCAGTAGCGATGACCGCTGATTGCAAGCAGATGTTTTTGCAAATTATGCTTCGCGAATCTGATCGACGCTATCAGAGAATCCTTTATCGGTTTAATCCCAACAACCCGCTTCGCTTGTACGAATTCAACAGAGTCTGTTTTGGCTTAAAGTCTAGCCCTTATCACGCTTTGCGCACTGTGCAGCAACTCGTCACGGATGACGGAATTGTTAATTTAATGTACAATTGTTTGTTTTCCCCAGTAAAGTAAAATAAAATAAATAATACCCACTGTACGACTTCAGAGTATATTCCTTGCGGACAAGAATGTATCTCTTGTTGCTGTGGGTGGTGAGATGGAATAAAAAATAATACCCACTGTACGACTTCCGAGTATATTCCTTGCGGACAAGAATTTATCTCTTGTTGCTGTGGGTGGTGAGATGGAATAAAAAATAATACCCACTGTACGACTTCCGAGTATATTCCTTGCGGACAAGAATGTATCTCTTGTTGCTGTGGGTGGTGAGATGGAATAAAAAATAATACCCACTGTACGACTTCCGAGTATATTCCTTGCGGACAAGAATGTATCTCTTGTTGCTGTGGGTGGTGAGATGGAATAAAAAATAATACCCACTGTACGACTTCCGAGTATATTCCTTGCGGACAAGAATGTATCTCTTGTTGCTGTGGGTGGTGAAATGGAATAAAAAATAATACCCACTGTACGACTTCCGAGTATATTCCTTGCGGACAAGAATGTATCTCTTGTTGCTGTGGGTGGTGAGATGGAATAAAGAAAGAAAGAAAGAAAGAAAGAAAATACATTTATTTAGCACAGACTTGACACACAATACAATACATCTAGCATCGGGTAACAACAATAATACATCGGGTAGCAACAAAAAAAAAATAATAAAAAAACATAAACAAAAAAAGTAATAAAATTAAAAAAAACAAATAAAAAGTAAAATAAAAAACCGTTAAACCCTTGTGTAAAAAAATAACAGCAAAGTGTGCCTCGTGGCTGCACCAAAAAGGTCCAGTTCAGCAAAAATGCCAGACAACTAGTGCCTGACGCTGGTTTTCAACTGAACCTAATGTGAGGTGACAGATGTAAATCAGTTTTAAACAACAGCATAACGTGTGTATTCATACATAAATAAAAATAAATACGTGTTACATAAATAGAAATCATTACAAGTATGTACAAAAATATTGTGAGATTGATCAATATTACTAAAAAACTAATAATAAACTAAGAAAAGAAATACTGACAAACATAGGTAATGATAAGACTTTCTTTTTTACAAATTCATTGAACAACCCAGACATAACATATAATTACGAACACAAATTAAAAAATACATTAAATCCAATGATATAACATCAACGCAATTAAATGAAATAATAATAAAAAAAATATATATATAAAAAAATAATAATAATAATAAAATTAAATGTAAAATAATCAAATTGAAAAAAAATGAAAATAATAATAATAATACCAAATTGAATAGAAAAATCAAATAAAAAATAAAATCCAATGCAACACTTACCAATAGAAACACTGAAACATACTGATAGGGTACCTACACTATATGATTGATACATTCAGTGCGACCATGTCTAACTTCCTTTGAGCTTCTGTGAGGTACTGCCGTAAGCGTTGTCTAAAGGCGACTATGGTGTTAATTGCTCTAATTGGTGGTGGTAGGTTATTCCAAATTTTAGAAGCTGCGTAACGGAAGCTACCTCTAAAAGCGGCTGAACTATGCGACTGGGTCGAGAGTTGTTGCGAACATTGCCTTCTTTCACAATCTCGTCTACTGGCTATCCAACTCAACTTGTCGTACAGATAATGCGGTTCCTGGTATTTAACTACACCAAACAAAAGGCACGCCAGATGTAGCTTGCGTCTCGATTTCATTTTCAATATGAAATGTTTGTTCAGAAATGGAGTCACGTGACTTCTGGGGGGTATTGTGTAACAAAATCGAGCGCATGCGTTCTGGACCCTCTGAATTAGTCGATCTGTGCGAGCCAACAGGCGCGGGCCGTAAACAGTATCCACATAGTTCAGCCTAGACAAAACCAAGGTTTCAACCAACCGCTCCCGTAGCGGCTCGGACAAGTACTGCCTAATCTTGTACAGAACCTTCAGGCGGTAAAAACAATTTCTGACCGAATCGGCTACGTGTTTTTCGAAACGGAGGTCTTTGTCCATGATAAGACCGAGATTCCGAGCCTCATATACTCTCTCAATTGGTTCGCCCATTAGCTGCAAGTGAAAAGTTGCGGGTAATTTAGCCAGCTGCTGCCTTGTACCAAATACCATGTACTTCGTTTTCGTTGGGTTCAGTGACAGGCAATTCTGCCTCGACCAGTCTGCGATTCTATGAAGGTCCTCGTTTAGATCTTTAATGGCAGTATCGCATTCCTTTGGATTAAAGGATATATATAGTTGAACGTCATCGGCGTATATATGGTACTTACATTTCTGTAAGCACCGAATGATGTCTGCACAGTACAAAATAAATATAATTGGTCCCAGTATAGATCCCTGCGGAACTCCTCTGTCAATGGAAGCAAGAGTAGATGTAAGAGCAGTGCCGCCACCCAAACATAGATTAACAAGTTGTTTTCTATCACTAAGATAGCTGCGGAACCATTGCTTAGCTCTGGGGTCAAATCCGTAGTAACTTAGCTTTGACAGCAATAATGGAATATTTATTGCATCAAATGCCCGGGAAAAATCTAGCAGGACCAGCAATGAGCACATACCCCCATCCTGGGCTGATAGAAGATTGTCAGTCACATCCAGCAAGGCAGTGGCAGTACTGCGCTGTTTTCTGAAACCAGACTGCAAGTCCGGTAACACGCTATTCTGTTCCAGAAAAAGCGTTAACTGATGACTGACAACTTTCTCCAGCACTTTAGATAGACACGGTAAAATGCTAATAGGGCGAAGGTCCTTTACTTCAATTGGGTTATCATTCTTTGGTAGAGGCCTAACGGAAGCTATTTTCCATTGGTCAGGGAATGTTGAAGTTAGTATTGAGCAGTTTATAATATCTGTTACTGTTTTTAGTGAGTAAGGCAAAGTCATGTTTAGCATGTCGAGGGTAATGTTGTCATAACCTTCGGCGTTACTTTTAAGGTTGGATATTATCCGAGAGATGTCGTTCTGTTCTACTGGATTGATTGTAAAAATTGCTTCACCATGTCTATGATTCTCGAAATAAGTCATAAGTGTACTACTTGCAACCGGGTTGCCGGGAACTATCAAAAAAGTACTATTAATTACATTTGGATCTGTAAGATGCGCCGGAAGATCTTGTCTCGGTTTATAGGGTGCTAAAGTGGATTTCAGACTCCTCCATAGCAATTTAGGCATATTTATTTTATTATTTATATTGTGCCTAAAAAAGGCAACTTTTTCATTGTGCAGAGAACTTAAGACAAGGGATTTTAACTTTTTATAATATTCTTTCTTAGAATTGGATTTCGTTTTCCTGAAACAACTTAACGCATCGTCCCGTAAACGCATCATGAGTTTAATCGTATCAGTAATCCACGGATGAGACCTTTCCTTGACAGTACAAGTCTTGATTGGCGCGTGAACATCGAACAGGGAAATTATGCGGGAGTTAAATACATGCACCATGTCATTAACGTTGTCAAACGAGGATATGCTTTCAAGACATAAAAGCAACAAGTCCATTTTAAAATTATCCATGCAAACATTTTTAAGTGGCCTAAAATTAATTAAATATGGTTTAAACTTGTCACGCTTTATATGAAATTCCCCAACTATAATAGAATGACCGTTAAGTGAAACAAAAGATTCCACTGACACGTATCTTGCTCTTAGGTCGGTACACAGGAGATCGATGAGAGTTTCACTAGAGGCCGTGAAATGAGTAGGAGAGGTCACCAGTTGCGTAAGACTTAGGCAGTTCAGAAATTCTAAAGTTTTTTTTGTTTTTACACAGTTTGTGTCTAACAAGTTAACATTAAAATCTCCTAGTAAAATAAAATGATCACAATTTCCCAGTGAACTAAGCGAATCCGTTACAGCATCCAGGAAAAGAACAAGGTCAAGCCAAGGCGGCCGGTACGCTGTACCTATAGCTATTCTTTTACCGTTCACTGATAGCGTTAGCCACATCTGTTCGACCGATTCGAACCTGGGATCGACAGCGCCAGTCCAAGTTCGCGCGTTCAGTTCCCGCCGCAGATAAAAGCCAACTCCCCCACCACGACCCGACCTCACACTCGCTGGCCGCGGCGAGTGACGCAGACGATACCCCGGCACCACCGGAGCGCGCCCCGCCTCGCCTGGACGCAGCCAAGTTTCGTTAATTGCCATAATGTCAAAACAAAACCTGTCGATTGCACCAATAAGATTATCATGACCTGTTCCCAATGATCCAGCATTTAGGAAGCCAACTTTCAGGAACTTTTCTCCCTTAGTCATCATTACAACGATATGAAATAATTTCGTCATCTACCAATATCAATAACACAAGTGCACATTTGATCCCATTTAATACGAAACCATATAAGATTATTTGCCGTAGTTCAATTGTGAATAAATAAATATTGCATAATATAATATATGTATTAAAATAAAAATGTAACATTGAGATTCCTAGATTTATAAATAATGAGTTTGTTGGGTGAAACATTATTTTTGTATAGAATGTATATAAATAAGCATTACGTGTGGAGTTATAAAACTGGTTCACGTACAGTTCACTGAGGCACACTGCGAGCCACATACCTACCGATATAAAAAAAATAAGCAGGTAGTAACAACATAAACTTAATATTACATTTGAAAGACACAGACTAACCATAATTACACTTATTTTAAAAATACACACCATTGCAGGAAAGAGATTACAAGAAAGTATGAAAAAACAAAACAAAATAACAAACAAAAAGTTAATTCTATGATACCCGGGATGGACCGAAGATGCGCTGCAAGTCAGCCTCGCAGCGGATTTGGCAAATGGCGTCTCCGGGTTTGTACCGGGCGAGAATACGGCCTCGTTTCGACCACACAAACTGCCATCCCAGGCGACTGCCGGCCTCACGAGCGCTCCGAAACAACTCACGATTTACCTTCGTGAGGCGCTCATTCAGATAAAAGCGCGTCGCAGAGCCCGGCAAGTCGAGGTCAGCAGTAGTCATCCCCCGACGCACTCGTGCACCCTCCAGTAGCTCGTCACGCAGATCACGGCGTGCGAGGCGCACGACAAGAAAGCGGGGTCGGGTCTCCACTGGCCCCGTCGCCTGCGTCGCGTTTATGCGCCTACCTCCCACACGCTCGGCGCTCACTATATCGCGTGCTTTGATTTTAACGCCAAACTTTGATGCAACCAACATCACCGTGTGGATTGGGTTTTCACCACTAGCCTCGGGTAAGTTAGAGATCTGGATATCGTTAGCAAGCAGTTCCTGTTCCCGGTCATTGATATCGCTTCGCAGCTGTGATATCAATTTGTCCACATCGGTCGACACTTGGGGCTGAATATTTTGTTGTTCTATTGAAGCCACTCTTTCCTCCAAATTACTTATCCTATCATTAGTGGCATTTAAAGAGGATCTTAGCTCCGAGAGATCGTCACGGAGCAGCTGGAATTCATTCCGTACAGTACTAAGGAATTCTTCTCTAAAAACGCGTAGCTCCGCTTTGAGGATGCTGTTTAGCTCCTGCGTGGTGTCTAGAGCTGTGCTATTGACGGGGCTGGTATCCGTATCCATTAGGTTTACAAGGCTTTCCTCGTGAGGCGCTGGTGGACGCGCTCTTACCGGCGTTTCAGCCTGGTTGTCCCTTACCAAGTTTTTATTGCACTCAGGACAGTGCCAAGAGGTTGTCAAATGGCCGGTACCCTGCAGACCCACACACGCTCGGTGGTACCAAGCCCTACATTTTGAGCAGTTTGCAGCCTCTGCCGATGACAGAAATTTGCCACAGCCACCGCACTTAGCCATAGTAAACTTGTTGCTAAGGTGTTGATAAGCTGATACAGCGATAGGGCAACAGATGGCGCTGTTTTAATAAAACGCTTATGGCGCTTTCTTCGCGATGTGTATGGTGCGGATGGACACCATAGACTGCCCACAGTAACGGTGTAAAGGTGCACGCACACTGAAGTTAGGTCACACTAGCAATCCCTTCACGAACAAAACACTGTTTATTTTCTTTCGAGTGTCCGGTACTTAAAATATTTTTTTTTGTATCGTTACAACGATTTTTAAGTTTATCCCATTTATCACTGCACATACACACTGGCGAATATTGTCATCTGTTAATTGCACTCAGACGAAGATTTTTACAATAAACTTTTGCTAAACAAACTGGTATATTTTATTTATTTTGCGAGATGTATACAGAGAGCTTGTAACTGGTTGACATCTGACAACCGACGTCCGAATAAAAAATAATACCCACTGTACGACTTCCGAGTATATTCCTTGCGGACAAGAATGTATCTCTTGTTGCTGTGGGTGGTGAGATGGAATAAAAAATAATACCCACTGTACGACTTCCGAGTATATTCCTTGCGGACAAGAATGTATCTCTTGTTGCTGTGGGTGGTGAGATGGAATAAAAAATAATACCCACTGTACGACTTCCGAGTATATTCCTTGCGGACAAGAATGTATCTCTTGTTGCTGTGGGTGGTGAGATGGAATAAAAAATAATACCCACTGTACGACTTCCGAGTATATTCCTTGCGGACAAGAATGTATCTCTTGTTGCTGTGGGTGGTGAGATGGAATATAAAAACAGCTACAGTTTCTCATCACATTTATTTTTGGAAATCCGACAACTATACCTACAATAAAATATAGTAAGTTTTATAAATAACAATATATCTTTTGGATTTCGACTAGACAACAATACACTGTGGTAGCTTTGGAGGCACATTTATATTTATAACTATAACTCGCGCAGATAAAGAAAAGATCTGTAAATGGCGGCCGCTCGCATGCGTTCCCACTCACTCTCTATCGCTGTCTATACTCACACAGTGAAGTAAGCGCTGCAAAAAAATATCATCGGTCAGGATTGTCAGGAATTCAGGATTCGCTTTCCAAGTTACTTTAACGCACTCAGAGTTTTCGTTAATTTCGTTCCGCTAAAGTCCCTGTTATTTTGTTATACTCTTGTTGTGTTGTTTTTGTTGATATTGTTGTTTTTGTTGAGTTTGAACATTCATTAGCATTTGGTTTGTGATTGAACAATGGCATGTTTTACCTATCAACCGTACCATAAGTATCCGCCGCCATTTTCAGATCTTTTCTTTATCTGCGCGGGTTATACATCACTAACCTAACAGATAGAAATGTTTGATTTCGCTCGCGTGGAGTTAGTTACGCCCCCTTCCTATTGGTCGCAGCGTGATGTTATATAGCCTAAAGCCTTCCTGGATTAATGGGATATCCAACGCAAAAAGATCTTTTTCAAATCGGACCAGTGGTTCCTGAGATCGGCGTGTTCAAAGAAACAAACTCTTCAGCTTTATATATTAGTATAGATAATTTGTATGCAAGATATTGGAGCCCTCAAAAGTCCAACAATTGTTCTAACTGCAATACTTCGATAACGCCTTCTGGTTGTGGAGGTCAGACGGCAGTCGCTTCACGGAAAATGTCGAAATTTAACCAAAATCAGCAGTTAGACTGTTAAAGCGGACCCCAGACTCTAAAGCTGAAAACTGAAAAAGCTTCGGATGAGACTGGGATTCACGCTGAGATGGTGATGATTAGTATGCAAGATATAGGTACCTAAGTCTCCGTCAGAACTGCTTGAAAGTGTGAGCTCACTTCGATTACAGACAGATATTTCAGCTAAACGACCTTTGATTCTCTTTGAGAAATTCACGTTCCACTTACATGAGAACAAAAGCACAATAGTATTAACATTGTCCTTCGGCACTCGGTTTTCACTATTCGTAACGAGCTATCCTTCCTTCTCCATTTCATGTTTCACTTGGTTGTCTACCTTGACGTCACCGCTATTGCTTTTCGCTTCAGAGTTGGCTTCACTTTTCACTTTATTCTCAATCTTCTCAACATCGATGGAACTCCTCGACAGTTGCCGCAGGATGTTCTCAAAGATTCTTGGCGCGCTTTTTGTATTTGGAAGTGAGATATCGGTTTGTGTGGTCGCGCTCTCGCATCTCTTTTCCTCTTTCACTTCGAGGGGAACGATTGTCTCTTTCAGGTCTAGCGTCATGGTTTTCTTCTTGGTGAGCAGTTCAGGGTCGTCGGTTATTTTGGAGCGCCTGTCGATGGCCTTGGACAGCACGTTTCCGAGCAAGTGCGTGCACTTGATGATGTTCTGTGTTTCCCGCGGCGTGAGGTGCAGCCCCTGGTGACGTATGATGTTGTTGATCACCTCTAAGTTGTCTGGCGAGCGTTTTCTTGAGCCATCGGAGAATTCTAAAACCAAAAACTATAAAAGTTAAATATTTTTTCCACTAGCGGCGATTGGCTAGTCATCCTTAGTGCTAACTCTAATCATAATTAAATATGGAATGACTTTGTTATTTCAGAACTGTAGGGTAATTGCGTTACATACTATCAGTTGCAACGGGTTTCATGTTGACAGTTCAACAACATTTATTGCGTTATTTACGTTGTTAAGAGGGGACTCTTGTAGTGCTTTCTCTATACAAAGGTATTCCGCTGTTTTCTTCGTGGATAATGATTTTAGAACAATTTTTTTTTCTAAAATTTTACACCGTGATTACATTTGCCCCTATCAATTGATTTTTTTTTTTGAAACTTAATTAATAAAAGAAATACGATACTTCAAAATCGCGAAAAATAAGTGATTTTTACCGCGATGTTCAGACAACTATTAGAAAAATGTGATGAGTATTTGAAAAAAAAAGAAAATAATAGAAGCATAGTATACTTTTCCTCAAAATTTTGATATAAACATAATTAAGATCTGTCGTGTTTTGAAAAAGAAAACAGCGGAATACGAAACGTCTTTTGGTCAACGTTTTTGCACGTCCTTTTCGCACTTTTCACACCGGGAGAGGTTGTAAGCAGCGCGACGGCAATAGTTTCTTCAAATACCTATTTTCCAAATTCCTCGGCACTAGAGTCCCGTCTTAAGCAGACACATTTTTAGAACATATGGAGCAATGAATAAGCAATATGCTTCTAAATGGTTCCAGTAATAAAAGTGTTACGTGGTTAGGGTGCTGAATCGAAAACACTTCATCTTTCTCAAGATAAGTTTCAACCAAAGATCATCCACAGCCGGGTGTCCGGCCATAGCAGTTGCAGAGTTGCAAATTCATGGTCTAGTTTGGTAATTCAGTCTTTACCCACAGTTTCAGCCGTGTTGGAAGTATCCCACAGGAAGTGAAAAAAGACCATCAGTTCTAAACCAGCAGCCTAAGCAGCTAACCAAAGCGGTCCAATCGATCACAACTAGTCGCAATCATTTGACAAAAATGTGTTCGCCGATTAGGCTGCAGGCCATGGTCTACCGGTATACCATTCATCAAAATTAGTCAAGCCGTTAAAGCCTGAAAAGCATTGCATTTGCAATTTTATGCATTTATGATATTAGTGTGGATGACAATACGTCATCAGGTGACGTAAGTGACGAGACATACTTACCCCAGTCGGCGAGGTCCACGTTATCGGTGCGGTAGGGCGTGGGGCAGCGGTCGTAGTAACCCTTGACGGGCACGCTCGGCAGGGAGTTGTTGTAGTTGGCCCAGAAGGCGCACCACTCACCGTCCAGCGGGTCCCCCACGACCCCCGCGACCCCCGCGATCCCCTCGCCCCCCGCACCCTCCGCCGAGCTGCACTCCGCCCACGTGCTCACGCAGCAGCTGTACGTGGAATAACGAAAGAATCAATCAAACAAACTGATTCAAGAAAAATAGCCAAGAGCATGTCGGGCCGTCCGTCACATTAAGGTCCGTATTCCAGAAGGAAACTCAAACATTGATCTCTGCTTAAGCATTACTTAAAACTAGTTTCAACCAATCAAATGGCTTGAAACGAGACTTAAGTAGAGCTTGAGTTTTGAGTGACGTTCTGTAATACGGTCCTAAGAGTCCCCACTTAAGGGTTAAAAAGTGCTGTTAACATTGAATTAACATACCAAGTACGGAATCCTAAAACCCCTTTAGAAGGCCGGAAAGCTAGTTTCTTATTGTTTATTATGGCTTAGTTTTTATACAAATTCAATTTAACTCGGCCAAAGAGTGCAACACAACTACTAATAAATATGGTGGTCAGCACTTAGCGAAATAAGATTTTGACAGTGACATTTGATTGACGTGTCAGGTATCTAAGGCTATCGTATCTTTATTATCTATCATATGACTGCGAAAAAAACAAAACATGAATTCATTAATGAAAATAGAACTGTCAAAGTCGCCAATCAAACGTCATAAAAAGTGTCATGGCTACCTTAATAAAGGGTTATCTCACTAAAAACGTTTCAAATAATTAATTATATATAGTTACTTGTATTTTCATTCAAATTAATTTAGTAGTATTTTTATGAAAATCTTATTTTTTTTTCCTTTTTATCTATATAGCGTACATAGAGGTGGCCCAAAATGAAACATGTCCTTTTAGCTTCTTAGTGCTAACGGGCACTGAGATAAGGTATACGCACACGAACAGGCAGACAGACGTGGTGAAACTATAACGGTTCCTAGTTTACTACGGAACCCTAAAAACAAATGTATATTTTAAGTGTATTGCTGCGTGTACCTAGACAGCGCCTGACTCCGCGGCGACAGCGCCTGCTGCGAGGCGCGAGTCGGTAGCGTGCGCGGGGAGAGGTCAGCGGACGACTGGCCGGAGTACTCCGGGGACACAGACGAGTAGTCCAGCTCGGCGCCGCCTCTGGAACACAAAGTTTATATAATGAGTAATTACTAGCACTTTACCATCATCTTTGGTAGCCTTGTTAGGTTTAAACATACAACGGAAGTAGACAGGACACTTGGCTAAGATGGGCGATGGCAGGTGGATCATAAAGACGGTTGCGTTGACAGACAAACGGCCAGACAAATGGATGACGCGGGATAGACTCGTTTAGACCAGGGATGTATAGCACAAGAGGGAAGAGGGCTAAACTTATCATATGATCTAAACTTATCGTAGGTCTCTGAGACTGTAATTTGTTGCACGCTTAAGCACATCTACACAATAAGTTGCTCAAAAAGTAAATAATCAGTACATAAAAGGGTACCTTGGTTTCTAATTGGCCAGACGTATTAACTTATTCTAAGCATTGATATAATATTAAACTAATTTAGATAAGTCACTAGCGCATTGAATTTGAAGCGTACAAAAGATTATAATAGGCTATTTGACAGATTTATAATTTTTATCTTGAATTACTTGGTTGCGGTTAAGAAGTTCACCCAAAGTATTTTTTTTTAATTTTAAAGACGTATTTCTATGCAAATAAAAATTCAAAATTCAAATAAGCCGCGAAAACGATATAATCAGCAATATGGCGTTGCGCCTGGTAAGTGACGTCACAAGCGGTTTTCGGTTCTCAGTGGTGTTTGTTTTTAATTATTATTTGCTGTTGTTATCTAATAAAATGGTTTACAAGTGGTGTGCTGTACTGGGTTGTACAAATAAATCGATAAAAACCCCCGAAAAACAGTTTATAAGTTTGCCGAAAACGAGCGATGATGCGCGTATGACGTCATCGCGACATTAGCCAATCCGGATCGTTTCTCAATGTGTGGCGCGAGAAACAAAAAGCCAAACATATTTTTGTGTTTTTGATATAATAATTGTTATTATTTTTTATTAAAACTCTTGTAAATGATATAAAGAACCCTCATTTTATGCAATTCAAGCAAAAAATCACAAATAATTGAATACTGTCAAATAGCCTATTCTAATCTCTTGCCTTAGTCACTCTCGATACACTAGTAAAAACAAACGACAAACACTAACAGCGCAAATGACAAACACTAGCCATCTTTTTCTCCTATATGGTTTAGATTGCGCCCCATCTCACTCACACTGTACCAACGTGTGAAATGCACGCAGAATAAGAAATTTGCATGTGTGTGCTGCTGCTCCGATCGGCACATTTATTTCGGTTAATTTGTTAGAGCATATCATACAGAAAGAGAAGATACGGAAAGTGTTTGTTATTTGCGCTGTTAGTGTTTTGTTTTTACGAGTGTATCGAGAGTGACTAAGGCAAGAGATTAGAATTATAATCTTTTGTACGCTTCAAATTCAATGCGCTAGTGACTTATCTACCTTAGTTTAATATTATATCAATGCTTAGAAACAAGTTAATACGTCTGGCCAATTAGAAACCAAGGTACCCTTTTATGTACTGATTATTTACTTTTTGAGCAACTTATTGTGTAGATGTGCTTAAGCGTGCAACAAATTACAGTCTCAGAGACCTACGATAAGTTTAGATCATATGATAAGTTTAGCCCTCTTCCCTCTTGTGCTATACATCCCTGGTCTAAACGAGTCTATCCCGCGTCATCCATTTGTCTGGCCGTTTGTCTGTCAACGCAACCGTCTTTATGATCCACCTGCCATCGCCCATCTTAGCCAAGTGTCCTGTCTACTTCCGTTGATATCGCTCTACTGCTAACAGATTTAACTCAAAACGGTCTCCCAAGCCTAGAGCGCAGGCATAGAGTAGCCAGCCTTCCGATGTTCTATAGGATTCATTTCGGGGAGTGTGCGAGGGAATTGCATGATTTAATTCCTCCATCTCCGTTCCACCATCGGACGACCCGTCGTACGGCGAGTTTCCGTCCAAATCGTAGCGGTGTCAACGACGTAAGGGTTTACGTCGTTGACACCGCTACGATTCGGACGAGGTGTTTCACCTTCTCTTTCATACCGCGTACGTCGAGGGACTGGAACAATTTGCCAGCGGCGGTGTTTCCACGGACTTCAATTTGAGTGTCTTCAAGGCTAGAGTGAATAGGCTCATAATAAACTAGTGCGCTTTACCATCATCGATTGTGTCACTGCCTACCATTTTTTTTTTAATGGTAAATCATCAAATGACTTCTCCTACTCTGGGCAGAGCGGAAGGGCGTGTCAGACTTTTACTGACTAAAACCCACCCGTGTTTCTTCACTTGCCTGTGCAACGGCCAGGGCCACGGTTTCTTGTTTAACCAACCCGCAACCCTGACCCAGGAGGCATCGGTCTTCGTGGACCCCGTTACGACGTGCTGACATCTCTTTGAGGCGAGCGTGAATCACGACGCGTCGTCTACTCGGGCCTGGTTACCGAGCGGCGAGCTGCCCACTGCTCACCGCCCGCAGGCCCGCGCCTACGGTGGCTGGGAGTTTAGTCTCATCTCCCGACCAGGGCGTCTCCTGCGGCGGCTAGTGGCGTGAGGTCTCTGGGATTCCCGTTGCCTCACGCGCTCCGCCTCCTCCTTTGCCAGCATCACTGCTTCGCAGAAGGAGGTGACGGTCTGCCATGCACTCTCGCTCCGGACCATGGCCTGGACCAGGGTCGGACGACCGCTTACCATCAGGTGGGATTGCGGTCAAGCGCTAGTTTATAATTTATATTTAAAAAAAAACTAGGGCCTGTAGCCAATGTAACATCGCTACATAACGAAACGAAATCGAATACCAAACTAACCAATAACGAAGAAGATTGACCACGACACGCGTATAAATCACGTGGTCAATAGTTTTCGTTATTGGTTGATTTGGTATTTCGTTTCGTTATGAAGCAGGCTAGGGTGCCTATACATTAGCTAGGCCCCAAAATCATCTTGGGCGTGATGCTCACCTGTAAGGACTGCTAATGCTCGTAGACGTATTGAATATAGAACTGTCGCGGCTGCTGGTGAAGCTGTGCTTGTTGGAGTGCTCGACCGAGCGCTGCGCGCGCCGCGTCTCCACTCGCTGGGCGTGTATCTGACTCTGTAGCGAGGCGCAGCGGGGGGCGGGGGTCGCGGGGGTCGCTGGGGTCGCAGGAGGAAGGCTCGACAACGGGGTGGACGTGGCGAAGTTATTTCGGATGCCGTACTTGGAGTTTGTGTCCTCGAAGTCTGATACCTGGGGAAGACAGTAACGATGGAGTTTCAGCTTTATTACCCTCGTCTCGTGCAAATACATACAAATCATTCTCAATATTATTATTATATTATGATCATATTCCAACTCGGCTGGGCTGCTTTCGGGAAGCTACGTAAAATCTTCTCGTCCGAAATATCGCAGTGTCTCAAGACAAAAGTCTTCGACCAGTGTGTGTTGTCAGTGATGACTTATGGAATTGAGACGTGGTCGCTAACAATGGGCCTTATAAGAAGGCTCAAAGTCACTCAAAGGGCAATGGAGAGGGCTATGCTTGGGGTTTCACTGCGTGATCGAATCAGGAATGAGGAGATCCGCAGAAGTAACCGACATAGCCCGAAGAATTGCCACACTAAAGTGGCAGTAGGCTGGACACATTGCCCGTAGGACCGATGCCCGATGGGGCCGACGGGTTCTCGAGTGGCGACCACGCACCGGAAGACGTAGCATGGGTAGGCCTCCGACAAGGTGGACCGAAGACCTGGTGAAGGTCGCGGGAAACCGCTGGATGCGGGAGGCGCAGGACCGATCGTCGTGGAGAACCTTGGGGGAGGCCTATGTCCAGCAGTGGACGTCTTTCGGCTGAAATGATGATGATGATTATAATATTAAAGTTTTTATAAGCCAATATCTCTCGGTGTAGGCCACAACATCGGCTGCCGGCAGAAGTTACCACCCACCAGACAAGGTTTTGCCGCCAAGCGATTCGTCGTGTTCTGGCATGATGTCTGGTGAAGCCGTACGGAGGACGGGTCTGAGAAGTTGTGTTGCGATGTGTGCCGGGTACGATGCGCCAAATGTTGTTGTATCGGGAGTTTGGTCGTGGAGAGTCTCCAGATCAATCTCCCTCTGACGCAACATCGTTGGTCGTGTTGGTCTTGGGTTTAACATTGCATCACCTCGCTCAACTGCCGACATCCTTCTTATTCCTAAGTTTTTTAAGTGAATAGGCTTAATAAACTAGTGCGCTTTACCATCAATGATTGCATCACTGCTTACCATCAGGCGGGATTCCAGTCAAGCACTAGTTTACAATTATTAAAAAAAACCAGGTTACTGAGAGATGAACCTCTTGCTATACGCGCCGTGGCCAGAAGCCCATGAGCTAGCTGCCTCACGAGAGCTTCTTGAAGTGTTGGTCGACGCTCTTGGCTATTACTTCTTTGGTCGTCACGACTACCAGCTTAACCACGGCTGTGCCTCACCCTACATGTCGAGTACCTCGAGCGCTAACCTACGTGGTTAATGTACTTAACCACGGCTGTGCCTCACCCTACATGTCGAGTACCTCGCGCGCTAACCTACGTGGTTAATGTACTCGTATTTAATCTGCTTATCTTTTTCTGATTTAACGAGGTTCTCATCATAGAGGTTCGCTTAATCAACAATCGTTATGCAACTTTCTAATCGATCATCATCATCATCAACCCTTTTATCGTCCCACTGCTGGATACAGGTCTCCTCTCATACAGAGAAGGATTGAACGTAATCACCACTATATCTAGCTTATTGCAAAGCTATTTCCGAGCAAGTTGCTGGTTGGCTCTAAGATTGTGCCTGTTCAATGCTACCTTTGAACATTGATTCAGCATTTCGAAGGCTGACGCGCGGCCTAGTTCAAATATTGTTTTAATTGCAGATTACAAGCACACCAAGACGTTTGTACTGATGAGATGCGGTTTGCGAAACGTAGTTGCAGATAGAAACAGCGCAGCTACTAGCTTTGTGATTAAGGACTTCCCTCGTCAATAAAACAATCAGGATCTCAGCTTCAATTCGTTTTGTATTCTCATGAATAACATACGCGAATTACAATTGTCGAACAGGTTATACAAATCTTAGAGAACTTAATAAACTTAATATTATAAGATATACATTAACACATGCATTAGGCAGCAGCTAGCCGGACAGACAGAAAGTGACAGGAAGAGGAAGTTACCGTAGATAATCAATTACAGATAATAGACAAAACATAGTCAGAGCACACGATCAAACACCTGATAGTTAGGAGACACGGACGGTGAAGTATGCAATGTATAACATGTACAAGGGGTCGCAAACCAGGATACCAAATTTCGAAAATACGGGGCCAAATTTAGGTCTATTTAATACCGGTATTCATTTCACAAAAACCGGGATATTCGGTATTTTCAGTTTCAGTAAAATAAATAAAAAACAAATACAAATAGAGAAGAGTTACGCGCCATTTAACTGAAATTACGCGTGCGCGAGATCTTTCATCTTACGACAAGAGACGGCGGGAGACAAAGCAGGTCTCTTTACATCTCTGTTTGGTTACAGTTCGCCCCTGGATACTAGCAGTGCTACTTCACTGAATTTGTCTCAATGCCCGAGGTTCACATTAGGAACAAGACGGTTCTGAGAGTACTGTGTCATCTGGACGTGAATATGGCTAGTGGACCAGATGGTATACCAGCGATTATTCTCAAGGCTTGTGCGCCCGAGTTGTCTCCTGTATTGAAGCGCTTATATCGCCTCTCATTTAGGACTGGTATAGTGCCCAAGCCCTGGAAGTTGCCAACGTGCAGCCCGTGCCCAAAAAGGAAACTCGTGCCGATTCTACCAACTGTCGACCGATTTCAATAACCTCCAAGCTGCAAGATTATGAAGCGTGTATTGAACTCGCGGCTCTTGGCATACCTTTAAAGTAACAATCGTCACAATCGGTTAATCTGCGACCTACTAGTGTATGCCACTCACTCGTGGGGCAAAGCCCTCGAGAAAAATGAGAAAACGATTGTCGTCTCCCTTGATGTCTCGAGGGCCTTCGACCGGGTATGGCACGCTGATCTTTTGATTAAGCTTCCAGCGATGGCAATTCTCCTGGCCTGACTGGCTGGGTAAAAGATTTTCTGACTGAACGGTCCCTCCGAGTTGTTGTCGACGGATGCTCATCGGAGCCCATGTCGACTAATGACGACCTGATACCTGGTATTTATGGGTATGTAGACGATAGTACAGTTGTGGTGAGGCACCTGCCGGGTGCTCAGGCTAGCAAGCTAGAAGCAATCAAATCAGAAAGAGAGGCTATAGTAGAGCGTACGAATGTTGCACTACAGGCAGTCCCCAAATGGGGCGAAGCCAATCCTGTGGCATTCAACGCCTGCCAAAACACAAGCATCTATTCACCACCAAAAGGAGCCCGTTCATCTTGGCGCAGGGCCGTCTTTAGACAGCCTCCGTGGCATAAAGCGGTAGCGAATGTGGGCGCTGCTCAAGGAGGCGCGGATTTGATCCCAGCGCAGTGCAAATACTTGTATTTTTTTTATGTATTATAAACTAGCGCTTGACCGCAATCCTGCCTGATGGTAAGCAGTGACGCAATCGTTGAAGGTAAAGCGCACTAGTTTATTAAGAGCCTATTCACTCTAGCCTTGAAGACACTCAAATTGTAGTCCGACGGAAACACCGCCGCTGGCAAATGGTTCCAGTCCCACGATGTACGCGGTATAAAGGAGGAGGCGAAACGCTTCGTCCGGATCGTAGTGGTGTTAATAACGTAAGGGTGGAAACCAGCCGTACGACGGGTCGTCCGCTGGTGGAACGGAGATGGGGGAATTAAATCATGCAATTCCATCGCACACTCCCCGAAATGCATCCTATAGAACACCGAAAGGCTGGCTACTCTACGCCTGTGCTCTAGGCTTTGGAGACCGTCTCGAGTTAAATCAGGGTCACCAATCAGCCTCTTCGCACGCCTCTCCACTGAATCCAAAGTGGCCAGGTGACACTTAGCAGTACCAGCCCAAATGTGGCTGCAGTACTCCACACACGAACGGACCTGTGCTTTGTATAACATTAGAAGCTGCCCAGGTGTGAAGTACTGCCGGACCTTTCCGATAACGCCAAGTTTCCTGGCAGCCACCTTGGCCTTGGACTCAATGAGCCGCCCAAAGTTAAGGTTGTGGTTAATATGTATGAATTTGAATATTTACACTGGTCTGGTCATGCCTCGGAAAGCACGTTAAGTCGTTGGTCCCGGTTGCCATACGAACATTTAGTGGCAGTGGTTACGGGTTGTAGGAGTCCTCAAAAGTCCAACAATTGGTCCAACTGCAATGCTTCGATATCGCCTTCGGGTTGGGGAGGCCAGACGGCAGTTGCTTCACGGAAAATGTCTAAGTTTAGCCATATCAGCAGTTGGACTGGTAAAGCGGACCCCAGACTCCAAAGCTGAAAAGGCTTCTGATGCGACTAGGATTGACGCTGAGATGAGGATGAGGTAGGTAGTTTGAATGGATATACTCTCAATCACTCGAAAATTAGCCACCGCAACACAACAAAACATTAGATCTGATAGGATTCATTCATTCACGGCGCCGGACGTGACCAATGACAGCTCGAAAACTCCCGAATGAACATTCAGTTTCAGTCGTAGTTTCGACAAGTTTGACGCCGAAAACGATACTAAACCGAAACCCATGTTTTTGCCGAAACGAAACCGAAACAGAAAATTCAGTTGGAGACTATTTAGAAGTGACTGTATGAAACAAAAAGACAATGAGCCTCCCTTCGCGACTGTTCGTGCACTCACTTGAGACAAGTCGAGAGACATGTCCTCCTCCAGCGTGGCCTCGCAGCTCTCGTGGCTCTTGGGGGAGGACTGCGCCGGGCGCGCGCGCTTTGGGACCTCTGACAGCTTCCTGCCCCGAAGTGTCACATCCACGGACTGTCGCCTATGGTAGGAACCCGGCAGCGAGTTCGCTCTGTCAGCTCTGAAAAAAAAAATCCGACTTCGCCAACTTCGAAAGAAGAAAGATTGTGTTCGCATACGTATGACTGTATGTAAATATATTCTCGGTTTTTACAAAAATGAATTAATCAATTTATATGTGTTTGTAATTGTCCGGTCAACACTTTATATACGAGTATATAAACAACAGTAATCTTAGGTCCGTATTACAGAAAGTCACAGCTCTACTTAAGTCTCGTTTCAAGCCATTTGATTGGTTGAAACTAGTTTTTACCCGACTACGGCAAAGCAAAAGGAGGGTTATGATTTTCACAGGCTATGTATGTATGTATGTGTGTATGTATGTATGTTCATCTGTTCCCTCGTAACTTCTAAACTACTTATCAGAATTCGACAAATGACATATCATTAGAAGCGTCTTAATTGTCCGCTGGTTATAGGCTATATGGGGTTTCACAAAATCTAATGTGGCGCCCTCTAACGGACAAAACATACAGAGTAAAAAAATAAAGTTAAGATAAATATGCCGTGTTTGGTATCATTTTAAAGCGTTTTACTTGTACATTTTGAATATATATATATATATTACTAGCATTTGCTTGTGACTTTACCTGTATTCATGGGCTGATTGCATATAATTTACATCTTTTCGTTCATAGCTTCTTTACTACTTATCAGAATAAGACCACTGCAGTATCATTAGAAGGGCCTTAATATTCTGTTGGTTATGAGCTATAAAGCTTGTCACCAAATTTAGTATTGCGCCCTCTAGCGGAGAAAAAGTTATATGTAAATATAAAATTAAAATAAATATACCGTGTTTGGCATCAATTGAAAGAGCTTCACGAGTACTTTATGTTGGTACATAATTACAGGAATGCTTTTTAGTTCATCAATTTAGCTTTTTTTGATATTATGCGCCACAAATACACTTTAACACCAAAATAGTACAAATAATAAAAAGTAAAAAAACTAAAACCCAACTACGACAAAAAACGACGCTGAAAAAGTATAAAACAAGATTTTCAGAATACTGCACTAAACAAAGTTGCTAGTTTTCAAGTTTGAAAAGGCGTAGTCACACGTTACATATACCTACCGTAGCACTTTGACAACGTGTGACTGCGGTTTTCCAAACATGAAAACTAGCAACTTTGTTTAGTGCAGTATTCTGAAAATCTTGTTTTATACTTTTTCAGCGTCGTTTTTGTCGTAGTTGGGTTTTAGTTTTTTTACTTTTTATTATAATAAGTAATGTTTAAGCAGAGATCAATGCTTGAGTTTCCTTCTGGAATACGCACCTTAGTCTCCTAAAACAGATCGTATGTAAAAGATGATCATACTGCAATACATGCGACAATTCTGTTATCAATATGTTAATACGGCATTTTTGTATGTTTATACTTTCACATTAATCTCACCCCACAGAAAGCTTATGCGAAACCTGAATATAGTTTGTTCAGAATAAGCAACTGAATCGATTTCCAAATACAATTAAACATTGTTGTACTGTGGTGGCCGGGCGCAACAGCTGACGCCAGAGGTCAACGCCCCGCTTGTCCGCCTGAGCGGATCGTGGACCATATTTTTGTTGAAACAGCCAAGTAGGATAACAAGCTTTTTTTTAAATGCTTTTGAGATTTTGTACATAAATTCTTTACTTAAAAATACTGGACACGTGTTTCGGGTTTCGCATATACAAAAAATACTGTTGTGTATACGTATGAGGTCGTCGGTCCGATAAGTAGTTAGCATCACCACGAGAGCGCTACACTATCGCATGAGACATGTACTGTTGTGTATGTACGAGGTCGGTCCGATAAGTAGTTAGCATCACCACGAGAGCGCTACACTATCGCATGAGACATGTACTGTTGTGTATGTACGAGGTCGTCGGTCCGATAAGTAGTTAGCATCACCACGAGAGCGCTACACTATCGCATGAGACATGTACTGTTGTGTATGTACGAGGTCGTCGGTCCGATAAGTAGTTAGCATCACCACGAGAGCGCTACACTATCGCATGAGACATGTACTGTTGTGTATGTACGAGGTCGGTCCGATAAGTAGTTAGCATCACCACGAGAGCGCTACACTATCGCATGAGACATGTACTGTTGTGTATGTACGAGGTCGGTCCGATAAGTAGTTAGCATCACCACGAGAGCGCTACACTATCGCATGAGACATGTACTGTTGTGTATGTACGAGGTCGTCGGTCCGATAAGTAGTTAGCATCACCACGAGAGCGCTACACTATCGCATGAGACATGTACTGTTGTGTATGTACGAGGTCGTCGGTCCGATAAGTAGTTAGCATCACCACGAGAGCGCTACACTATCGCATGAGACATGTACTGTTGTGTATGTACGAGGTCGGTCCGATAAGTAGTTAGCATCACCACGAGAGCGCTACACTATCGCATGAGACATGTACTGTTGTGTATGTACGAGGTCGTCGGTCCGATAAGTAGTTAGCATCACCACGAGAGCGCTACACTATCGCATGAGACATGTACTGTTGTGTATGTACGAGGTCGTCGGTCCGATAAGTAGTTAGCATCACCACGAGAGCGCTACACTATCGCATGAGACATGTACTGTTGTGTATGTACGAGGTCGGTCCGATAAGTAGTTAGCATCACCACGAGAGCGCTACACTATCGCATGAGACATGTACTGTTGTGTATGTACGAGGTCGGTCCGATAAGTAGTTAGCATCACCACGAGAGCGCTACACTATCGCATGAGACATGTACTGTTGTGTATGTACGAGGTCGTCGGTCCGATAAGTAGTTAGCATCACCACGAGAGCGCTACACTATCGCATGAGACATGTACTGTTGTGTATGTACGAGGTCGTCGGTCCGATAAGTAGTTAGCATCACCACGAGAGCGCTACACTATCGCATGAGACATGTACTGTTGTGTATGTACGAGGTCGGTCCGATAAGTAGTTAGCATCACCACGAGAGCGCTACACTATCGCATGAGACATGTACTAAAGTTTAGTACGCTTACAGGGACACATGCAAAGAACAATATCGGTCTGTGATTCGATTCTTGATTTTTGAAGAGGAAATCGCGCAGCGAAAACAAAGATCGTCTGAACGTAGTGTATGGTGAGTCATCTCCTTCGATGGCAACCATCAAAAATTGGTTCAGCGGGTTCAAACGTGGTCAGACGTCGGTTTTTATGAGCCTCGCTCTGGTGCCTCGCAAACGGCTACCGCCGACGAAAATGTGTATCGGCAGATTGCCGATTGAAGATAATATGCGAGATAGCTGAGGCATCTCAAGAAACCGCGTAAGTCAATCCTGCATAAAATTTCGAGCTTATGAAAGCTGTTAGCGTTAGGTGTGGGTGGCGCGTTTACTCATTCCGGACAACAAGCGCATCTGTGAGACCACTTCAAAGCAATGTTTGAAGCTCTTTAACGTAATCCGAACGAGTTCTTGCATCGTTTTATGACTGTCGACGAAACATGGATCCACTGCTACACACCAGAGACCAAAGAACAGTTGAAACAGAGGATTGAAGATGGCGAAGTCTATCGCATCGGCTGGAAAAGTGATGGCCACCATTTTCTGGGGTTCTCAAGGTGTGGATGTTCGTTGTCTTCCTTGGGAAAAAAGTGATGGCCACCATTTTCTGGGGTTCTCAAGGTGTGGATGTTCGTTGTCTTCCTTGAGAAAAAAGTGATGGCCACCATTTTCTGGGGTTCTCAAGGTGTGGATGTTCGTTGTCTTCCTTGAGAAAAAAGTGATGGCCACCATTTTCTGGGGTTCTCAAGGTGTGGATGTTCGTTGTCTTCCTTGAGAAAAAAGTGATGGCCACCATTTTCTGGGGTTTTAATACGTGATCTTCTTTGACTACCTAGAGAAGGGCAAAACGGTGACTGGACCCTTCTACGCCGATTAAAAATTAGCGCGTTCAACAAACTCTTCAGCTTTTTATATTGGTACAGATTTATTTAAATGCTAATATATTTAACGATGTTTTCTAATTTGTACAATAGGTTTAACCCTGTTTAAGTCTAGATTGGTCTATCAGAAATAAAGTAGATTTGTTGGAACCAATTAAGCGATATCCTTATACCACCTTTATTACTTAATGCTGTACCTCTGGATCGTGTTGCACAGTTTAAATATCTGAGATACATATTAAATGAAAATTTTTTTGAAGATTTGGATATTAAGAGGGAGCGCAGGGCATTGTCGGTGCGTGGTAATATGTTGGCACGCAGGTTCGCTCGGTGTAGTGCTCCTGTAAAAGTAACTATGTTCAAGGCATTCTGCCAGACGTTCTACACGACCAGCCTGTGGGTGAACTTTACCCAGAAAGCCTACAATGTCTTGCGCGTCCAATATAATAATGTGTTCAGGGCCCTGTTTCGGCTCCCTCGTTATTGCAGTGCATCCGGTATGTTTGCAGACGCCAGCGTAGATGAAATTATGCGTAAAAAAGTTGCGTCGGTGGTGCGACGAGTACGGGGGAGCCCGAATAGCGTTCAGAGGATGATTGGCGACAGAACCGACAGCGTTCTGCTCAGTAGGTTCACTGAACTCCATGTGTTGCGAGACCTGTGAGCATACTAAGCGGGGGCGGAGTGTGTTAATTGTGTGTAAGTTTGTATTAATTAGGTATTAGGTACTAACATAGGTTAAGATTATTGTTACTAACACAGTGGATCTCAGTTATCTTAAAAATAAAATAAATACCTAGTAATAGTAATACTAAACGTCAAATAGAACGCACCTCTTTACAATCTGTTTCCCGGTGACAAGGAATTCCAAGTTCTGCGGCTTCGCGGTCTTCTTGGGCGTGGAGGTGGTGGAGGGCGGCGCACTGTTCAGAGGTGACTTCCTCGCGGTCTTCTTGGGTGTGGAGCTGGCTGAGGGCGGCGCACTGTTCACTGGAGATTTGTCCTTCTTTAGACTGCTGCGCCGCGACTGAGACGCCGAGTTCCGCCGAGAGGATGAACGTGAGCGGGTCTGAGGCGGTGGCGGCTCAGGGGCTTCCTCTGGCCAGCGCTCCGACCGGTACATAGTGCTGGGAACACGGAGAGCGAATCAACTGCATGCCGATGTGTTACTGTACCGTACTTGATTTACGAACTCAAGGCAGTCTAGCAATAATCACGAAACAAGTTTAGCACTGAAAGTATTTACTTAAAGCATCGTTGTACGAATATTTGTGTAAATCGTTTGAAATAACAAAGATTTTTTTTTATTTTTTTTTTCTTTCGCACGAAAAAAAAAAATGTACAGAGGCGGACTTAATGCCTTAGGCATTCTCTACCAGTCAACCTCGGGTGGTGAAGAGATTAGTAGCAGGTGCTCTAATTGAAAACATTATAATGAAAACATACTCAACACTATATAAATAAATACTTAAATAAGCCATATACACTTACATACTATTACCAAAATATATACTTATGTCAAAGCGCCTGTACAAAATATAATACACTTTGGTTCAATGTAGATCAAATAATCGTTGCTAATGTATTTCGGTCAGGCGTTAATATATAAACTAGGTCAATCAGATCTGCTTATCCTCTGGCCTTTGAGACCGTCGCGCTACCTGCTTAATGTAGTTATTAGTATACCGTGTGTGTCTTATGTTGTATGTTACCTCGCTCCCCTATCGGAGTAATCCGTCATACTAACGAAGTTATCTCCTAACTCAAAGTCACTTAGGTCCATATTACAGAACGTCACTCAAAACTCAAGCATTACTTAAATCTCGTTTGAAGTCTCTTGATTGGTTGAAACTAGTCTTAAGTAACTCTTGAGTTATCATCATCATCATCATCAACCTTTTTTATCGTCCCACTGCTGGGCACAGGTCTCCTCTCATACAGAGAATTGAGCGTAATCACCACGCTAGCTTGCTCAATGCGGGTTGGCGATAGACTTATAAAAGTCTAGGTTTCGTCAAGATGTTTTCCTTCACCTTCAGTCATTGGTGTCCAAGATATACTTAGAAAGTGAATATAACTTTAGAAAAGTTACATTGGTACTTTGCCTGACCTGGAATCGAACTGAAAAACTTAAGAGGCTGGTGTTTTAACCACTAGGCCACCACGACATCTTGAGTAACGTTCTGTACCTAATAAGGTCCTTAGTTATATTCCCTATGTGACAATAGGGAATATATCTGCATAAGAGTCTCTCAGAGATGTGTTGTGGGGCCATAGGTTAAAAACTAAATAAAAATTCATAATAAAATTGTGACCAAATTAACGTATTCATCAATACGTCAAAGAAAAACAAAATCAAAATTGACAAAAAGTTATAAAAAATTCGGGATCGTTTAAAAAAAAATGTCAAATATTTTATTTTCGCGTCGTAACATGTCCTAATATTAAAAAAAAATAGTACTTTGTACAAAAGACCAACATCGCAAAAATATGAGCTCCAGGAAGGATTTGGGCGAAAAAGAAACATTTTAAAACTTTTAGCCTGATTTCAAAGAAGAATATCACACTATATTAATAAATAAATAACCGCATGAACTATGCAAATTTAATAAACGACAAAGGGCCACCTCGTAGAGACCACAAAACACACCACAGAATAAAGAACACAAATCTATGACTAAGGGAATAATAATGTTCAAAACTGGAGTTTGAGTTTGATTCTGCAGATTGCGAATGGTACAGAGAGATTATCAAGAATAGTGTAGGTAACATAAGTATGATACGGGGCGGCAGTAGACAACTCCTCTACTAATAACGAAAAACGAAAAATGTGGGGAAGAGATACTCCTACTCTTACGTACATGTGATCGGGAAAATTTTTTTGCTACACATTGCATCTAAAGTAAATAATATCATAAAGATGATCAAAAGATTTTTATGTTTTTTCAACTGTCCAAAATACTTCTTCTTTTTTTTCTTCAAGGTGAGATACAACTCTTGATCAATGGGCTCTGTGGAATAGATACCACAATTTTGTCAATAACACGTGTAACAAATTATAGAAATTCTTTGAAAAAATTATTTTACAATAATGGCGGATATCGCCAATGACAGCTGAAAAAGACGGCCTCGTGAACCGTCTATGAGGGAGATTTGAGGCTAAGTCATGATGTGGCCACTATGCTGCGATATTTCAATGTTCTTTATGAATTATTTACTGAATGCACTTTTATTACATTATTCACGTGCTTTTATTTAGTAAATGACACTATAAATAATTTTAAAAGTCCAATGAAAAATGCGCGTGACACTCATCTTAGTTTTCCCGTCAAAAACTCTTGTTTAGATCCAAAAAAATACTTTTAATTAGCAACTTTTTGACAATTCTTTGACATAACGTGTCGGTCGCCGAGATAAGCTAAGACTAGAATTCGTTTTTTTTAAATTACGACAATTGACCTTCGATTCAGAAGGTAGGTAATATTCCCACAGGATTGAGCCTTTTTTTTTAATAATTATAAACTAGTGCTTAACTGTAATCCCGCCTGATCATAAGCAGTGATGCAATCGTTGATGGTAAAGCACGCTAGTTTATAAGGCCTATTCACTTCAAAAACTTTGTGAATAGGAAAGAAGACGGCAGTTGGGCGAGGCGATGCAATGTTAAACCCAACAACACGACTAACGATGCTGCGCCAGAGGGAGATTGATCTGGAGATCCTCCACGACCAAACTCCCGACACAACAATATTTGGCGCATCGTACCGGGCACACATCGCAACACAACTGCTCAGGCCCGTCCTCCGTACGGCTTCACCAGACAACGCAACTACTTAGTTAATTAGAAAAACTCACATATATTTTAGCCTTTTATAAGTACCTATAGGACATATAAAAAGCTAAAATATATGTAAGTGGCAGGTTGTATCAGAGCTAGATCCGCGACTTTGATTACTTTCAGGAGTAAGTCTTGACATAATTTGACCCGAGTTTTTGACGGGAAAGCTAAGATGAGGACCACGCTCATTTTTCATTGGACTTTTAAAATTATGTATAGTGTCGTTTACTAAATAAAAGCGCGTGATTTATGTAGGTGCATTCAGTTAATAATTCATAAATAACATTGAAATATCGCAGCATAGTGACTTTGCATAAAACCTCCCTCATAGACGGTTCACGCGGCCGTCTTTTTACATGCTTTTTATTAGCTTCACTTGTATGTTTGCTTGCTTGTTTATCCGTCTCTAAATCTTTGGACTACGAGTGAGCTGCTCATTAGTGTAAAATGTCCCTCCGTTTTCAATACGTTCGTTCGTTCGTTTTTTTTAAGAATCTCTAACTAAAAAGTAGAAAATAAATATAGCTTAAAAAACTAAAAAACATGCTTTTAAAAAATATCAAACCAAAAAGTTAATAATTTTTTAAAAAAAGCGTGAGGCGCTTAATATATACAAAAATTATGGCCCAAAGCGCCTCACGCTTTTTTAAAAAATATTTTCAACTTTTTAGTTTGATATTTTTTAAAAGCCTGTTTTTTAGTTTTTTAAACTATATTTATTCAACTGTCATTGGCGATATCCGCCATTAAAGAGAAATACAATTTTCAAAGAGTTTCTATAATTTGTTACACGTGTTATTGGCAAAATTGTGGTATTTATTCCACAGAGGTCATTGATCAAGAGTTGAGATTTATTTGACACTAGCGGCCGCCAGCGACTTCGTTCGCGTGGAATTAATTATGCTCCGCGCCTATTGGTCGCAGCGTGATATTATATAGCCTAAAGCCTTCCTGGATTAATGGGCTATCCAATGCAAAAAGATTTTTTCAAATTGGTCCAGTAGTTCCTGAGATTAGCGCGCACAAACCAACAAACAAACTCTTCAGCTTTATATATTAGTATAGATAACGTTTCAAACTGAAATGTTGTATAGTAATGTAATGTGGAGTACTCACAGGTCCCTAGGCGCCTAGTGCCGCGCGCTCCGTCCCGGCGTCACGTCCCGCGGGCTCCCGACTCCCGGCGCACACCGCACGATCCCGGTGCCACACTGAGCGGTGTTTATTTTCGTAATATCTTGTGATACGCATGGATAGATCGCGACCCGCGGCTCCACACGAGCGGGGCGGGCAGCGGAGCGACACACGATCCTGTGTGTGCAAAGCCTCCTTTGAAAAATAACTGCCTGCATACTAATGATGTGGAGACCCTCGACGGCCAAACTCCTGGCACAACATTTGACGCATCGTACCCGGCACATGAATTCAGTGCATCTTACATGTTATATTTTAATTAGGTACTAGTTTTCCGCCTGCGGCTTCGCCCACGTGGTATTCGGTTATGCGGCGCTTTTTAGATTTTCCTCGAGATTGTCTAAAGTCGTGGTGGCATTAATAAATCCCTAGGATTAAAACACCAGCCTCTCAAGTATGAGTGCGCGGGTCTGATTCCAGGTCAGGCAAGTACCAATGTAACTTTTCTAAAGTTATACGTACTTTCTAAGTATATCTTGGACACCAATGACTGAAGGTGAAGGAAAACATCTTGAGGAAACCTGGATTTCAAGGCTGAAATCGCCAACCCGCATTGAGCAAGTGTGGTGATTACGCTCAATCCTTCTCTGTATGAGAGGAGACCTGTGCCCAGCAGTGGGACGATAAAAACGTTGATAACGAAGATACTAAATAGAAGTCATAAATATACGTAGCATACGCATAATCTGTCTATCATAATTGGTTTTGGTTTTTTTTCTTTAGCCTTACTAATATTATAAATCAGAAAGTGAGTTTGTTTGTCCCGCTTTCACGCCATAACTACTGAACCGATTGCTTTGAAATTTTGCAGACGTAAACTTAGAAGTCCGGATTAAATAAAATGGTACTTTTTATCGTGGAAAAAAATTGTATTCCCGAGGGAAGTCTAAAAAGCGCGATATAACCGAGCTCCACGGGTGAAGCCGCGGGCTGAAAGCTAGTAAATTATAAACAAGCGCTTGACCGCAATCCCGCTTGATGGTAAGCAGTGACGCAATCGTTGATGGTAAAGCGCACTAGTTTATTAAGAGCCTATTCACTCCAGCCTTGAAGTCACTCACATTGTAGTCCGACAGAAGCACCGCCACTGGCAAATTGTCCCAGTCCTTATTGCTGTGACACGACACTGACCTCCTCCCATATTATTGCTGGGATCAGGTCCTCCTCTCCTCTCTCCGTCTGTTGGGGAGTGCTCTGTGCGGACCTAATACGGGTTGGTAGATGTCTTCGAATTTTTGGGTTTTTACAGGATAATTCTTTCTCTCTCACTCATGCTTTAACACCTTTTGTAAGCTATGTTCACATTTTTTTAAAATCGTTGGTTGATTTCAGGCGATGCGGTGACCCAGGCTTCTATAAACCTTTGCCTAAATATACATAATATGTTTACAATGAACATTTTAGTAACATATTGTGTCTACTTGTGAGTACTATACAATATATAAAGAAAATTCGGGGGGGTCGGACAGGACCCACAAGGATAATAAAGGTTAGACAAACACATGACCAAGTATAATAAAATTTTACGTAATCATCATTTATAGTAACAATACTAATGAATAATGATGATCTTTTTCTACCGAGATTTTTTTTTTTAATTATTATAAACTAGTGCTTGACTGCAATCCCGCCTGATGGTAAGCAGTGATGCAATCGTTGATGGTAAAGCGCACTAGTTTATTAAGCCTATCACTTAAAAACTTAGGAATAGGAAGGAAGACAGCAGTTGAGCGAGGTGATGCAATGTTAAACCCAAGACCAACACGACCAAATGATGCTGCGCTAGAGGGAGATTGATCTGGAGACTCTCCACGACCAAACTTCCGACACAACATTTGGCGCATCGTACCCGGCACACATCGCTACACAACTGCTCAGACCCGTCCTCCGTACGGCTTCACCAGACATCATGCCGGAACACGACGAATCGCTTGGCGGCAAGACTTTGTCTGGTGGGTGGTAACTTCGCCGGCAGCCGATGTTATGGCTTACCACCGAGAAATCACAAGTTCCCCGATATTTGGTAATTTTTAAAAAAGTGACGTTTTGACGGTATTATTATAAGTGATGCGACCACGTGCCGCGGGCCCTGCCCCCCGTCGCCCGCACATGTATTAAGTTACTTACCTCTTTTTGCGATTTTTTTTTTTAAGTTAAAGCTATATAAGCACAAACACACAATGGCCGCCTCCCTTGTTCACAAACTAAATTAATTTTAAGTTCAGCATATTTTTCTTTCTATTACTATAACAAAAGGACAGAAGATAAAATGTCAGTTTAGACATGTAAAATTAATGCACTCCTGGCGTAAACTGACGTATTTTTAGTCGCCATGTTTATAATCGCGTCTAAACTGTCTATGGAGTGGGGGTTTGGCGGGAATGTCAAGATGAGTGTCACGCTCATTTTTCATTGGACTTTTAAAATTATTTATAGTGTCGTTTACTAAATAAAAACGCGTGATTTATGTAGTAAAAAGTGCATTCAGTGAATAATTCAAAAAGAACAGTGAAATATTGTAGCATAGTGGCCTCATCATGTCTTTACGCTAAACCGCTCCTTATCGTCCAAACGCGTAAAACGAAAGGAGTTAGTTTAGGTTAAGTTATGCTAGGATAAGTTAGGATAAATTAGGATAAGTTAGGATAAGTTAGGATAAGTTAGGATAGATATTTAATGAAGAAAAAAAATTACTGAAGACTTGGCTGTATGGCGTACTATGCCTTTGCCTTTTCCATTCGCACGAACGGAAAGAAATGAACCAAAAAAAAAAAATGTCTATGGAGTATCATCATTTGACAGGATTAAACTAAAATGTTGTCTTCTATCATTTTCTTAGCGAAATGGTAAAAGATGCACTTAACTTAAAATCAACAACAGAATCGGCTCCACACAGGGTCCACAGGGTATTTGACTAAAAAAAAACTAATTAGTCCGTCAGTCAGATTTCTAAAAAATACTAGACACGTATTTTTTCTTTTTTCATATAAACAATAAATGAAGACGACACAGCGCGTTGAAAACTCGCGTGACGTCACTGCACGTTACACCTTTTAGCGGCCAGTGACGTCACCGGCCACCACTCCTGATCTTTGATGCCTTTTATATTTGTCAATTTTTATTGATTTAATAAAACAAAATATACGTGTCTAGTATTTTTTAGAAATCTGACTGACGGACTAATTAGTTTTTTTTAGTCAAATACTCTATTATATTCGCAAAGGTCCGCAGCGCAAACTATTCTGGCCCGCTACCGCCGCTCGCTCGGCCGTGCCGCGTGTGCGCTCCCTCGGGTGGAGGGTGGCGCCCCCCGTGCCGTACGGGGTGGTCAGTGGGGCATGCAACAGGTTCACCGGCGGCAGACACGGTGCTCCAGCACATGGATGTATCTTTTATTAGCCGACCTATAAAGTATAAGGTTCTCCGGCTCCTTCGTGGTATGTTACCTGATCTTCTTTTTTGTTGGGATGGGAAATGCGACAAACTTTTACTGATTAAAACCCACCCGTGTTTCTTCGCCTGCCTGTGCGACGGCCAGGGTTTCTTGTTTAACCAACCCACAACCCAGACCCAGGAGGCATCGGTCTTCGTGGACCCCGTCACGATGTGCTGACATCTCTTTGAGGCGCGCCATCGACTTGTGCCTGGTCCTTACCGGGCGGCGAGCTGCTATGTTACCTGATCTTGGAATGGTAATCACTTCACCATCAGGTGAGGTAGTGGTCACTCGAACAAGTCCTTTGAATAGTAGAGCTTGCCAGGAGCGAGTCGGGCTCACACATGAAGTGCTCAATATCATAAAAATAAGGGAAACAAGCTGAATTATTACGTTTTTTGTATGGAGATCCCTATTATTTTCTAATAAAATGAAATGAAATCGTTTATTAAGCAAGTAGGATCACTGATCACTTTTACACGTCATATATTTTTTGTTTTTTTTTTAACTAAATGTAGCCGGCATTTCCTAACTAACTGCCTTTGAGAAGAAATAGCCGAAACAAACTCGGGGATAATCGTCTTTTTTCAAGTCCAGACATTAAAAATGAAAACGTTTACAATAATTTACGTTATAATTAAACATACCTATTACTTAATAACAATGCTGAACAGAGCGAGCAGCTCAGTCCCAAGCTTTTTTGTCTTCTAAATAATCTGTGATTTTATAATACCCCTTTTTGAAAAGTTTGGCCTTTATATAGTTTTTAAATCGTGTAATGGGTAAGTTTCGAATGTCCATGGGAAGCTTGTTGTAAAAGTGTATACATTGACCCATGAACGAGTTGCCTACTCTGTGGAGACGAGTGTGTTGTACAGCAAGATTGTGTTTATTTTTTTTTTTGAATTATTTTTTATTGTGGAGACACTAATATGTTTTTTTTTATATGAATTATAAATAGTACGCTGTATAAAAGAGGAAATGAAACGCAATTCTAACAGTGAACATTTCAACTGTTTACCTGTGACGGCCGGACAGCGGGGCTCAGTGATAGAGTTCCGTTGGCGCCCTTTGTGTAGGCAACACTAAAAACCATGGACACTTGTAAAGACCCTTGTCCTTACAGTAACACCTGTAATTCACTGACTGATCACTACACTATTGATATAAGTGTCAATTTTGAGTATAATTGGTGCTTGTAACGAAGAAGCCTTCCTTTTTGACATCCAAAATGGTGGACGTCATTTTTTTATAATTTAACATGGGTGTCAATTTTAAGTAAATATAATTGTGGAAGCAGCATAGTTACGAAAAAGCTATCCTTTCTGAAATCCAAGATGGCGGACGCCAATTTAAATGTATATTAGGTAATATGATATGGGTGTTAATTCCGAGGTCGATTGGGGTGCTGCTTACGAAAATACCATCTAAATAACTTAAATCTGTCTCGAGTTGTTCCCTTAGTAAAAATAGCAAATTAATTAAATATAATACAGCTATCGATGTTGATCTGCAATAAATAAATAATTTCATAAATATTGTTTATTTGTGACAACCCTGGCCGATGCGTTACTGTCTAGACGATGTCGGCATTTTACACGAGATCAAAGGCGTCGACCTACTGTATGATTTTTATATTGTGATATTAGTATGTACCTTTTAGAAGATACAAACACTACATATAATGTAAGTCACAATAGAACAGATGAACATGAGATAGAGATACACGACAACATTGCATCACCTCGCTCAACTGCCGTCTTCCTTCCCATTCACTCAGTTTTATGAGGCTCTTAATTTATAAACTAGCGCGCTTTACAATCATCGATTGCATCACTGCTTACCATCAGGCTGGATTGCGGAGCACTAGTTTATAATTCTAAAAAAGAAACGGCTAAGTGCGTGTCGGACTCACGCACAAAGGGTTCCGTACCTACCATTGATTTACGAAATTAAAGGATTTCAGTTTTTTGTATGAAAGATTACGCGGTAATAAGCGGTATACGATTTACGAGGATTAAAAAAAAAACTACTTACTAGATCTCGTTCAAAACAATTTTTTTGTTGGTAGTTTTTATAGTAATGTACATCACATGTTTTTTTTAGTTAGAAACCTCGATATTATTTTAGAATACCTATCCATAGATACCCCACACGTATATGTATGATGAAAAAAAAAATGAGTTTCAGTTTTAAGTATGGGGAGCCCCCAATATTCATTATATTTATATTATTTTTACATCAAAATCTTAATGCGGTTAACAGAATACATCTACCTACACAGTTTCAACAGTATAGCTCTTATAGTTTCGGAAAAAAATGGCTGTGATATACGGACGGACAGACGGACAGACAGATGAATGAAAGACATGACGAATCTATAAGGGTTCCGTTTTTTGCCATTTGGCTACGGAAACCTAAAAAAAGAGTACATGAACTGGTTCACTCGCAATATGATGTTCCCATTTAGTTTAATGGGGGACACATACTCATGACATTTAGCATCGCCACGTCAGTGAGGCCTCATGCTCGCTCGGCAGGTGAGTGGTGGTTATACTACTTAATTATTATAGTATTAAAAAATGAATAAGTTTTATGAGTCGGCGAGTCGCGCGACCGCGGAGGGCGGCGCCACTTGCGTCTGGTACAGTGGTACTGACTGGGGACGGGCATTCACCGAGATCGGACACTTTGGAACTAGCGAAAGATATTATTACATCTTTCACAAGATTTTCGAATCACTACTAATAAATTAATTATTTAAGTACATAATTATGTGTATTTTTATAAATTACTAACGACCCGCCCCTGCTTCGTACGGGTACAAAGCTAATCTATACTCTATCCATACTAATATTATAAATGCGAAAGTATCTGTCTCTCTGTCTGTCTGTCCGGCTTTCACGCCAAAACTACTGAACCGATTGTAATGAAATGGTATGAAATGAAATGGTACACAGATAGTCTAGGGCCTGAGAAAGGACATAGGCTATAAAACATCCCGCTATGACCAATAGAAGCAGAGCAGGAACAAAAATGTTGCGAAAACGGGAGCAAACGCGGACGTACCTATTGCTCCCATTATTTTAACAGGCGCTTATTTTATATCAACTGAACTCTATCGGTTCGAAGCTTACGCGGGTGAAACCGCGGGGCACAGCTAGTATTAATATATACAACTGAACAGTTTGTTTGTTTGTCTGTTTGAACGCGCTAATCTTAGGAAGTACTGGTCCGATTTGAGAAATTCTTTTTGCGTTGGATAGCCCATTAATCCAGGAAGGCTTTAGGCTATATAGCATTACGCTGCAATCAATAGGAGCAGAGTATAACTAAGTCCACGCGAACGAAGTCGCTGGCGGCCGCTAGTACTAAATACACTACAGAAAAACTGTGAACAATTTTACCGCAGTTTTCTAATCTGCAATGTCTTCGAAAATATTAATTTAAATCATATGCTGTAAAGGGCGATATAGATCTATATTAAATCGAAAATGTAGTTAAGGTATTAAATTGGATAATGATTAATGCTGTATTGGTTGATATCGCTTCGAAAATTAGCCGGTATTTTATTTATTTATTTAAATAGAACGGCAGAAGCCAATTACACTATTTAAACTCAAACTACACTAAACATTAATAAATACGAAGACAAACATATAACAAACGATACAATAAAAACATTAAACAGACACTTTAAACATACACTTATTTAATTCAGTCATGCATTCTTCTCACAAAACTTCAAACATTCTGACAGTATCATCTTCCATTCGTCCACGAAAATATCGAGGCCAGTGTTTGAGTTCAGGAGAGGGTTAATAGCTGCTAATGTCCGAGGAATAGGGGACTTGGAGTGAGCAATAGTTCGACTGGTCGGAACAGCTAGTAGCCGATGTTTTCTGCCACGACAGTAATTGTCAGGGACAAACACATTGCAGATCACATTGTGCAGATCATGATCATCCGTAATCCCTCTGAGTATTTTAAAGACTACAATCATCTGATCGCGCGAACGTCGTACTTCAAGTGAGTTGAAATTTAAGCATCCCAGCAAAAAATTGGTGGGATATAAATAGGGATAAAACCCATACACGTGCTTGTAAAGATACCTGAGGAATGCTTTTTGTACTTTCTCTAAAGCTAACACATACTGCTTCTCAAAAGGATTCCATACACATGCACTAGACTCAAGCTTGCTACGAACCAATGCCCCAAAAACAAGCTTGATAACGTGGGAGTTATGGCAGTCATGACAGTTCCTTAAAACAAACCCAAGACGCCTGAAAGACTCCTTGGTAGTAGATGTCATGTGGTCATGGAAGGTGAGTTTTGGGTCCAATATGATTCCCAGGTCTTTCATGGAATTAGTTCGTGTGATTGTATCTCCATTCAGTTTATATAGAAAGTTAACTGGGTGCCGCATTCGACCAAAAAACATCACGTAGCATTTTGATTTATTGAAATCCATTTTATTTTCTGAATCAATATCTGATTGCAGAGCTTGGCAATCGAGCTCAGATTTAATCGGGGAGGTCGTTAATCATTAAAATGAAAAGGAGAGGACCGAGTACTGAACCTTGGCTTACGCCCGCGCGAGTGTGTTAAGGAAGTAACTCGTACACGCCCAATCTAACAAATTGCTGTCGGTCCCGCAAATAGTCTGCAAGAAACCGTAGAAGCCCTTGAGCAACTCCTATCGCACTGAGCTTTGATAGCAAGACGTCATTGTTTATTCTGTCGAACGCCTTCTGGAGATCAAAGTAAAGAACGTCAACCTGGTGTCTGCAATCAAGACTAGTAGAGATGAAGTTAACTAGTGTAAGCAGGTTAGTATTGACGGATCTCTTTTCGCGAAAACCATGCTGTTCATTGCACAGATACTGTGCCACTTGCTTGTAAATGCCTCAATGTAAGACATTCTCAAAGACTTTTGCAGGAGAGGACAGTATCGCAATTGGACAATATTTTTCGACTGAAGATTTATTTGAAGACTTCGGTATGGGAGTCACTCGTGATGTCTTCCATGGTGGAGGATAGACTCCGGATTTTAAAGCCAGATTAAAAATGTGGTTTAGGGGCCGTATGAGAAATTCCTCTCCCTTTTTGAGGAACCAAGGAGGAATCCTATACGGTATTTGTCGTAAAAAGTAAATGACAAAAAAACATTGTGGGATAACCTTAAGAGATAGACATCTAAACCATCGCCGACTTTTTTGTGGACCTTTTCAATGTGTACAATATTGAGTACATTATTTTGATAAATCTCGTAGGGTTCAGCCTGCGTTTCACTGCAAACGTGGAAAAAAATTAATTATTTACGACTTCACATTAGAAACCTCAAAAATAATAGTATTTATCGACAATTTAATGGATATAATTATACATACAGTATGTTAACTAACAGAGGGCGTTCCCGTTAACCCGAAATAGTATAGCATACATACATGCTAAAAAAAATATTTCCATTCGAAAACAAAATGTTTTAAAATTTTTTCCAATATGAAAATATTCAATAAAATTTTAAATTGACATGTAAAAGAAACACACTGTACACGCGAACATGAAAGACGGCAACGTCGCAATTTATTTATACATGACGACTACTATTTTGATTTAAAACAGGAGGTTTCAAATTTATTTCCAATTAGAATTTTTTTTTATTCGGATTTTTTTATGCTTATTTTTCTATGCTGATATTTTTATTTTAATCTATTAATGATATATATTAACGAGTTTAAGGGAACGCCCTCTGTTATTTAACATACTGTATAAAACTTCCTCTTTAATCACTCTGTGTATTGAAAAAACCCGCATCAATATCAATATCCGTTGCCTAGTTTTAAAGATTTAATCGTACAAAGGGACATAGAGAAAAAGAGAGTGACTTTGTTTTATAATATGTACCTAGTAATAGTTATAAACTAGCGCTTGACCGCATTCCCGTCTGATGGTATCAAGCAGTGACGCAATCGTTGATGGTAAAGCGCGCCAGTTTATTAGAACCTATTTGCTCTAGCCTTGAAGACACTTACCCCCTTATTCATAAACGATGTTTAAAGTTAACTAGTGACTAGTGATTCTTTTGCCATACATTTTAGACGTTTGTACGTCACTTAACTTTAATCATCGTTTATGAATAAACCCCTTAAATACTGGTGTGTTTATTCATAATCATAACTATGATTATAGTAATGTATGGTCAACAACAACAATCACTAGTTAACTTTTAAACATCGTTTATGAATAAGGGGGTTAAATTGTAGACACCTACTTCATTGCTATCTATAATTTACCATACGGATCTAACTGACGACTGAGGCCTAGAACTATGAACAAAATATTTTTAAAATCTTTGAAGTGCATTATTTAATACTGTGATTAATATCTCCATGAGAGAATACCCGGTGTAAGGTAGTGACGACACTAGCGGAGCGCGCGTGCGGCGGCGGCGCGGGGCGGCGCGGTGGCGGCAACCGGTAACCGATCACCAACATTTAGGAAATAACCGGTATTGGGCAGCTCCGTGCTTAGGGTAACCATTTTTTTTTTATTTTTAATAAGTAATTATAAACTAATGCTTAACATGAATCCCACCTGATGGTAAGCAGTGATGCTACCGTTGATGGTAAAACGCGCTAGTTTATTAAGGTCCTAATCACGCAAAAAAAATGGGTGAAGAAGGCAATTGAGCAAGGTGATGCAATGTTAAATCCAACAACACGACCAACGCTGTTGCGCCAGAGGAATTTTGAATTGGAGACCCTCCACGACCAAACTCCCGACACAACAACATATTATGACGCCGTACCCGGCACACATCACAACACCAGACCCGTTCTCCGTACGGCTTCACCAGACATCATGAACAGGACGAATCGCTTGGCGGTAAGACTTTGGTGGGTGGTACCTTCTGCCGGCAGCCGATCATATCGACTTTTTGACATTTAAGAGAAAGCACAACAAATTGATTAATTAGTGTGAAAACTAAACAAAAGACAAACACGCAAGCTCGTGACGCGAACTCCGTCTTGCTTGTGCTCAATGTCAAAATATTATTTAACATGAGTTGTTGTCGCGTTTAGAGTCAGCATCATCATCATCCCAGCGTTAATCCCAGTCGCATCCGAAGCCTTTTCAGCTTTGGAGTCTGGGGTCCGCTTTACCAGTCCAACTGCTGATATGGCTAAACTTCGACATTTTCCGTGAAGCGACTGCCGTCTGACCTCCACAACCCGAAGGCGACATCGAAGCGTTGCAGTTAGACCAATTGTTGGACTTTTGAGGGCTCCAACAACCCGTAACGACTGCCACTAGATGTTCGTATGGTAACCGGGACCAACGGCTTAACATGCTTTCCGAGGCACGACCAGACCAGTGCAAATATTCATATTCATGCATACAAACACTTACACACTTAGCGGCCGCGTCCGCTACCGCTACGCCACGGAGGCTTTCACGTTTAGAATCAGCATCTCAGTTAATATTGACTCTGGGGTGGCGGCGCTCATGTCAGTCATCCAAACCTAATGTATTTCGTGCGGTGGCGCTGTGGTCTCTGTAACAGTTTGTGATGTTATGCTAACAGACACATAACCCGCAAATTGTATGAGCGTTACTACACTATAGATATAATTTCCTTTCACTTTTGTTTCTACGATACTTGTCTATTATTTTACCCTTGCTCCTACTCCGTCCCGTCCTTATCAACAAATGTGTACATGTCTGCCTATTCTTTACACCGGTAAAAGCTGGATCAACTTCGATGAAGTCTTGAACCAATAAAGCTCATCAGCATCATCCTCTCAGCGTTATTCCCAGTCGCATCCCAAGCTTATTTTAGCTCTGGAGTCTGGGGTCCGCTTTACCAGTCTAACTGCTGATTTTGGCTAAACTTCGATATTTTTAGAGAAGTGACTGCCGTCTGGCCTCCACAACCCGAAGGCGATATCGAAACATTGCTGTTTGACCAATTGTTGGAGTTTTGAGGGCTCCAACAACCCCTAACGACTGGCATTAGATGTTCGTATGGCAACCGGAACCAACTGCTTAACGTGCTTTCGGAGGCACGACCAGACTAGTGCAAATATTCATAATCATCCCTATAAATATACTCTTGTTGCGCAGCGGCCGCGTTTGCTACCGCCACGCCACGGAGGTTCTCTTGAACCAATAAAACTACCTTTCTTTAATAATAAAACTCACAAACCCAGTGTTAACACAGTAATTGTAGACACGCTGCACTCCACCAAGTGTCATACATTGCAAACGACATGACGGTGACCTTAACAATCAATTCAATTCAATTCTTGATTAATGGTCTTTGTGGGAGAGACGCCACAATTTTGCCAAGAACACGTGTGAACGATTAATAAACCATCAAACGCTGGAGAGTATTTAGCGCGAATTAAAATAATAATAATATATTTCTTGATAACTTAAAATACACCTCAACAATCAGTTTACATTGTGGGAAACGTTGACTTGTAACTGAATCATCGTCCTTTCAAGACATACTTTGTATTATTTTAACTAGTGCGCTTAGCTGCAGGACACAATGGCGCCGATTCTGTTGTTTACAAACTAAACTAATTTGAAGTTATCTGCATCTTTTTCCTTTCATTTTGTTAAGAAAAGGATAGAAGATAATATTTTAGATTAATCCTGTCAAATTAAGATACTCCATAGACAGTTTAGACGCGATTATAAACATGGCGACTAAAAATAAGCCAGTTTTTTTTTTTAATACTTATAAACTAGTGCTTGACTGCAATCCCGCCTGATGGTAAGCAGTGATGCAATCGTTGATGGTAAAGCGCACTAGCTTATTAAGCCTATTCACTCAAAAAATTTCAGTGAATAGGAAGGAAGACGGCAGTTGAGCGAGGTGATGCAATGTTTAACCCAACAACACGACCAACGATGCTGCGCCAGAGGATGATCTGGAGACCCTCCACGACCAAACTCCCGACACAACAACATTAGGCACATCGTACCCGGCACACATCGCAACACAACTGCTGAGACCCGTCCTCCGTACGGCTTCACCAGACATCATGCTGGAACACGACGAATAGCTTGGCGGCAAGACTTTGTCTGGTGGGTGGTAACTTATGCCGGCGGCTGATGTTGTTGCCTACCACCGAGAGTTTACGTCAGGAGCACACTAATTTGACAGGTCTAAACTGAAATTGCATCACCTCGCTCAACTGCCGCCATGCTTCCTATTCCTAAGTTTTTTTAAGTGAATAGGCGCGCTCTACCATCAACGATTGCATCACTGCTTACCATAAGGCGGGGAAAGAAAAATGTATCTTTTGTCCTTTCCATAATGAAATATAAAGAACAAAACTTAAATTAAATTTAGTTTTTGAACAAGCGCCAGTCGGGAGTCGGGACAGTCCGCGGGCGGCACCGCGCGCGTGCTCATCCTACTGAGTGAAAGTTGCCGCGCCCTTCGGCCTTCGCGAGAAAGTTCACGGCTCTTGAATGCATATGTTGTGTACTAGGTATGTTATAACATGTTGTAGTGTGCAGTAGTCCATCAGCGTCCGCCGACCAGCTACGTGTTGAACATCACGTGCAACAGGAACTACGACAGGCGGATACCAGCGGGGACTGATCAGAGACAGCACTAGACAACATAACAGAAGAAATATTAGTCCAACAGGCGACATGCCACGATATTAAAATGAAATGAAATCGTTTATTAAGCAAGTAGGATCACTGATCACTTTCACACGTCATGTATATTTTTTTAAATTAGATGAATCCGGCATTTCCTAACTGACTAAGTATCTGAGAAGAAATAGCCGAAACAAACTCAGGGAACATCGTCTTTTTTCAAGTTCAGACATTAAAAATGAAAATGTGTAGGTACAATAATTTACGTTATTATTACTCATAATTATGCTTAACAGAGCGAGCAGCTCAGTCCCAAGCATTATTGTCTTCTAAATAATCCGTGATTTTATAATACTTACCCCTTTTTGCAAAGTTTAGTCTTTAAATCAAAGTATAGTAGTAAGTATCATTTAAGTATAGTTTTTAAATCGTTTAATGTGTAAGTTTCGAATGTCCATGGGAAGCTTGTTGTAAAAGTGTATACATTGACCCATGAACGAGTTGCCTTCTCTGTGGAGACGAGTGTGATGTACAGCAAGATTGTGTTTGATCCTAGTACCTATTTATATTATGAAAATCGCTCATTTTTTTTTTTTTATTCGGTATATTTTTAGTACACACATAAGATTTTCAAATACATATTGTGAAGCTACAGTCAGAATGTTCACCTCTTTGAATTTTTCTCTAAGAGAATCTCTAGGACCAAGGTTGTAAATGGCTCGAACAGCCCTTTTCCGTAAAACAAAGATGGTAATTGATGTCCGCACAAGTTCCCCAGAGAAGAGTCCCATAAGTCATAGAACTATGAAAATAACTAAAATAAACAATTCTGGCTGTAACCACATCAGTTATCCGTCTAATTTTCTTAACAGGTAGGTTGTGTGGCGGTGTCGCGTGGCATCTCGTGGTATCCTGCTGAAAGCCCAGCCACTCTGCCATCAATCAGTTTAACTCCACGCTGATTCGAAGCTTCTTGCACATCGACCGGACTGAGCCCCATTAACAATGATAATTGCTCGACACAAAGTGACCCATACACAGAGATGTATCTCATATCTATGCACTCATACGTCTCTTTGGATGGAATTGAGTGCCGATATCGAAATAAAGTGCAGCCGAGGGGTAGCCCTCGGCTGCAGCAGGTCGTGGGACTGTTACAGTTGGCTAGTGAGGACATATAATAAATGATTTAGTGTACACCAGCACAGTTTTTCGAGTCGCTAAAATTAAGGGCACGCTGTGTATCTTGGACACCAATAACTGATTAAAAGGTAAAGGAAAACATCTTGAGGAAACCTGGACTTTAAGTCTGAAATCGCCAACCCGCATTGAACAAGCGTGGTGCATGATTACGCTCAATCCATCTCTGTATGAGAGGAGACCTGTGCCCAGCAGTGGGACGATAAAAGGTTGATGATGATGATGATCCAGCTGCACCTCGATCCGAGTCCTAATGTTGACCACTGTCAGTGTAAGTGACGTCAGTGGCTCGTCGCTGGTCGCTGGGCGGGGAGCGCAGTGAAAGTGATCTCATCATAATATTCAATATCACTAACAGTTACGTAAAGAACGCCACACCTTGCAAGGATATTATGATGAGCGTGTTGATCATGATTTATTGAATAGAAACTTTGGTGAGCGTCACTACTGATTACCGCTAGTGATTGTACGCTGAAGAGAGAGTCCACACAAATGTCCAGCCGTGATGTTGTTGGTCGAATCATTTGAGTTTACGTCTGGACTAAAAGAGACTGAGGCCTCTGAGTATCTTTCGGGCGTTCTTCTGAAAGTTCTGAGATAGGAAACACCGAATTAGTTTAGCTTTAAAATATAATTGACGTGTAAAAGTTTTTTATAACATACTAGCTTTCCGCGAGTTCGGTTATATCGCGTTTAGATTTCCCTCGGGAATATCAAATTTTTCCGGGATAAAAAGTACCCTATTATTTAATCCGGACTTCTAACTTTACGTTTGCAAAGTTTACTACTGCAAAGCAATCTGTTCAGTAGTTACACTTTCCCATTTATAATATTAGTAAGGATTAGATTGTCGAAGTCGTGTGTCGCGGGTTCGATTCCTGCACGGAAGAAATATTTTTATGAGCTACAATTAATTATTTCGGGTCTGGATGTTTGTGTATGTGACTTTGTATGTTTGTAGACGCACCCACCATACAGGACACATTCCTAGTGTTGGGCAACGTTTAAAAAAAATCGTACACAGTCGTCAATATCGTATTATTATTTTTTTAAATCTACCGCACATTTTTTTTTTAATAAACTTTAAACCATGCTATATCAAGATGCTGAAGGTGATGAACAAAAGGGAGATGAAATATAATAAATAAACATTTTAGCCATTAAGTCAATTAATTTAGAGCATAAATTACAACCGTTCACCTGTAGCAAAAACATTTATTTACTTTATTAGTATCACCGGCTGTTTCATGTGCCGTGACCTAAAAAAAACGCTAATAAAAATTAATCAATTTTACAAATTGTTACATTTTTTACTGCTTTAAGAAGATGTATTCGTTTTAGTAAGTCCGAGTTTAATTTATTTCCTCGCAAATCCATACTCATATTATAAATGCGAAAGTAACTCTGTCTGTCCGTTACGCTTTCCCGCTTAAACCTCTCGACCGATTTTTATGAAGTTTGGCACAGACTATCTTCCCTGAGGAAGGACATAGGCTACCTTTTATTGATAATTTTGATATTCCCGAGGGAAATCTAAAAAGCGCGATATAACCGAATTCCACGCGGGCGAAGCCGTGGGCGGAAAGCTAGTCCATACTAATATTATAAATATATCTCTGTCTGTCTGTCTGTCCGCCTTTCACGCCAAAACTACTGAATCGATTGTAATGAAATTTGGTACACAGATAGTCTAGAGCCTGAGAAAGGACATAGGCTATAAAACCTCCCGCTATGACCATTAGGAGCAGAGCAAAAACAAAAACGGGAGCAAATGCGGATGTACTACATATTGCTCCTATTATTTTAACTGGCGCTTATTTTATATCAACTGAGCTCATTCGGCTAGAAGGTTACGCGGGTGTTATTAAAGTATGTTGTAAAACGACGTATGACAGTTTTGTGTGCGTTTTGACAAATCAGCCTTTGCTTTCTTATACCAATATCGACTCGGCTGTAATGTTCAGCTTAACTCACTTATATTAAAATGTACTATAACCTACTCCTCTCAGCTATATCGGACTCTCTAAAGTACAGCATCAAAAATGAGGTGATCCAACAGAGGACCAAAGTCACCGATATAGCTGGGAGGATTAGCAAGCTGAAGTGGCAATGGGCTAGTCATATATGCCGCAGGACCGACAACCGTTGGGGTAAACCAGTCCTCGAGTAGAGACCGCGTCTCGGCAAACCTAGCGTAGGACGCCCTTGGGCGAGATGGAGTTACGACATCAAAAAGTGGCTGGCGGAGAACTGCTCAGGATCGCGCTTTTTGGCGTGCCATAGAAGAGGCCTATGTCCAGCAGTGGACGAGTAGAGGCTGATGATGATGATGATAATAACCTACTTAAAAATCTTAAACTTACCCAAATCAAATCTATACTAATATATAAAGCTGAAGAGTTTGTTTGTTTGAACGCGCTAATCTCACGAACTACTGGACCGATTTGAAAAACTCTATTTGCTTTGGATAGCGCATTAATCCAAGAAGGCTTTAGGCTATATAACATCACGCTGCGACCAATAGGAGCGGAGCATAACCAACTCCACGTGAACGAAGCCGCCGGCGGCCGCTAGTACATCAAAAAGCTGCATGTAACAAACTGTAACACACTAGCAGTAGCAATGGGTATCAGTTTGACATTTCAACAACTTTCATTGCGTAGTTTACGTTGTTGGGCAAACAATTTTTTCCAACTTATAAAGCAACGGAATATGTCTCAAAATGATTACAACTGAAAGTGATAGTATGCAATTAGGGTGCTGGGTTACCTTCCATATTTATACAGCAATAGCTGCGCCGCGCGGTTTCACCCACGTTATGTTTTTTATATTATGCTCCGCTCCTATTGATCGCAGCTTACTGTTATATAGCCTTAAGCCTTCCTGGATTAATGGGCTATCCAACAAAAAAAGAATTTTTCAAATCGGACCAGTAGATACTGAAATTAGCGCGTTCAAACCAACAAACTCTTCAGCTTTATATAAATATTAAGTATAGAGTATAGACAATATTGTGTGCGTTTTCGATATACCTCTATCTATTATTCAACTACTCACAAGCAATATGCACCGTCTTTAACACAGAGATAACATTAAAACCTCTCAACAAGTTCCATGGAATAATTGGAAGCTGTGCGCTGCACTAAGCTGTGCGCTGCACCTATATTCACACAACTGCACTCTCTTCTACTTCCTGAACCCTCGTGGGACCGCGACGCAAGCCGACATGAACGCAAAAAGTAGCTACAGTAACCTGAACCCACGACAATTTAGAACCCGTGCACCACTTGTTTGTACAACTCGCGCAACTTAACTGTGCACCTCGCTGGAATGTGACCCCTCTCCCGCTTCCCCGCGTGCCCCCGCATTCGCCGTAAACGATGAGTAGCGAGCGACAGCATATTTGTTACAATTGTCTAAATACAGTTTAAATCCCCTGTTGTTATTACTGTTTCTGTGGAGGTTTTGCTTTGTTAAGTAATTTTTTTATTATGTTGGTTTTTGTTTTTTGCATTTTGGACTTGAAGCCTGTTGGTCGCACCAACATTATATTTCAGTCCATATGTATCAATTTAATTGCAGAACGCTATGAGTAAAATGATCTAGTATTATGACGCTTTATCATCGAAATGACCTTTTATTATCATAAAAAAATTGTAAATATTATTTTTTAAGATAGGTCTTATTTTTCCAAACGGTACCGTCCGAATGACGTCACAGAGCGAGGTGACTCGCGCGAGTTGTAGAGTCTGCTGTGGATAACCTTTTGCCTGGATCTATCTAGTCAGAGCTCGCAGTTCGGTGTATTGTGTCTGTCTCAAATAGGTTAAAATGAAACCTGACAATGGAAACACACACAAAGAAACTCGACCAAACAGTAAAAGTTGATGCAAAAGAGACACTTTTTAATATCCCATAAAGACCGCCTACCTATGACATTGTTAAAAAAACAATGATTAAACCTTTCTACATATATCGCATAATTGCGAAATTATTCACAATAGTCGCTTTTCATTCATGTCGAAGTGTGTCGCATTCCAAGCTTATTTGTAAATATCCGCCACTCGGTGCGCGGGCAGGTGAGCTGAGAGGAGGTTGTGTGTGGCATGTTGGCTCAATACGGATGTGCCTTCGCTTTCTCTTATCTGTCAATATTTTTGGCGCGAATGAGCCAGATGACGCCATCTTGGTAATTTTATTATAGGCTTTTGTTTATTAACGGCCAGTATTAGTTGACAGCTTACGTGTTGGAACAAGGAACTAAAAAAATTTCACCAAAAGTGGCGTCACACACACTATTGGGACCGAAGTTTCGTATTAAAATAGTGTCGAATAGTGACCTCATAATGATCGATTTTGACAAATTTCGTAATCTACTAACCATTTTGACTTTCCAGTGTCAGTCATTGACACTCCACTCAATATTAATAAATAATGTTCAACTTGAGTAGTAGTTTTTAGAAAATTATTTCTACTAACGTGCTTTATATTATATAACAATAACAATACGGCAATCTCATTCTATCACAATTCCAATCCATACTAATATTATAAATGCGAAAGTAACTCTGTCTGTCTGTCTGTCTTGTCGGTCTGTCTGTCTCTCTATCTGTCTGTCTGTCTGTCTGTTACGCTTTCCCGCTTAAACCTCTCAACCGATTTTGATGAAATTTGGCACAGACAATCTTTGGACCCTGAGAAAGAACATAGGCTACCTTTTATCCCGGAAAAATATAATGTTCTCGAGGGAAATCTAAAAAGCGCGATATAACCGATCTCCACGCGGGCGAAGCCGCAGGCGGAAAGCTAGTACATAAATAAATACGGACAAATCACACATATTGAGCTAGCCTCAAAGTAAGTTCGAGACTTGTGTTATGGGATGCTAACTCAACGATACTATAATTATAATAGATAAATATATGTATAGATAAACATCCAAGACCCAGGAAAAGATCGTTTTCCATCATGACCTGGCCGGAGATCGACCCGGGGCCTCCGCGTCGCAGGCAGGCGACGGCATTATACGGCTACTGAGATAATTGATCAATCAATATGAATTTAGCAGATTACAAACTTTCAAGCAAAATGACAATGGAATTGTGTTGCAATGACATTTTTTTTAGCAGTCTTGGGGCTGCCTGGTCCCTGTGTACATGTTTTCGTAATGGTTGGCGGTTAGGTCACACTTGGGCATCGGACACCGGACTTGGCATGGGTACTGTCCTTTAAATATTAAGTTACGGTGAATCTATTTCGAAACAGTTTGCTAAGGTTTCTTAAACAATCATATGTTTATTAGGTTCGCTTGCTCGTTCATACACCATGGAACTGCTGGCATGCTGTATTGCTAAAAACGTCTCAACACTTAATTAACATAATATCTTTGTTTCACGAAGAAGTTTTTCTAAGGCCTATGGCATGTTCCAAAACATATAAGTACCTAAGCTAACTAGTAATTAGCGATTGTTTAGCCATACATTTTTGACCTTTTAACATCACTTAACTTTAATCATCCTTTATGAAAAACACCAGAGTGTTTGAGGGGTTTGTCCATAAACGATGATTAAAGTTAATGACGATAGTTAAATTAAACGTTTATGAATGAAGTGGATAATTAACATAACATCTTTGTTTCACGAAGGAGTTTTTCTTAAAACATGTTTTTCATTAGAACAATATCATCATCATCATGTCAGCCACATGAAGCCCACTGCCACATGCTGGACGTAGACCTCCCCCAAGGATTTCCAAAAAGAGCGGTTGGACGCGGCCTGCATCCAGCGCTTCCCTGCGATTTTGGTCAGATCATTCGACCACCTAGTCGGTGGGCTTCCGACGCTGCGCTTGCCGGTACGTGGTCGCCATTCAAGAGCCTTTCTGCCCCATCGGCCATCGGCTCTACGAGTTATGTGCCCCGCCCACTGCCACTTCAGAGAACTAATCCGCTGGGCTATGTCGGCGACTTTAGTTCTTCTACGGATTTCCTCATTCCTAATTCGATCACGTAGAGAAACACCTAGCAGAGCCCTCTCCATAGCTCTCTGTGCGACTATGAGCTTTCTTATGAGACACATAGTGAGGGACCACGTTTCTGATCCATATGTCATCACCGGTAACACACACTGGTTAAAGGCTTTTGACTTTAGGCACTGAGGTATTTTGGACGAGAAGACACTAGGAAGCTTCCCGAACGCTGAACAATACATATAAGTAATAGTACCTTTACTAAAATCAATCAATCCATAAAATTATTCAAATTATTTGGAGAGAAATGGCTCAGCAAACTGTCCAGCAGGAGCTAGATATTAAGGACTGCTGTTTACTGAAAATATTTTTATAATGAGGGCTATTGTTTCGGTCGCCTTCGTTATAGATTGTCGTATATGTTTATAATAGGTACTGTTTGTAGGTGAGCCACGAGTGTTTATTTTTAACTAGCGGCCGCCAGCGACTTCGTTCGCGTGATTCAGTTATGCTCCGCTCCTATTGGTTGCAGCGTGATGTTATATAGCCTAAAGCCTTACAGGATTAAGGGGCTATCCAACGCAAAACATTTTTTCGAATCGGACCAGTACTTCTTGATATTAGCGCGTTCAAACAAATAAACTCTTCAGTTTTATATATTAGTATAGATATAGATCTGAATAATGTTGTGAATATTTTGCAATCGTCATCATCACTTCAGCCGAAAGACCTCCGCTGCTGGACATAGGCCTCCCCAAGGATCTCCACGACGACCGGTCCTGCGCCTCCCGCATCCAGCGGTTTCTCGCGTCCTTCTCTAGGTCGTCGGTTCACCTTGTCGGGGGCCTACCCACGCTGCTTCTTCGTTATTTTGCAATACCGGAGATTAATTATGACTAATATGAGTAACAAGCCAAAGTATGTCAGTGCTTTAAAGACGGATCTAAGAAAAAGTAGCACACATTACGCGGACTGAAAGAAAAACTATTTCACAGGTTAGTTTGTTTACTGATTACAAACACATTTTTAGGGTTTGTTTGTGTAAATATAAACTGTATTGTCACGGCCGTAATAACACAATTTCATCATCAACCTTTTTATCGTCCCACTGCTGGGCACAGGTCTCCTCTCATATAGAGAAGGGTTGAGCGTAATCACCACGCTTGCTCAATGCGGGTTGGCGATTTCAGACTTAAAGTCCAGATTTCCTCAAGATATTTTCCTTCACTTTCAGTCATTGATATCCAAGATATACTTAGAAAGTACATATAACTTTAGAAAAGTTACATTGGTACTTGCCTGACCTGGAATCGAAGCCGCGCACTCATACTTGAGAGGCTGGTGTTTTTGGATCACAAGGCCACCACGACTTATAAACACAGTTTGGGAGCTATAATTTAGGACCACACTCGACAGTGGCGCCAACTAGTGAGCACAAAAACGGTGGCCTTCATTGGATGCAGGATTATGAAATACATGGAGGAGCTCTGACGGGTTCCAGCTGGAAGAGTGAGAATGATGTTGTGTAAGGACTACAGGCTACTACGTCATCATCATCATCTCAGCGTTAATCCCAGTCGCATCCAAAGCCTTTTCAGCTTTGGAGTCTGGGGTCCGTTTTACCAGTCCAACTGCTGAAATGGCTAAACTTCGACATTTTCCGTAAAGCGACTGCCGTCTGACCTCCACAACCCGAAGGCGACATCGAAGCATTGCAGTCAGACCAATTGTTGGATTTTTGACGGCTCCAACAACCCGTAACGACTGCCACTAGATGTTCGTATGGCAACCGGGACCAACGGCTTAACGTGCTTTCCGAGGCACGACCAGACCAGTGCAGTAGTAGATTCATGCATACAAATACTTGCACTGTGCGGTGATCGAACCCGCGACACCTTCGGCAGCGGCTACGTCCGCTACCGCTATGCCACTGAGGCGGACTACAGGCTACTATATGTCCGTAGGCATATACCTACGGACACATTTCAGCTTTCGCTCTGTAATGTAAACGCGTCCTCTGTAGTGCCGTGTCCGTCCGCGATGCTTCTGAAGTTGCAGCTACATTGAGGCGGCGATGACCACTTCCGTCTATAACACCCAGTGAGGGCTGCTTAATATCAGCTCGCCGCTCGGTAAGGATCAGGCCCGAGTCGACGGCGCGTCGTGGTTGACGCGTGCCTCAAACAGATGTCAGCACATCGCGACGGGGTCCACGAAGACCGATGCCTCCTGGGTCAGGGTTGCGGGTTGGTTAAACAAGAAACCGTGGCCCTGGCCGTTGCACAGGCAAGTGAAGAAACACGGGTGGGTTTTAGCCAACAAACTCTGACACGCCCTTCCGCTCCGCCCAGAGCGGGAGAAGTCATTTGATGATTTCCCATACTAACAAAAAAAAAAGGGCTGCTTAATATAAAAACGTGCTCTGTTTGTTTTGTAGTGTAATTAAATATCTTAGTGTGTTAACAAATTATTACCCAAAATAAATAGTTCCTGAAAGTAAAAGAAGCTAGATGGTCTATCCCGACCTCGGGAAAGAAAGATATGATGAATGAAAGAAAGAGATAGTATGAGGAATAAAAGTACGAGAGGCGCGAGCGAGAACTGGTAATATAATAACACAAACATGACTCCGATTAAGTTGGAGGAAAATTGTTGAAGAAATTAAAACAAAAAACCACTTACCATTCAAGCTGATAGCCTGTCTGGTGTCCCTGGTGGTAGACCATCAGCCATAATTGCGAAAGTATCTCTGTCTGTCTGTCTGTCCGGCTTTCACGCCAAAACTACTAAACCGATTGTAATGAAATTTGGTACATAGATAGACTAGAGCTTGAGAAAGCACATATGCTATATAACATCCCGCTATGACCAATAGGAGCAGAGCAGTAACAAAAAATGTTGCGGAAACGGGATCTAACGCGGACGTACTACATATTGCTCCCATTATTTTAACAGGCGCTTATTTTATATCAACTGAGATGTAAACTAGGGTTGGAACGGAGCTTCGCCTCCGCTTCCGTTACTGCGGAAGTTCCGCAAGAAATCGTATCTTCGCATCCGCCTCCGCCTCCGCACAATTTTTTGCGGAGTTATAACGGAGGTTTAATTACGTATTTATAAAATAAATAACGCGCAAGCTGCGACGCGCGACAACCGTCCGGCCGCGTTTGAGCGCGAAATGGTCAAGAATCAACTAGTGCGAAGCGGGAATGCGGCAAACACAATTTGTTTCTCGTTAATTTTCATTACAAGAAGGAAATATTTTTTTACCAAGTATACTACTATTCATGTACGTATTTAAAATAAAAATTTTGTTTTAATTAACTATAAATTTCATTTTTTTCTATATGTACTTTCACCTCCGCCTCCGCCTCCGTTAACCTCCGCGTGCGCGGAGGTGAGACTCGTCGCCTCCGCATCCGCCTCCGCCTCCGCTAACAAGCCTCCGTTACAACCCTAATGTAAACTGAAGTCAACTCGGACGGAGTCGCGGACAACAGCTAGTAACAATATAAAAGTGTGTATTCATGAAATTGGTCAGTGGCGGCCATAATGATCCTCCACAAGCCTCCGAGAGATTGTTGGCTGTGACCACCACGCGGGCCCGGCACGCTTGTTACGTAATACACTATCAGTAGCAATGGGTTTCATTTTGACAGTTCAACAACATTCATAGCGTTATTTAAGTTGCTGATCAGAAACATTTTTTGGAATACGGACAAATCACACAGATTGAGCTAGCCCCAAAGTGAGTTCGAGACTTGTGTTATGGGATACTAACTCAACGATACTATATTTATAATAGATACATATATAGATAAACATCCAAGACCCAGGCCGATCAGGAAAAGATCGTTTCCCATCATGACCTGGCCGGGGATCGATCCCGGAGCCTCCACGTCGCAGGCAGGCGTATTGGCCGCTGCGCCACGGAGGTCGACAATGGATTAGAAATATGCTTCAAAAAGATTCCAATTAATAGTATTAAAACGTTACGCGATTAGGGGGCAGTACGAAGCAGTAGATATCTTATTATGTCGTAGCCGCACCGCTGAGCCGGCATTGCAGTCAGGGGCGGCGCGCGGCGGGTCAACACGTATAACTAAAAATTATTTCATCACTGATATTCTGTAGTCATATAATCTCTTCACCACCTGTGGTTGACTGGTAGAGAATGTTTAAGGCATTAAGTCCGCCTCTGTACATTTTTTGTGCGAAAGAGTAATTAAATAAATATGTAATTTCATAACCACAGAGATATCTACACTAATATACAGTATGTTAACTAACAGAGGGCGTTCCCGTTAACCCGAAGTAGTATAGCATACATACATGCTAAAAAAATATTTTCATTCGAAAACAAAATAATAATAAAAAAAATTCCAATAAGAAAATATTCAATAAAAATTTTAAATTGACATGTAAAAGAAACACACTGTACACGGGAACATGAAAGACGGCAACGTCGCAATTTATTTATACATGACGACTACTATTTTGATTTAAAACAGGAGGTTTCAAATTTATTTCCAATAAGAATTTTCTTATTTTTCTATGCTGATATTTTTATTTTAATCTATTAATGATATATATTAACGAGTTTAAGGGAACGCCCTCTGTTATTTAACATACTGTATAAAGCTGAAGTGTTTGTTTGTATATTTGAACGCGCTAATCTCAGAAACTACTGGTCCGATTTGAAAAATTATTGCGTTGGATAGCCCATTAATCCAGGAAGGCTTTAGGCTATATAACATAACGCTGTGCCTTATAGGAGCGGAGCATAACTAAACCACGCGAACGAAGTCGCTGGCGACCGCTAGTTAATGATATCTATAATCTATGGTCACAAGTTCACAACATAGTGCCACGCTCCCCGATATAGTGCAGCCCACTGTCAGTCCAGTCACTGTCAATATTACGTGTTCGAGAGAAATCTGTCAAACTCACGAGGATGACATGTCCGGTTACGTCACGCTGTGGACAATACCTACTTAGTGAAGAGTTTCATGTGCTCGCCCCCATTGACGTAATGAACAAAATATTGCAGATTATAAGAATTTCACTCACGTTAACGAAACTAAAGAGCCAGCCTCGCCCTCATGTCTTACGTAAGGGCAGCGAGCCTCGTGCCACCAGCCGAGCGGCTTCACGAGCACAGACTCCAATGATAATCCAATGTATGGAGAATCCAATCCAATGTATTTTCCATACATATGGAGGACGGGTCTGAGCAGTTGTGTTGCGATGTGTGCCGGGTACGATGCGCCAAATGTTGTTGTGTCGGGAGTTTGATCGTGGAGGGTCTCCAGATTAAACTCCCTCTGGCGCAACATCGTTGGTCCTCTTGTTGGTTTTAACATTTTATCACCTCGCTCAATTAACGTCTTCCTTCCTATTCACTAAGTTTTTACAGTGATAAACTAGCGCTCTTTACCATAAACGATTGCATCACTGCTTACCATCAGGCGGGATTGCAGTCAATCACTACTTTATAATTAATTATTAAAAAAAGGACCCCGTACTCAGCAGATACGTTTGTAGAACTACTAGGCTGACATAACTCAGTAGCAGTCTGCATGCATACCTATGGTAAGTAACTCGGGGTGGTGTCCATCGTCCACCATGACGTCACGACAAGGGCGGATCCAGGGGGGGGGTCATGGGGGTCATGACCCCCCCCTGGGCTTGGCCCAGGAGGACCCAGCACAGGAAGATTTTATTTATGTACTTTCAATATTTATTCAATTTATAAAATACATACTTTGTTTGACCGTAAACGCATTATACGGGAACGAACGCATCCAAAATTTGAATTTTACCGCGCTACCGCCGCCACGGCCGCTAATATTCAAATGTCACATTTCGTATGACACTTGCGAGCAATTTGTTATTAATCAGTTTCTTCATTATGCCAGTGTGTGTGTGTTCAAACTGAAATATTATTGTTGTAATGTTCTTAAAGTACCTCGTAGGTACTTACCTACTTACTGAAAGAGGGGGATTTATATACGGACGATAGCAGGTCAAGCTACCGGAAACTGTAAAATATTCCCAATCAACCTTGAGCCTTCATAGTTTTGCAATAAGATTGACGTCTATACATTCTTCTTCTTTCTGTGCCACTTCAATCCTCAAGGTTGGCCGTCAGCTTCTTGTATTCGATCTTGTCAACCGCGAGACGGAACAGGCTTTCGACCGAAGTAAACCACTCCCTAATGTTTCGCAGCCACGACTTTCTCTTTCGTCCAGCGCGCTTCTTTCCTTCTACCTTGCCCATCATAATGAGTTGGAGTAGCACATATCTATCGTGTCAGAGCACGTGGCCGAGATATTTTGCGTTTCTTTATGGTGGGCAATAACTTTCGAGTCATTTCTGACTTTTTGGGTCCAGCTTATGCGCAGCATACGACGGTAGTACCACATATCAAAAGCCTGCAAGCGTCATGTAGTGTCCTCTTTCAGAATCTATGCTTCGCAGGCGTAAATGACGACAGGCCATACATAGCACAACAGTAACCTGACTCGGAGCTTTATGTGGAGTTTATGACGACACAGAACTTTCTTCATTTTGTTAAAAGATGCTCGGGTAAGTTCTATCTGGGTCTTAATTTCTTGGTCGGACTCGCAAGCTTCATATACCCAAGCACCGAGATACTTGTACTGCCGTACCCGCTCGCCGTTGTTTGCCTGCCACTGATATGCTAGCGCGTAAGTCTGGGTTTCTAGAGACCACCATAAATTTTGTCTTGCTGATGTTCATCGACAGACCGGCCTTCTCGCTACACTCATTGACTTTATCTACAATCGTTTGCTAGTCTTGTTCAGAGGATGCAATGAGAAAAGTGTCGTCCGCATAACGCAGGTCTTACCCTGTTCTGTATGATGTTTACGTACAATTCGTCTGTACATACCTACGTATTTCTTTTTAGGGTGAGAGAATTTTAAGGTCCTTAAGCTGAGTAAGTCTAAGGTCAAAGGTACTTTTTCCTGGTTGGAAAATCCTCATGGATGTCCGACTCTTCTCTTCTCTTTCTCTCTCTCCGGGTCTGTCAGACTCTTACTGACAAAAAACCACCACGGTGTTCCATCTCACACTTACACCGGGGGTTGCGAGAACGAACACTGCTTCCGCAACCCCCGATTGATTGCCCACAGCGGAGCGTGAGGTGTAGGACTCCCCCCGTGACGTCTAATAGGGACGCGCGTGGAACACTTTGCGCCGCCACCTTAGGTCCCAATGTTTGGGGGGCGACAGATGTCCCATGTGTGTGACCCATCTGGACTCATTTAGGGGGACTGGTAGTTATCCGCCCTCTGCGTGTACTCTGGTGCGCCTGCTGTGGGTCGGGTGAGAGGATGAGATCTCACTCTCGCGGAAACTCCTTCTGCGAGACGACTGCACGTATCCACCGCATCCCAGGACTCTTCACTGCTGACCATAGACTCGATTACGGCCGGCAGCGACAGATCACTGCCTACTTCAGAGATGAGGGCACGGCGCAGCTCCTCCGCGCGCGGCACACTCTGTAAGCGTATGCCGCGCCATGTCCTCCCGGCAGCCGACGCAATAGTGCCACTGGGCGTCCAACTCCCTCATTATGCGAAAGTACCTGTTTCATCCGAAACGTCAGGGAGCCCTGCCTTCTCCCGAGCCAGTGCGCCAGTACCCGCCGGATCGCCTCGATAGTGGTGAGGCCGGTAGAGTGTGAAAGCCTGTCCCGCCGTTCTGCCACCAGGACCTCTTGGAGCTGCGACCGACGCAGCATCGGCCGTTTGCCCCGCTCCTATGCCTCCTGATGCCATCTGTATAGTGACGTGAGGACCTTCGCTTCCAGCTCCCAAGGCGGTGATCCAGCCAGTAGACAGGCCGCCTCATAGGAGATCGTACGATACCCATGTATGACTCTGGTGGCCATCGCTCTCTGCGGTTGTCGCGGTACAGCGATGTTGCCGGCCGTCAGGTCAGAGACCGACACCGGGGCCCATACAGGGCCATGGATCGCACGATCCCCATGTAGAGCCGCCTGCAGGTGGCGCTCGGGCCCCCCAGATTGGGAAGCAACGGTGGAAACGCCCCAGCCGCCCTCAATAACTTGGGCGCGAGCCGCCGGAAAGTGGGGACCGAAGTCCCAATGGCTGTCGAGCACCTATCCTCGGTACTTCATGGTGGACTCGACCACGATCTTAACCCCCTGACTACAATGTGTGAGCTGGATGGCGGCGCCCGCCGGGGACCATGAAACCATGGCCTCTGACTTGTTGAGGGCCACCTCTAGGCCAAGGCGACGTATGCGGCCCACTACCTGTGATACTGCAGCCGTCGCCAGCAACGTTGCTTCCCTGTGCGAGCTCCCCCGGGCGGTGACCAGTGCGTCGTTCGCATAACACGTCAGGTCTCCCCCCAGTCTGAGCTCGCCTATCAACACCCAGTGGTACGTCGTCTACGTTACGAAAAATCAAAGCATGGCAAAGAGCTTCAATGGTTGAAGAACGTCAAACCGGACTGGCACTTCTCCATGTCCATAAAAACGTACCCATTGAAGTAGATGAAGTGATAACACGTTTCGGCAGAAGACGTAAAAGAAAAATTGATTTCGTTATTTAATTAGGCATTTTAAGTTCAGTACTTATAACTTATTAATAAAATCATCAACAACCTTTTTTATCGTCCCACTGCTGGGCACAGGTCTCCTCTCAAAGTCCAAAGAGAAGGATTGAGCGTAATCACCACGCTTGCTCAATGCGGGTTGGCGATTTCGGACTTAAAAATCCAGGTTTCCTCAAGATGTTTTCCTTCACCTTCAGTCGTTGGTGTCCAAGATATACTTAGAAAGTACATTTAACTTTAAAAAAATAGTTACCTTGGTACTTGCCTGACCTGGAATTGAACCCCCGCACTCATACTTGAGAGGCTGGTGTTTTAACCACTAGGCCACCACGACACTCCTATTAATAAACTACTCTAATTATTTTTTTTTTTTTTATAAGTTATAAACAAGCGCTTGACCGCAATCCCGCCTGATGGTAAGCAGTGATGCGATCATTGATGGTAAAGCGCGCTAGTTTATTAAGAACCTATTCACTCTAGCCTTGAAGACACTCAAATTGTAATGTGACGGAAACACCGTCGCTGGCAAATTGTTCCAGTCCCTCAATGTACGCGGTATAAAAGAGGAAGCGAAACGCTTCGTCCGGGTCGCAGTGGTATCAACAACGTAAGGGTGGAAACTCGCCGTACGACGGGTCGTCCGATGGTGGAACGGTGATGGGGAATTAAATCATGCAATTCCCTTGCACACTCACCAGAATGCAACCTATAGAAGACCGAAAGGCTGGCTACTCTACGCCTGTGCTCCAGGCTTTGGAGACCGTTTCGAGTTAAGTCTGGGTCGCCAATCAGCCTCTTCGCACGCCTCTCCACTGAATCCAAAGTATCCAGGTGACATTTCGCAGCACCAGCCCAAATGTGGCTGCAGTACTCCACACACGAGCGGACCTGTGCTTTGTACAACATTAGAAGCTGCCCCGGTGAAGTACCGCCGGACCTTTGCGATAACGCCAAGTTTTCTAGCAGCCACCTGGCCTTGACTCAATGAACCGCCCAAAGTTAAGGTTCGAGGAAATCTCTACCCCCAAAAGCTGAAGGCGGTTGGTGCACTCCAAGGATACATTCTGAAAAGTAGGAGCCAAGGTGAACGGGCTCCTTTTGGCGGTGAAAAGACACGCCTGTGTTTTGGCGGCATTGAATGCTACAAGATTGGCTTTGCCCCATTCGGAGACTGCCTGTAGTGCAGCACTCGTACGCTCTACCATAGCCTCTCTTTCTGACCAGATTGCTTCCTTACTAGCCCGAGCTTCCGGCAGATATCTCTCCACAACTGTGCTGTCATCTGCATACCCATAGATACCGGGCATCAGCAGATCATTAATATGCAGCAGGAACAGAGTTGCAGAGAGAACAGCCCCCTGAGGAACACCGGCATTGGTCGACATGGGCTCCGATGAGCATCCGTCGACAACAACTCGGAGGGACCGTTCAGTCAGGAAGTCTTTAACCCAGCCAGTCAGGCCAGCGGAAACGCCGTACGCTGGAAGCTTACTCAAAAGGCCAGCGTGCCATACATAATAAAATATCTTCTTTTAATTCTATCTATTTATTATTATCAAAGTTTAATTAAAACTTCTTATGACTTGACCACGACTATGTGACCCCCTCCTGGCGCCAAAGCTGGATCCGCCCTTGCGTCACGACGGCTACGCGTAGTTTGCCTACGAATATACGAAATAATTTAGAGATTGATCTGGAGACCTTCCACGACCAAACTCCCGACACAACAGCATTAGGTGTATTGTCCCGGCACACATCGTAACACAACTCCTCAAACCCGTCCTCCGTACGGCTTCACCAGACATCATGCCGGAACACGACGAATCGCCTCGCGGCAACACTTTGTCTGGTGGGTGGTAACATCTGCCGGCAGCCGATATTATGGCCTACCACCGAGTAAATTACCGAATAGATTTTAATCTCCGGTCATCAAGGTTGCCAAATGCTTGCGAGTTCGTCAGCAGTATTCTGGAGGCTAGGTAGATCGCCCTTAGATTATAAAACAACTGGCAACATCTGTACTACACGTACCCTGTCTGTTCTTTCAGCACAGAGGCTTGATGTCATGTTACTTTCAGCACAGAGGCTTGATGTCATGTTACTTTCAGCACAGAGGCTTGATGTCATGTTACTTTCAGCACAGAGGCTTGATGCCATGTTACTTTCAGCACAGAGGCTTGATGTCATGTTACTTTCAGCACAGAGGCTTGATGTCATGTTACTTTCAGCACAGAGGCTTGATGTCATGTTACTTTCAGCACAGAGGCTTGATGCCATGTTACTTTCAGCACAGAGGCTTGATGTCATGTTACTTTCAGCACAGAGGCTTGATGTCATGTTACTTTCAGCACAGAGGCTTGATGTCATGTTACTTTCAGCACAGAGGCTTGATGCCATGTTACTTTCAGCACAGAGGCTTGATGTCATGTTACTTTCAGCACAGAGGCTTGATGCCATGTTACTTTCAGCACAGAGGCTTGATGTCATGTTACTTTCAGCACAGAGGCTTGATGTCATGTTACTTTCAGCACAGAGGCTTGATGTCATGTTACTTTCAGCACAGAGGCTTGATGTCATGTTACTTTCAGCACAGAGGCTTGATGTCATGTTACTTTTACGTTCTTTTTATTAGTTTCACTTGTATGTTTGCTTGTTTGTTTGTCCGTCTGTAACTCTTAGGACTACGAGTGAACGGCTCATTACTGTAAAATGTACCACTGTTTTCAATACGTTCGTTCGTTCGTTTTTTTTTTTACGAATATTGCACTAAATAGTTGAAAATAAACATAGTTTAGAAAACTAAAAAAAACATGCTTTTAAAAAATATCAAAGTAAAAAGTTAAAAATAATTAAAAAAAAAAGCGTGAGGTGCTTAATTAATATACTAAAATTATGACACAAAGCGCCTCACGCTTTTTTAAATTATTTTTAACTTTTAGTTTGATATTTTTTAAAGCATATTTTTTTAGTTTTTTAAACTATATTTATTTTTTGACATTCCTTGTTCTTTAGTGGGGCTTTCGTTTCGTCGCGGCCCGCGGCGCGGAGCAACCTGTCCCGTCTCAAGGCGCGGTAACAATTTGTGCATTACATAAGCACTCGTTCGAAAGTCAACGGAACCTGTTTGTATATCATTGAGAGTGCGTGACGTCACGCGCTCGGCCGTCTCTATGGTCCCTATAATCCTACTGGTTCAGTGAGCAGTAACTGTAGGTATGTTGGGAGTTTTGGCGGGAAAGTCAAGTTGAGTGTCACGCTCATTTTTCATTGGACTTTTAAAATTATTTATAGTGTTGTTTACTAAATAAAAGTGTGTAATTTAAGTAGTAAAAAGTGTTATGTGTCATGTTACTTTCAGCACAGAGGCTTGATGTCATGTTACTTTTACGTTCTTTTTATTAGTTTCACTTGTATGTTTGCTTGTTTGTTTGTCCGTCTGTAACTCTTAGGACTACGAGTGAATTCTTATAAAATTATTTATAGTGTTGTTTACTAAATAAAAGTGTGTAATTTAAGTAGTAAAAAGTGCATTCAGTAAATCTATACTAATTATGTAAAGCTGAAGAGTTTGTTTGTTTGCTTGTTTGAACGCGCTAATCTCAGGAACTACGGGTCCGATTTGAAAAATTCTTGCGTTGGATAGCCCATTAATCCAGGAAGGCTTTAGGCTATATAACATCACGCTGCGAGCAATAGGAGCGGAGCATAACTAACTACACGCGAACGAAGTCGCTGGCGGCCGCTAGTAATTCATAAAGAACATTGAGATATAGCAGCATAGCGGCCTCATCATGAGTTCGCCTCAAACCTCCCTTGTAAACGGTTCATGTCATGAGGTCTTTTTCGACATGAATAATTCATTAAGTGACATTGGCTAAATGCACAAACCGTGCGAAGACAAAAAAGAAAGAAAGAAGAACTTTTTAAGATTTTTGTTTTACTTGAAATTGGCACAAAGTCATAACTAGTGCCACATGACAAAAAAAAACACTCTGTGGCTACACTAAATGGTGCTCAGCCGATATTTGAGCGTGCGACAGTCACTCATCACACTGCACGTCGCGTGTCGGAGCCGGTATTGGCGCGCGTGTAGTCTTCGCGTTGATGACGGAGTAGTTCTCCACAATGTATTATTTATTAGCAGACTGCAGTAGTGATGAAATAAATTACATAAATTAAAGCTGCGACCTACAAGACATTAGTCGTAGGTAACACACGGCCGTTATCCCTGGTCCAGCACTGTTCAAATGATACATCGACAGATAATATAGTACAGCTCACATATAGCTGTACATCTTATTACAAAAATCCTTTTCTCCTGCGTCACAGAAGCCCTGACCTGCCAACTGGCCACTTACTGGACTCATCCTCCTCCTGCCCCCCGTTTTATGTTCCGGGGTGGAAAGTCCCTCAGACTCTTACTGACTAAAAACCACCCCGGCCGCGTTCCATCTTACATCAAAGCCGGGGGTTGCGAGAACGAATACTGCTTGCGCAAACTCCGGTTGTGGCTGGCCCGTCACTGTGGGCCTCCTTGGGTCAGGGGGGGAGTGAGGTCTAGGACCCGTGACGACTAAGAGTGTCGCGCGTGGGAACACTTCGCGCCGCCACCTCGGATCCTAATGTTTATGGGGCGACAGATGTCTCCTCCAGCCCCTACCCCAAGCTCCATGTCTTCTCCACACATCTGTATCAGCTGCCCTCTCAGTACCTACTCACTCCCTTTCTACGTTTTCTAAGTTCTAACCATATCTATACTCTATACCTACTAATTTATGAGTATAAAGCTGAAGAGTTTGTTTGTTTCAACGCGCTAATCTCAGGAACTACTGGTCCGATTTGAAAAATTATGAATGCTTTGTATAGCCCATTAATCCAGGAAGGCTTTACGCTACATAACATCACACTGCGACGAATAGGAGCGGAGCATAATTAACTCCACGCGAACGAAGTCGCTGGCGGTCGCTAATCTTAAATATGATGCTTCTATCGTTTCTTTGGCCTTCCTGTATTCTTGTACATATCCACATTCCATACAAACTCAGTAGAATACAATAGAATACTCTAATAAGAGGAAGAAGAGAGAAATAATGTAGGTAGTCCTACTCAGTACCTACTTGGAAGAAGGAATGTCCCTCAGGAAGAGATACCTACCTGTGGCACAAAGCAGTCTTCCTGCGCTGCGATGTGATAACATCGCAGTAGATACGACTATTGCCGCTCTTCTAGTTACGTAAAAACCAGTTAAAATATCTCCAAAGTCAATTTGCCTATTAATTTTAAAATTATGCGTCTATTTAAAGTATTTTCTAAACTAATATTAGAGTTTTTAAACAAGCTTTTAAGCCCCTCTTCTCGTCTGCTGAAGTAATACAATTGCAACTTTCACATTTTGTCATACGGTTGTATTTCGCTTGTCGTCATCTTACGAGCTCTAGAGGCATAACATGTAGTGTGTAGGAAATGGCACCCCACTTTCTTCAGAAGAACTCTCTTGGAGTCGTGAACTCAGTGCAAGTCCTTCGTTCATCACCACCACACGCGTCCAAAACATAAACGTCGCGGCCTGAGCGACCGTAACCCCGCGGTCACGTAAACTATGAATTAAAAAACAAAACTCATTATAATTTTGGCGCCGCGGAATGCAGTGACAGTTGTGTTCTTTTTTTTAACTTTTAAACTCTGGAGTGAAAATATAGACGGTTTATAGTGACCTTTTTGGATAATATCTGAAGAAAATGGTAAGTGGACAATTATTATACTTAATTATAATTAAAACAAAAAATTTGTTGAAATAAAAACACATTTTGAAACCTCGAAAAAAAATGTTCGTGATATTAAATCGAAGGCGGTAGCCGTGATGTTTAAAAGTTTTAAAACATTTTGAGAATGTAACAACTCCGCGAGAAATTATTAATATTCGCACGGCAGCCTCTCCGTTTTTTATAAATATTTATAAGCCCCGCACGATGATATTGCGATGGAACCTTGTCACAATAACAGCGTTGTGACGTCATCTGTCACACAAAAGGACAGCTAGCAAAAGAATGTTAAATGCAAAATTAATATTAGGGTTAAGGGTTTATTTGTATTTTATAATTTTATTACACTCTTTATAAAGAGTGTATGTATAAATTAATATTAGGGTTAAGGGTTTATTTGTATTTTATAATTTTATTACACTCTTTTTATAGAGTGTATGTATATGTATAATAAAATTCATATTAATTTTGCATTTAACATTCTTTCGTAGGTATACCTACTCACCCATATTCTGACAAATAAACTTTCATTATTAAAAATTTCAAGGAAATAATTTTTGTAGACGTAAGAAGAATATACTTATTCGTATATCTTTCTTACATGTATACTATTTTTTTCTAACTACATTTCTGTTAATTTGCGAGCGGGAATTGAACCAGAGTCCATTGTGTAGTAGTTTTAATTACTACCTACATCTATCAGCTTATAAATAAAACCAGGATAATATGTAAAAAAATGTATATAGTCTTCCGAATCAGAACTGCTTTCTGTGTCTGTCGTTTCCGATTCACTGTCGTCGCCGTATTTATGACAAATAACTCGTCAGTTATTCGATCTTTATTCCAATATTCCTCTTCAAGCCGTTTAACATGATTGACTTCCTTTCGCCAGTCATCTGGAGTTATTGACGCCAACGCCTCCAACGTCAGAGCTTCAATGCGACTTTCCAACTGCTCCACATTCTTTTCTGACACCCTCATCTTTACCAGGTTCCAGATGTACTCAATGGGGTTGAGGTCGCAGTTATAAGGTGGTAATCTAACGACTGCATGGCCATTGCCAGCTAATAAATTGTCAATTTTATAATTTTACGGCGGTCTGTGCCGTTTAATTAATGCCGTTTAAGAAAGTCGATGTTGTGAGCTTGTAGCCACTCAACAATCAACTGTTTTTATTGATCATACTTGGTGGCCTATTCTCATCCCTACTGTGATAAGGGGCGTTGTCCATCACAATTTTGGAGTTGCGTGGTATGTTGGGTACTATTTTTTCTGTAAGCCACTTGATGAAATTCTCAGCATTCATTTGATCATAGTAATCCCCCGTTTTGGTGTCTGCTTTAAACATTAAAAGGGCATTGTCAACAAAACCGCTTTAACTTCCCGCGTGAACTATTATCCATCAGCGGCCGGGGCTGTCGTTCCGTCTCACTCCATCGGTTGTTGTTTGCCACCATTTTTCTACCGTGTAGTGTGCGTGTATCCACGTTTCGTCGAGATAAATAACGAGTCTTTTGTTATTACCAAGCGAGTCATTTTCTTTCATACGTCGTAAATATTTAGCCCTCCACGCTTGAATTTGGGGTCTTTGAATTAGGGCCAGTCTTTTTTGGTAGCATCGTTTAAATTGGTAGCCTAAATCACATTTAATTATTTTTCTTAAGGGGCCATTATGTAATTGAAGGCCTTTGGCTAGTTGGACTAAAAAATAATAATTAATCATCATTTATACGTGGTTACTCTAATCTAAATGAAATAGAGTGATATTGTAAGTATTGTTATTAGAAATGTACCATCTAACTTATACTTTGTTTCTTTTTAAACTCGCATCCATATGTAGTTTTACTACCAGTATAATTAAGGTCTACTTTTGAAGCCGCCAAGATTTTGCGCATTGTGGGTATTTCTCTCCTCACCGTACACATTGAATCTAAAATATTTCTTAAAGCTATTAAGGAAAACCCGTCGAAATATTTCTTCTTTTGTCTTTTTCCTTTAGTAGGAGTTCTCATTTTGCTGCCACTGGCTGTTGCTGACTCATGCTCTCGTCTCAATTTCGTCACAGTATTTTTTGCAACGCCTGTGGCACATGCCACACACTCCGCGACTTTGATAGAATTTTGCAAAATATTTTTAATAACTGTAAGCAGTTGCTTCGGTATTAAAATGTCCGAAGCACTTTTTAAAGCACGGTTTATACTTTCAAGAACTAACTTACAATCCTCTTTCTCTTTAACAAAATAATTGTCCACTTTAATTATAATTTCACGAGCAAGACTATTAATTAATTTCTTACTCATTTTAACGAGTAATAGCTAACAAAACTAAACAACAAAACTCAAGAACAACAATAAAACAGGATAACAAAAACAAAAAGCTAACAAAAATATTCGATGTGCGTAAGTGGGTAAGCGCGGACTGAACTTGCGAACGGTACCGACGGTTCGAGTTCGACTACGTCACCAAGATGGCCGCCAATCGCAATATCATCGTGCGGGGCTTATATAAGACTGCAGGCTATGATTAAGATATTTAATTATATGTTTGAAAGTCACCTTCTTGCAAAAACGAATTACTCATCACTGTCTTCATTAATTATATTATTATTTTAAAGTGTTGAACTCATTACAATCAAGTTGACACATTATAATAATTAATGGTTGTTAATTAAACAATATGATCTCAGTGGTGCTTTTTTTGGTTTCTGCTTGACATTGGATGGACCAGCCTGGTCCAGTGCATCCAATCATGCTATGTTATGTGATAACTATTTTTTTTTAAACTGAATCAAGTGTCGTTCCTAAGTTCAAAAATAAATATAGTTTAAAAAACTAAAAAACAATGCTTTTAAAGAATATCAAACTAAAAAGTTAAAAATAATTTAAAAAAAAAGCGTGAGGCGCTTTGTGCCATAATTTTTGTATATTAAGCGCCTCACGCTTTTTTTTTAAATTATTTTTAACTTTTTAGTTTGATATTCTTTAAAAACATGTTTTTTTAGTTTCTTAAACTATATTTATATTCAACTTTTTAGTTCAATATTCTTTAAAAAAAAAAAAACGAACGAACGAACGTTTTGAAAACGGTGGGACATTTTACAACATACAAACTACGACAAACAAGAAAGCAAGCAAACATACAAGTGGAGCTAATAAAAAGCGTGTCAAAATGGAGATTATTACAATTGCCCCTCCATTATAACCTCACTTAATTAAATGAACTTTTATGATATTGCTACATGATAATCATAACCTTATATTTTGTCCACCGCTGGGACACAGTGACACACCTCCTTTCGAGGAGAGGGGGTGAACTATATAAGTACCTCACACGTCAGCCCAGGGAGTGCTTCTAGGACATGCCGGTTACCTCACGATGAAGAAGAACAAAATATAATTACTTACCTAATAATCAAGTAATCTAATTCTCACACATACGAGTACTTGCTATAACTTTCAATTCATAGGATAAAGCTTTTAATATATTTTGTACATAAGTATAGGTAATTCTGGAATGGCCAGCGATCTAGTCGCTGATTGTACCACGCAGCCCACCTTCAGAAATACAGTTAATTACAACTTTGCAGAATGTTAGTTTGTCCTTTGAATTTCATTCATAACTAAAAAACCGGCCAAGTGCGAGTCGGACTCGCGCATGAACGGTACCATTTTATTTTTTTAATTTTAAACTAGCGCTTGACCGCAATCCTGCCTGATGGTAAGCAGTGACGCAATCTTGGGTGGTAAGGCGCACTAGTTTAATTCACTCTAGCCTTGAAGACACTCAAATTACCATTATCTTTAAAAACGGCAAAAAATATCACGTTTGTTATATGGGAGCCCCCTTAAATATTTTATTTATAGTATTTTGTTGTTAAAGCGGCAACAAAAATACATAATCTCTGAAAATTTCTATGGTCTAGTTATTACTGTTCATGAGATACAGCCTGGTGACAGACAGACGGACAGCGAAGTCTCATGAATAGGGTTCCGTTTTATCTTTTAGGTACGGAACCCTAAAAAAGGTGTCGAGGGAGGAAAAGGACATGTTGCGGCAAGTCGTGTGTGCGGGTGGACAGCTATACAGGTTATGAGTGGGGCTGATGATGTGACACGCCGACCTATAGGTATACAAGTGTGAAGGAAGACATGCTGCAATGACGAGGGGTGAGGACCATGGAGGATGATCATCATGATGAAGACGTTCGTTTGTCACCTGTGTGCATGACACGCACACACACGCAACAGGTTCTCATAAGTATTAAGCTGGTTTTTGACACTTTCTCTCGTGTTTGCATACATTAGTGTGTCCGCCCGCTCGCTCGGCCGCGCCGCCTGCGGGCGCGCTTCAAACATTCATCTCGGCGGATCGCAACATGATCGTGATCTCTTGTTCCAACTTCGGTATTGCAATAACTCTAGCATTAGTTTTGTAGGTTTTGATTCAAGTCGTTTTGTTTTCATGTCTGTAAACGTTAAAAAATCTGGATACGGTTCGATATTTCCTATTCGAGCGCGCGCAGAACAACAACGCAGGGCAAAACTTTCGCTCTATTTTGAAGATCAGATATAATTTAATTTAACATAAATGGCACATATTTTACGCCGCGACCTACCCCTCATCAATTAGGAGCCCTTACCACGTGCCCACCCCTGGTTTACCTTCAGTGATGAAGCTTTTCTTGTCAATGAAGTGTAGAACTTTAGTAAGATGTACAACTCGCGCGAGTTAACTGTGCACCTCGCTCTGTGACGTCATTCAGACGGTACCGTTTGTAAAAAATGAGAATTATGTTAAAAAAATATAAATGTTTTTTTTTTTTTAATTAAACCGTTTCATTGGTGGTTGTGATGATAAAGCGTCATAATTCAAGATCATTTGACTCATGACCTTTTACAATTAAATTGATACACATAAACTGAAATACAATATTGGTGCAACCTACAGGCTTCACTTCTTCTTCTTCAGCCTATAGATGTCCACTGCTGCACAAAGGCCTCCCCTAAGGCTTTCCACGCTGACCGGTCTTGTGCTGCCCGCAACCATCGGCTTCCCGCGACCTTCACCAGTCCATCGGTCCACCTTCACTAACGCGTCGAAAATGTAAAAAAGAAAAACAAAGTTATTAAAAAAAAGCTTAATAAAGGAAAAATTCCACAGAAACTGTAATAAATACAGGGGATTTAAACTGTATTTAGAGTATTGTAACAAAGATGCTATCGCTACTCAGCGCTTACGGCGAACGCGGGGCGTCGCGCGGGGAAGCGGGAAAGGGTCGCATTCCAGCGAGGTGCACAGTTAACTAGTAGGTAGAGGTCAGACTGCCGTCTGCCGGCGTGCCGGCGCCGCGACACTCGCAGCGAGTGGAATGCGCCGACAGGAAGCAGAGTCACTGTGGATAATGACTTGGATGGTAATTATCACTTCATTAAAGTAATCTCAGTTCGACGACGAGTTCCTAGTTCCGGCTGCGAGCGCTGGAGAGCCTTTCTCTAATGTCATCACTTATAATTACCGTGGAAGCTTTGCGCGTGCGCCGCGACCAGCTCATCCGGGAAAACTTATGTCTAATCTAATCTATCAAGTAATTGACTGCCGCGTGAGTTTAGTGCTCGCAAGCGTGACTACTGATCGTGAGCTTCCGGATTCGATTCCCGACACACAATCTGACTAATTTGGAAGGAAGCCTGATTGAAAAAAACAGTTCTACTCGCCAACGTAAATAACGCAATCAATGTCCCGCAGACTTTTATACTGAACAGATACCGCCCAGCTCAAACCGTGGCTGTAGAAGCGGCGCATTTATCAAGAGTTTAAGTCACGAAAGTGAACATTAAACAAGATTTTTTTTTTAAATACTGTGGAGGTATGACAACCAGCGTGTAAAGCTCACCCATCCTCCACAGAAAAGGGAGGATCCTCCGACCAGACTGGGATCGTCTAGCGGGTCGCTTTGCCCGCCGGTTGATATCGCGAACTTGTATGCGTGCTAGTTGCACAGAAAACTCTTATTGCGAGATGCAGGATTCGCGTGACGTCAGTATGACGCGTTGTAGGCACCGCTACAAGACCATAATGGTGACATACGCATTATGGGGTACTAGCTTTCCGCCCGTGGCTTCCACGGAAACATCAAATTTTTTCGGACTTCTAACTTTACGTCTGCAAAATTTCAAAGCAATCGGTTTAGGGGTTACGGCGTGAAAGTGGAACAAACAAACAAACCAACAAACTCACTTTCCCATTTATATTAAGTATTAGTAAGATGTGTGCTGGGAAATCCCAACGGGCTGTATAAGAAGTTCACAAGTGTTGAACAGAAACGACACAACAGCCTCGTTCTCTACAATCCATACTAATATTATACATGCAAAAGTATTTCTGTTTGTCTGTCTGTCCGGCTTTCACGCCAAAACTACTGAACCGATTGTAATGAGATAGTCTAGAGCCTGAGAAAGGACATAGGCTATATAACATTCCGCTATAACCAATAGGAGCAGAGCAGTAACAAAAAATGTTGCGAAAATGGGAACGAATGCGGACGTACATATTGCTCCCATTATTTTAACAGGCGCTTATAAACTGAAGTTCACGCGGACGGAGTCGCGGGCAACAGCTAGTGACGTATATTTGCTAAATTGCGATGTGCCATATATTGACGAGCGACTTATATTGTACCTACTAGCCCTTACTGGGCACACGTGTACTAGTGGAGCCAACTCAGATATGAAATGGTTTGCAGTTAACTTGATGTTATCTACGTTCAACTTTTTCTCGGTGGTAGGCCATAACATCGGCTGCCGGCAGAAGTTACCACCCACCAGACAAAGTCTTGCCGCCAAGCGATTCGTCGTGTTCCGGCATGATGTCTGTTGAAGCCTGTACGGGTCTGAGCAGTTGTGTTGCGATGTGTGGCGGGTACGATGCGCCAAATGTTGTTGTGTCGGGAGTTTGGTCGTGGAGAGTCTCCAGATCAATCTCCCTCTAGCGCAGCATCGTTTGGTCGTGTTGGTCTTGGGTTCAACATTGCATCACCTCGCTGAACTACAGTCAACCTTCCTATTCCTAAGTTTTTTAAGTGAATAGGTTTAATAAACAAGTGCGCTTTACCATCAACGATTGCATCACTGCTTACCATCAGGCGGGATTGCAGTCAAGCACTAGTTTATAATTATATAAAAAAATAAATAAAAAAAACAACTATTAAAATTGTCTCTCTGTATCTCGTGATGACACAAGTTGAACTTTATACATTACATTTTTTTTTTTTGTACTTTAAGTGCGAAGTAAAATGATTTCCTCACAACGTACTGCCATCAAATACGTACTTATACCGCCAAGCAGAGGGGCTGCGGCAGCTGCTGGAGCGTATGTTATAGCCTTCGGTGACAGTACACAGTACCTACCTTCACACTTGTGTCTGGGACGAAAAATCCACTACCTACCATAAAAGTATTAAATATTTTTGATGGGGGTGTAATTATAAAACTAAATTCACAGGCGATTCTAGGACATTTGTTTTTTTCTAAAAAAAATATATAGTATCCTAAAAATAAAGATGTGTATGCGTGTTTATGGGTAGGGTGGATTTACTTGATGAAATTACACTGTCCATTGATTACTTTTTACGGAACTAAGGGCACCCCCACTCCTACACACGATACAACTTAGCGTCGTACAACGAGGCGGCGTCATTTCACGATACGAGGTCGCGACATCACGACGAAGAAGAGCTAGCGATATAAGAAATGAATTTTGTGATTACTTTAATAGTGATGTGGGAGCTCTTAGTTGGCAACTAAATATACCTAAATATAGGATATTACTTAACATGTTTTGTTTTGTCTTGATTACTTCATTCTTGAAAACCGGGAAATAAATTTTAGCACGACGTGACGAGTTGTGGAAATTTACCACGACGCGACGTCGACGCCACATTGTTGTACGAAGCGACATCGTATCGTGTTTATGTGTGGGATCCCAACACCGCGACCCACAGCAAGAAAGTCACCTTCGTGTCGCATGCAACTACAATATAAAAGTGAATCTAATAACAAAACTGTTCGTTCGCTCGAAGAGTTATCATTGAGTAAAAATATTAATTAGACGCGCTCTACTTCGCGCATTAGCTTCAGATGTTCGTAGAGCGCGCGACGCTCGGCCCACACATATATTCATCTAGTTACATATACGCCGCTTACTATTTCAAAGTTCCTTCCGACGGCTCTCAATTTTATACGAGATTTCTTTGATTCTTCATCCTTTTATTTATTTTCTCCGGGAAAGTTTTATTTATTAAGAATGTCTCGGTAACGGAAACCTTGGAGCTTGAAATTGAGCCCAGTGTCTGTCACATCATCATAATCATCATCAACCTTTTATCGTCCCACTGCTGGGCACAGCGCTTGTTCAATGCTGGTTGACAATTTCAGACTTAATGTCCAGGTTTCCTCAGGATGTTTTCTTTCACCTTGTAATCAGTCTTGTAGGTAACATCATCATCATCCCAGCGTTAATCCCAGTCGCATCCGAAGCTTTTCCAGCTTTGGAGCCTGGGGTCCGCTTTACCTGTCAAAGGTCCGTATTACAGAGCGTCACTCAAAACTCAAGCTCTACTTAAGTCTCGTTTCAAGCCATTTGATTGGTTGAAACTAGTTTTAAGTAATGCTTAAGCAGAGATCAATGCTTGAGTTTCCTTCTGTAATACGCACCTAACTGCTGATTTTGGCTAAACTTCGATATGTTCCGTGAAGCGACTGCCGTCTGACCTCCACAACCCGAAGGCGATATCAAAGCATTGCAGTTAATCGGTTACCAATTGTTGGACTTTTGAGGGCTCCAACAACCCGTAACGACTGCCATTAGATATTCATATGGCAACCGGGACCCAAGGCTTAACGTGCTTTCCGAGGCACGATCAGACCAGTGCAAATATTTATATTCATGCATACAAATATTTGCACTGCGCGGGGATCGAACCCGCGCCTCCTTGCGCAGCGGCCGCGTTCGCTACCGCTACCCCACGGAAGCTGTACATCATTTACAATATATTGTTGTACATCATTTACAACATATTAGTCCTGTAAGAGCAGTTTCGGGGAGTGTGCGAGGGAATTGCATGATTTAATTCCCCCATCTCCGTTCCACCATCGGACGACCCGTCGTACGGCAGGTTTCCACCCTTACGTTGTTAACACCAGTACGATCCGGACGAAGCGTTTCGCCTCCTCCTTTATACCGCGTACATCGAGGGACTGGGACAATTTGCCAGCGGCGGTGTTTCCGTCGGACTACAATTTGAGTGTCTTCAAGGCTAGAGTGAATAGGCTCTTAATTAACTAGTGCGCTTTACCATCAACGATTGCGTCACTGCTTACCATCAGGCAGGATTGCGGTCAAGCGCTGGTTTATAATATGTAAAAAAAAGCTCCATACTATAAATATAGTATACTATCCCCCCCACGCGGCAGCAGGTTGTTAGCCGCTGCACGAGTTCCCACGTGGTGTAGCACCGCGTTAAGATCGACTCGATTAACATTTCATTGTTATATCGCTCGACTCTCGCGGGACGGCGTATGGTAATGATGAGCCAAACACTAGGTATACGCAGAAGTCCTGCTCAGTTTCAATTGAATGCGCAGGAATTATTTATTTGCTTCGCTGAATGTTGCAAGTACAAATCACAGGTCCGTTCGTGTGTGGAGTACTGCAGCCACATTTGGTTTCACCTGGCTACTTTGGATTCAGTGGAGAGGCGTGCGAAGACGCTGATTGACGGCCCAGACTTAACTCGAAACGGTCTCCAAAGTCTGGAACACAGGCATAGAGTAGCCAGCCTTTCGGTGTTCTATAGGATGCATTCTAGTGAGTGTGTGAGAGAATTGCATGATTTAAATCCCCCATCTCTGTTCCACCATCGGACGACCCGTCGTACGGCGATTGCCACCCTTTTTTTTTTGGGTTGGGAACTCATCAAATGACTTTTCCCGCTCTGGGCAGAGCGGAAGGGCGTGTCAGACTTTTACTGACTAAAACCCACCCCTGTTTCTTCACTTGCCTGTGTGACGGCCAGGGCCACGGTTTCTTGTTTAACCAACCCGCAACCCTGACCCAGGAGGCATCGGTCTTCGTGGACCCCGTCACGACGTGCTGACATCTCTTTGAGGCGCGTGTCAAACACGACGCGCCGTCGACTCGGGCCTGCCCCCTAATCGGCGAACACATTTTTGTCAAATGATTGCGACTAGTTGGGATCGTTTGGACCGAACGGACAAATGGGCGGGCCGAACGATCCCAACTGATACCAACTAGTTTTAATCATTTGACAAAAATATGTTCGCCGATTAGGGGGCTGGTCCTTACCGAGCGGCGAGCTGCCCACTGCTCACCGCCCGCAGGCCCGCGCCTACGGTGGCTGGGATTTTAGTGTCATCTCCCGACCAGGGCGTCTCCTGCGGCGGCTAGTGGCATGAGCTCGCTGGGATTCCCGTTGCCTCACGCGAGTTTCCACCCTTACGTTGTTAATACCACTACGATCCGGTCGAAGCGTTTCGCTTCTTCTTTTATACCGCGTACATAGTGGGACTTAAACTATTTACCATCAGGCAGGATTGCGGTGAAGCGCTAGTTTATAATATATAAAAAAAAAAGCGGCGGTGTTTCCGTCACACTACAATTTGAGTGTCTTAGCCCTGTGACTTCAAGGCTAAAGTGAATAAACTAGCGCGCTTTATCATCAATGATCGCATCACTGCTTACCATCAGGCGGGATTGTGGTCAAGCGCTAGCTTATAATTTATATTTAAAAAAAAATATTAAACGTGAGCTACATCCATTATGACTCCAGGGTCAGTCAGTATCGTGAAAGGTTTACTGACTACACAAACATTTAGCTAGTTTTTTTTGAGGTTTCATATAGAAGGTAACGTCTTTGTTAATCCAAACTCGTCTGCTATACTATACAGGATTATATTGACCACATGAGTGATATTTCAATGTTATTTTCATGCATGCATGGCATGATGTCTGGTGAAATCGTACGGAGGACGGGTCTGAGCAGTTGTGTTGCGATGTGTGCCGGGTACGATGCGCCAAATGTTGTTGTGTCGGGAGTTTGGTCGTGGAGGGTCTCCAGATTAATGTCCCTCTGGCGCAGCATCGTTGGTCGTGTTGTTGTGTGTAACATTGCATCACCTCGCTCAACTGCCGTTTTCTTTCCTATTCACTGAATTTATTTTAGTGAATAAATTGGCTTAATAAAGTAGCACGCTATACCATCAACGATTGTATCACTGCTTACCATCAGGCGGGATTACAGTCAAGCACTTGTTTATAATTAGTGAGTTAAGTATTGTAATAGTACCTACTATTAAGGCAGTTGACGGCGGCAGGCCAGAGTGTGCCCTCTGCGCTCGCCTCTCTAATGTGTGTACGCTGTTCCCACGCGAGGTCGATGTCCATCGTCATAGTAATCACCTGTCATTCAGTTGCTTTCCAAACTTCACACCACTTCACCTCTTTCCGCTTCGTCATTTAGAGGTTATAGCTCGATGAATTTTTAAATAACCTCTTATAAAGTGCAAACTTCTTTCATAACAGACTTTAGCATAACAATGGCTGAACAACATCCGGACGGTCGGACATGACTACGTGATAAGTGTGCGTTTTTGCCATTTGCTACGGAGCCCTAAAAGAATGTTCTTAATTCGTAAACTATGTTTTTGTATGATACATAATTAACCTGATGTTTTAATTTGGGTTGTATCCTAAAAAATAATTTAATGTCCATCAGATAGATTCATAAAAAATATTGAACACGTGTTTTTTATTTTTTCTTTCATTCAAATATTTAGGAAGATATATTGATTTGAAATGTCGCATGACGTCACGTCGTGGTACAAAATATACCACGGCGTGACGTAATTAGCCCCCACTACGTAACTTTAATACGCTATATCTCAGTAGTTTTTGGTAATTTCGACAAAATAAAAAACATGCTTTTAAAGAATACCAAACTAAAAAGTTAAAATAATTTTAAAAATGCGTGAGGCGCTTTATGCCATAATTATTGTATATTAAGCGCCTCACGATTTTTTAAATATATTTTTAACTTTTTAGTTTGGTAATCTTTAAAGCATGTTTTTTTTTAGTTTTTTAAACTACATTTATTTTCAACTTTTAGATCGATATTCTTAAAAAAAAAACGAACGAAGGAACGTATTCAAAACGGTGGGACATTTTACAGTAATGAGCCGCTCACTCGTAGTCCAAAGAGTTAGAGACAGATCAACAAACAAACAAACAAGCAAGCAAGCAAACAAACAAGCAAGCAAAAATACAAGTGAAGCTAATAAAAAGCATGTAAAAACATAGTTTCTTACTGCCTACATTTTTAGGGTTCCGTAGCCAAATGGCAAAAACGGAACCCTTATAGATTCGTCATGTCTATCTGTCCGTTTGTCCGTCTGTCCGTCCGTATGTCACAGCCATTTTTTTCCGAAACTTTAAGAGTAATACTGTTGAAACTTGGTAGGTGATGTATTCTATGAACAGCATTAAGATTTTGATGCAAAAATAAAAAAAAATATAAATATTGGGGGCTCCCCATACTTAGAACTGAAACTCAAAAAATTATTGTCATCACTCACATACGTGTAGGGTATCTATGGATAGGTCTTCAAAAATGATATCGAGTTTGCGTGACAGACGCTTCCAAAGAGGAAAAAAGTTGGACCTCCCCAACCCCCCCTCTAACTACTAAAATAAGAAAATGAAAAATCTAAAAAAACATATGATGTAGGTACATTAGGTACTATAAAAACTACCAATGAAAATTATTTTAAACGGGATCTAGTAAGTAGTTTTTTTTAATACCTCGTAAATCGTAAACCGCTTATTACCGCGTAATCTTTCATACAAATAAATCCTTTAATTTCATAAATCAGTGGTACGGAACCCTTTGTGCGTGAGCCCGACACGCACTGTTATCAGCCTACTGGGTCCAATAACTCCCACTGCTGCGAGTTGCGAACTTGCGACGCAGGCCCGCGGTCAAGTTTTAGGACCATATTACAGAACCTTACTCCAGATTTAAGCATTACTTGAAACTAGTTCCAACCAATCAAATAGCTTCAAACTAGATTTAAGTAAAGCTTAGTTCTGAGTGAGGTTATAATACGGACCTTAGTTGTTCCGCGTCGTTTCGTTTCTCTGTAGAGCTCGAGTCGTTCGGTATCGCCCGAACTTTGTTCCTAACGACTCCATCATGCTAATATGCTTATGAGCATGTAATAATACTACGCTACTGATCTCCACAAATCTGTGAAAATGTTTAGCTCGAAAACTATTGTCTCCGGTATGTTTTATGAAACAAAAAATCTCTCGTCTTTGTAACACAACTCTCACTTTCGAGCGGTTTGGACGCGTCATCTGTTGACTGACATATTTTTCAAAGAGAAAATAATTAGTTTGGCCTACTAACACCACAGATCACTAATGTAATGACCGTTAGACATGTTCATAAATATAATATTAAACGGTAAACATATAATACTTTAGATTCGATTAGAAATGTTCTATGTTACGAGTTTGTTTTCCACACTTAAATTCGAGAGCACCTTGGATTAGAGATACATTTTGGTGCAATAGGGATGTGTCCATGATATAAAAAACAAAAAAATAATTAATCCGTCTTATAGATAATAAAAAAAATCAAGACCCGTATTTTTTATTTTGTCAAAATTACCAGAAACTACTGGGATATAGCGTATTAAATTTACGGAGTGGGGGCTAATTACGTCACGCCGTGGTATATTTTGTACCACGGCGTGACGTCATGCGACATTTCAAATCAATATATCTTCCTAAGTATTTGAATGAAAGAAAAAATAAAAAATACGTGCTCAATATTTTTATGAAACTATCTGATGGACATTAAATGATTTTTTTAGGATACAACCCAATTAGGCGTGTCCAATATCACGCTAATTTGCAAAAAATTCCAGTCAAGCCTCATCACCGGCATATCCTGGTGCCCGCGTAATTGATTACGGCCCATTCCCTCTTACAGAGATGATTGAGAGAAGGCGTGAGCCCCACAAGTGGGCATTACTTACACGCTGAAAAGAATTCACCCTAAATAAGTTTCATTAGCAGAACCCAAAATAATGAAGTGTTGTAATATAATATAATAATCATTTATTTTCAGACCAGCTTTGCGCCCGCGGCTTTGCCCGCGTGGAATTCGGTTATATCGAGCACTTTAGATTTCCCTCGGGAATATACATTTTTTCAATAAAAGGTAGCCTATGTATTTTCTCGGGGTCTAAAGATTGTCTGCAAATTTCATCAAAATCGGTCGAGAGGTTTAAGCGGGAAAGCGTAACAGACAGACAGACAGACAGAGTTACTTTCGCATTTATAATATTAGTATGGATATACGTCCATAAAAAAATTATAATCATGAAATGTGAAAAATATATTTATCAAAATAATCAATAATCACAAAATTAGAAGTAAAATTAAAAATCAGAAAACAAAAATAATCACAGATCAAAATTTAAATAACAATTAGATAATAATTAAAAACTAAAACCACATTATTAAAATTACATTGAATAATAATCGCAGGGGGGGGGGGGGGTCGCATGGTTGTGAAACCGGCAAAAGTATAATCACGACTTAATGTGAAACGGAACATCCATTCAATTGTCTCGCGCTGACCGTGCACCGAACACTTAGCGCACATTGTGTGCGCGTCATTTCCTTCCCTTCACGAGAAGGTTTCATCTGCGCCGCCGCCGACACAGTCACCGACACAGTCGCCGGTAAACGGTCCTTCCGGTAGTTATACTTGTCGTGGGAACATCGCAAGTATTTCCAGTATGTCGCTACTGAACTGCCGACCGATTGGTACTTCAATACGTAAGTAATCGGTTAACAAGAGAAAATCACATTCATATCGTCACACCAAGCGTCATTTGTTCCAAGAATTTATGGACGCTGGGTTTAAGAAGTCCAGTGAGAATTAGCGACCATGTACCGGAAGGCAGGGCTCCCTGAGGGTAGCGCGGCCTATCACGAGATGCACCATAGCCTAGTATCCCACTTCTCATACAGAGAAGGATTGGGCGTAATCACCACGCTTGCTCAATGCGGGTTGACGATTTCAGACTTAAAGTCCAGGTTACCTCAAAATGTTTTCCGTCACCTTTTAATCAGTCATTGGTGTCCAAATAAATTACGTCATATCAAAGGTAATTTTAGTAGCAGCAGATCTCTTTTGAATTATTGGAATTGGTTGTTTCATTCAGAAGATATCACGATTTATTCAAAACTAAACACCAGAAAAATCCGCGTTCCGCTTGCGCCCCTGCTAGCCGCCTGCTACTTGAGTGTTTCTCTGCCTAAACCGCGAACAAACTTGCTACCCCGGTAGGCATTCATTCTGTTTGAAAGTGGTGGAACTGGCTATACATGGACAATAAGGTCGATATATCTTGCAGAGTCAGATATAGTTGATGGGCGGCACAGTAGACATTATTTTTATTGTAAGGCCACCGTTTCTTGAGTAAGGCTTAGGTACTTATATCATTTGTTTACGTGCGAAGCCGGGGCGGGTCGCTAGTAACTAAAACTTAGATTGGTTCTTGCTTAATCTGGAAACGAACCCTACTACTAGGGAGGCTGGTGTTTTAACCTAGTGAAGGTCTCGGACATCCGGACATGATTAGTGTCCGGTGGGGGCGACACTTGACACACGTCACTCGGCTGACTACAACAGTGATAGTGGTTGGCTCAGTTTTCAATGGTGTACTCCGAAAGTAGGCAATGAAGCAACGCCGTGGACACTCACATGTTTGGATGGGAGCGCCTCTAAAGCCACACGACACTTTCTAATCGCTTGTTCTCTACGAACTGAGATGTTCTATCGAACACGTAAAAAGTTGTCGTTATTTTATTATTGCCATGTTATTGCAAACTAATTAATGGCAACCTCAACATTCCATTCACTGCTCGCCTGTAGATCGTAGATCCGTAACACTAGAAGCGTCGCCGATGCGCCGCCGGTTTATCGTCCGATTATTTTCTTTGACTCAAATGACGTTACTTTATTTCTGTACTTGCCATACGTCATCATCATCATCTCAACGTTAATCCCAGTCGCATCCGAAGCTTTTTTCAGCTTTGGAGTCAGTCTAACTGCTGATATTGGCTTAATTTCGATATTTTCCGTGAAGCGAGTGCCGTCTGACCTCCACAACCCGAAGGCGATATCGAAGCATTGCAGTCAGACTAATTGTTGGACTTTTGAGGGTTCCAACAACCTGTAACGACTGCCATTAGATGTTCGTATGGCAACCGGGACCAACGACTTAACGTGATTTCCGAGACACGACCAGACCAGTACTTGACATGGGTATATACGTGGGTAACAAATGTCTTGCCATGGCGCCTCCGCCGGGCCGGAACAAGCGAGGTAGTCCAAAGAAGTGCTGGCTAGACGTTGTAAGAGATGACATGCGTGCCAACAATCTCACACCACGGGATGCCAGTGATCGTGCGAAATGGAGGCGTATTAGTAGGAAAGCGGACCCCGGGCTCCAACGCGAAAGCCGCGGATGCGACCGGGATTATACGCCGAGATGATGATGATGATGCTACCGTGTTAGAGGTTCACTGATCATCCTACAATTACCATCCACTGCGAGACAAAGGCCTCTACTACACAGAAAACACGAGTATTAATCAACACTCTTGTTCAATACAGGTTGGCGATTTTAGAGTTATAATAACTTAATGACTTCAAATTTTTTTACGAAATTTATTTTTACGTTCGATACCCCATTTATCCAGGGATGCTTTAGGCTATATACCATCACACTGTAACCAATAGGAGCGGAGCATCCTACTAATATTATAAAGGCGAAAGTTTGTAAGTATGGATGTATGGATGTTTGTTACTCTTTCACGTAAAAACTACTGAATGGATTTGGTTAAAATTTGGCACAGGGGTAGATAATAGTCTGGAATAACACATAGGCTACTTTTTATCCCGGAAAAATATGCAGTTCCCGTGGGATACGAAAAATATTAGTCCACGCGGGCGGAGCCGCGGGCGAAAGCTAGTATAAAATAAAAACATATCGAAACCTTCGCGGGTGAAACCGCGCGGCGCAACTAGTGTCACATATGCAGTTCCCCATACAGCCGTCCCCAGAAGCGGCCCGGTGCCAGACCGATACTTAAACTCTTACCACGTACACTACATACATAGCATGCGCACGCGCAGCCAATGAATACCAAATTCCTCGTTAGATAATATTACTTAACTCACGTCCTTGACCGCGTGCGTGAGGTGAACAGCCGGGCAACGCGGCTTGGAATGTGATGGGAGCGCATTTCTGATCAGCCGCGGATATTATTTAATTGTCTGTGAGCATCATTCATTGGTAACTACTTTAGTATTAAAACAACAAACTTCAAACCGAACACGTTGGTCTAATGACTACAGTCATGTCTGCTCGGTTCGATGTTCGATATCTAGGTTTCACAGTTTTATTAAGAGAGCTAACCTGTTTTTTTAAAATGTATTATAAACTAGCGCTTGACCGCAATCCCGCCTGATGGTAAGCAGAGACGCAATCGTTGATGGTAAAGCGCACTAGTTTATTAAGAGCCTATTCACTCTAGCCTTGAAGACACTCAAATTGTAGTCCGACGGAAACACCGCCGCAGGCAAATTGTTCCAGTCCCTCGATGTACACGGTATAAAGGAGGAGGCGAAACGCGCTCGTCCGCATCGTAGTGGTGTTAACAACGTAAGGGTGGAAATTCGCCGTACGACGGGTCGTCCGATGGTGGAACGGAGATAGGGAATTAAATCATGAAATTCCCTCGCACACTCACCAAAATACATCCTGTAGAACACCGAAAGGCTGGCTACACTACGCCTGTGCTCTAGGCTTGTTTGTGTTTCTTGACTAAAGAATTATCATCGCTAGGTATATGAGGCGCAATGCTGCCGGACTTTAGGGCACGGTCCTTGTTAACAGTGATGCGCAAGAATATTCTTTCTTCTGATTATTTTATAAAAATAATGATCCTAAGATTGAACCCTGTGGTACTTCACACCGGGGCAGCTTCTAATGTTGTACAAAGCACAGGTCCGCTCATGTGTGGAGTACTGCAGCCACATTTGGGCTGGTGCTGCGACACCTGGCTACTTTGGATTCAGTGTAGAGGCGTGCGAAGAGGCTGATTGGCGACCCAGACTTAGCTCTAAACGGTCTCCAAAGCCTGGAGCACAGGCGTAGAGTAGCCAGCCTTTCGGTCTTCTATAGGTTGCATTCTGGTGATTGTGCAAGGGAATTGCATGATTTAATTCCCCCATCTCCGTTCCACCATCGGACGACCCGTCGTACGGCGAGTTTCCACCCTTACGTTGTTGATACCACTGCGACCCGGACGAAGCGTTTTGCTTCTTCTTTTATACCGCGTACATCGAGGGACTGGAACAATTTGCCAGCTACAGTGTTTCCGTCACATTACAATTTGAGTGTCTTCAAGGCTAGAGTGAATAGGCTCTTAATAATCTAGCGCGCTTTACCATCAATGATCGCATCACTGCTTACCATCAGGCGGGATTGCGGTCAAGCGCTAGTTTACAACTTATAAAAAAAAAGAACATCACACTGATGACTGTTATTAAATACGGTTGTTATTTATTTACATAATTTCAAGTTATCGGCTCTGTAACTGTCTGCAACATGGGTGTTAGGATCCATTCTCAGTTTGGGTAAGGTTATTTTGCTTTTTATTGGAAAATAGTACTAATTGTCGCTAAGTGATTACCATAGACTCGCTCCGATGTGGGAGGTAGGACATCCTACTTCCAAACTAATGTTACAAATGTGAAAGTGTTGATTACGGTTGCGTGATGAGGCCACCGAACGGATTTGAATGGAAGTAACACAAATAGACCTAGCTCGACCTGGATATGGACCTGATAGCAGACGAAGTCGAAAACAACAGTTATAATATACAGCGATATAGTTCTTACTTCTACATATATAGTTCGGCTGCTGGCAGAAGTTACTGACGACTGGGAGGACCTCTTATCCGAATGGCAAAGTAGGTGGGATAATTCCATCAAGGGCCGGCACCTCCATCTGGTCTTTCCATCCGTTGGCGATCGGCTGGCTAAGACATGGCTGGAGGTTGACCACTGCGTTGCCCAATTTCTCACAGGTCATGGCAACTTTAAAAGTAAACTGTATTCTTTTAAACTTGTTCCTTCGCCTTTGTGTCAGTGTTCTACATCGAACTGTGAATTTGAACAGTCCGCACATCACATCTTGTGGGAGTGTATTCTTTGGCAGAATGAACGCAATATTATGTTGGATAGTGTACAAGTTACATCCGGAGTTGTTTATTATACGGACCTTGTAGAAACTAGAATTAATTTCCGTGCGTTCAGGCGCTTTTGCCATACCTATTATTGGAATCAATTGTAACAGCAAATACCTACTTAGAACCCATTAACTTAATCAAATGTTATTCCGTGGTGCTTGACAATCTGGGCTTCTCCCAGTTGCAATAATGTCCCTTTGTGCCGATTGGCCTAGTTCTGTTCTGTCTCCTGCTTGTTATGGAGGGAAGTGGAAAAAATATATTTTTTCTTACTCCTCCGCTATTCTTTTCTGATTAATTTCGTTGCTGGACCCAAGACAGTTGAATCGTTTCTCCGGGACTCGTCGAGCTTCATTGCTCGGCGTTTATCTGGCGGTCTCCACTGTTGATTCTGGCTTTCAGGAGTTGCAGTGGGTTGGGAACAGTGTGACGGGTTTTGCTGGCAGAAGTTACCACCCACTTGCAAAGTCTTGCCGCCAAGCGACTCGTCGTGTTCCGACACGATGTCTGGTAAAGCCGTACGGAGGACGGTTCTGAGCAGTGGTTTTGCGATGCGTGTCGGGTACGATGCACCAAATGTTGTTGTGTCTGGAGTTTGGTCGTGGAGGGTCTCCAGATCAATCTCCCTCTGGCGTAACATCGTTGGTCGTAGCATTGTTGGGTTTTAACATTGCATCACTTCGCTCAACTGCCGTCTTCCTTCCTATTCACTCAGTTTTTTTTTTTTTTGAGTGAATCGGCTCTTAATAAACTAGCGGGCTTTACCATTGACGATTGTGTCACTGCTTAGCATCAGATGGGATTGCGGTCACGCACTAGTTTATAATAATAATTAAAAAAAAATATCGAGTGTAGCTACTATAGGCGATGACGCACTGTTCCTCATCAGCATTATGAAACATGTTGTTTGAACACCTGCACAACACTTATACTATTGATAAGCACATACATCACGATGGTGATGAGCTCTTTGCATTCACGAAAGGAATCCTATGAGTGTGGGTTGTTGTCACCGGATCCGATGACGAGGACTAACGTACAGTTGGCTAGAAAAGTCGATAGACGCTTTTGTTTTCGAAATCTTCTTCTTTTTTATTCAAGGTGAGATTCAACCTCAACTCTTGATCAATGGCCTCTGTGGAATAGATACCACAATTTTGTCAATAACACGTGTAACAAATTATAGAAATTCTTTGAAAATTTCGTTTCACAATAATGACAATTGACAATGACAGTTGACAGCTGTCCAATGAATGATGGAATTCTTGATGGAACATATCGAAGTTTAGCCAAAAAAAGCTTCGAATGCGACTGGGGTTAACGCTGAGATGATGATGATGACTTGTGCTACCCCTTCGACTCGCAACAGGAGTATACCGGTGATGTGTTCGAAACTCGCGGGTCATAGTTCACAGGCTGACATTCCTCGCAACCGTACCTAGTGGTGAAGCGCGCGACTTGTGCATGCGCAACTTTCACGAGAAAGTAAAACTTGTTTGTGCGCAGATTATGTCGCAGATGCGTCAAATTACTGCAGGTTCATGAACCGGAGGCACATGGGCGGGCGCACCCAGCCTCTTGCCCCCGGGGGCTGGGGCAAAGTCTGGTTTTTAGGAACGAATTATCCCCGGCTACTTTGTCATGAAAACTACAGAAGGACATCTACATGAAACATTATGCAGCTTCTAATGTTATACAAAGCACAGGTCCGTTCGTGTGTGGAGTACTGCAGCCACATTTGGGCTGGTGCTGCCAAGTGTCACCTGGCCACTTTGGATTCAGTGGAGAGACGTGCAAAGAGGCTGATTGGTGACCCTGATCTAACTCGAGTTGGTCTCCAAAGCCTAGAGCACAGGCGTAGAGTAGCCAGCCTTTCGGTGTTCTATAGGATGCATTTCGGGGAGTGTGCGAGGGAATTGCATGATTTAATTCCCCCATCTCCGTTCCACCAGTGGACGACCCGTCGTACGGCTGGTTTCCACCCTTACGTTGTTAACACCACTACGATCCGGACGAACGGGGGTGCAGCTTATATCTCACGAACTGAGTACTGTACAGGCCTGGCAGATCTCTCACCAACTCAGTACTGTACACACCAGGCAGATCTCTCACGAACTCAGTACTGTACACACCAGGCAGATCTCTCACGAGCTCATTTGTTTCGCCCTAATCTCTGGAAGTACTAAACAGATTTGAATTTGATTTTTACAATATTCATTTTGATGTTCAAGTTTTCAGGATGGTTTTAAAAGTAATCGTATATGAATAACGGTTTGCTAATAACAATTGCGAGCCCCATAACCCGCAGTAATAGACGTCCATTATCACCGGCGCTTGGTCGGCCACTGCTACTTATGTGGAATTACATCATGTTTGCCGAATTGATACACGAGTGGAATGGAGTTCACCGAATGACTATTTCGACTTTCATTTGTATTCGTAGCGCGACAACTCGAACTGAATACAAGTGTTGTAACCTTTCTCCGAGCGCCGCATCTCTCGATGGTGTTGTGGTCACGCTGATTGTGTAACACACATCTACTTATCTCAATGTGAATGATATTAAATGTGTCTGTTAAACGTCGTAATGCCCAAAGAATGTTGTTTAATTGTCAAAATAAAAAACATTTCTACTATTGATTTTGTTTTACGAACAAGTATGACCAGTGATATTACGTTTGTGATGACCTACGCCGAGGTGGTCAAACGTGGCTTAAGATTTTTTTTTATGTAATTACCAGCTTTCCGCCGGCGGCTTCGCCCGCGTGGAGTTCGGTTATATCGCGCTGGTAGCCTATGTCCTTTCTCAGTGTGTAAAAATTGTCTGTGGCAAATTTCATCAAAATAGGTTGAGAGGTTTAGGTGGGAAAACGTAACAGACAGACAGACAGAGTTACCTTCGCATTTATAATATTACTAGCTTACCGCCCGCGGCTTCGCCCGCGTAGATTTCGGTTATATCGTGTTTCCAAGAGAACTCTTCAAAAGTCCAGAATCAAAACTATCCTATGTTATTTCTCAAGGTCAACTCTATCTTTGTACCAAATCTCAATAAAATCAGTTCAGTGGTTTAGACGTGAAAGCGTAACAGACAACAGACAGAGTTACTTTCGCATTTATAATATTAGTATGGATAGTATTAGTAATTTATTATGGATGCTTGATAATAGTCCTTAACTGTAATCCCGCCTGATGGTAATCAGTGATGCAATCGTTGATGGTAAAACGCGCTAGTTTATTAAAATCCGATTCACTTAAAAAAATAAACTGAGTATATAAATAATAGGAAGGAAGATGGCAGTTGAGCGAGGCCGTGCAATGTTTAACCCAACAACACGACCAACGATGCTGCGCCAGAGGGAGATTGATCTGGAGACTCTCCACGACCAAACTACCGACACAACAACATTTGGCGCATCGTACTCAGCATACATCGCAACACAACTGCTCAGACCCGTCCTCCGTACGGCTTTACTGCAAGAATCGCTTGGCTACAAGACTTTGTCTCATCATTCATCATCATTATCAACCTTTCTACCGTCCCACTGCTGAGCTAAGGTCTCCTCTCATACAGAGAAGGATTGAGCGTAATCACCATTCACCACGCTTGCTCAATGAGGGTTGACGATTTCAGACTCAAAGTAAAGGTTTCCTCAAGATGTTCACCTTCACCTTCAGTCATTGGTGTCCAAGATATACTTAGAAAGTACATATAATTTTAGAAAAGTTACATTTGGTACTTGCCTGACCTGCAATCGAACCCGCGCACTCATACTTGAGAGGCTGGTGTTTTAATCACCAGGCCATCGCGACTGACTTTTGTCTGGTGGGTGGTAACTTCTGCCGGCAGCCGATGTTATGGCCTAAAGAAATAGGGAAATACATATAAAGAGATAGCTAACATCCATACTAATATTATAAATGGGAAAGTAACTCTGTCTGTCTGTAACGCTTTCCCGCTTAAACCTCTCAACCGATTTTGATGAAATTTGGCACAATCTTTAGACCCTTAGAAAGAACATAGGCTACCTTTTATCCCGGAAAAATTTGATATTCCCGAGGGAAATCTAAAGAGCGCGATATAACCGAACTCCACGCGGGCGAAGCCGCGGGCGGAAAGCTAGTAAAAAATAAATATAATTTCAAAAAGAGGTACCTTAATACATGTGTGGTAGGCAATACATGCGCGGACGGAGGGGGACAGTACACGCGGCACGCGGTCGCATCGCTATTCGCGCATACCAAAAATACCAAATTTTGGTAAGGTTGGAATTAATTCGCGGAAAAAAAAAGATTGTTTCAAAGCATTGTTACTATGATGATTATGTAAAATTTCATATTTTGTTAGGTCATGTATTTACCTAACCTTTATTATCCTTATGGGTCGGATGGGGTTTTCTTTACATATTGTATAGTTCATAATCAGGTTTAATATTTAATACTTAGGATTATTTTTAGAAACAAATCCAAAAGTCATTTATATAAACTAAGATGAGAATGAGACCGTTTTTCATTGCAGTCTCGTATTAACATAATACGAAGTAATTGTTCACCTTATAAGAACAAAATCAAATCTAGCACAAGTGACCACCAGTAGTACTTCTTCTTTTTCCAAGGTGAGATTCAACCTCAACTCTTGATCAATGACCTCTGTGGAATAGATACCACAATTTTGCCAATAACACGTGTAACAAATTATAGAAATTCTTTGAAAATTTTATTTCACAATAATGGCGGATATCGCCAATGACAGTTGAAAAAGACGGCCGCGTGAACCGTCTGTACGGGAGGTTTGAGGCAAAGTCATGATGTGGCCACTATGCTGCAATATTTTAAAGTTCTTTATGAATTACTAGCTGTTGCCCGCGACTCCGTCCGCGTGGACTTCAGAAAGAACTCAGTTGATATAAAATAAGCGCCTGTTAAAATAATGGGAGCAATATGTACGTCCGCGTTTGCTCCCGTTTTCGCAACATTTTTTGTTACTGCTCTGCTCCTATCGGTCATAGCGGGATGTTATATAGCCTATGTCCTTTCTCAGGCTCTAGACTATCTGTGTACCAAATTTCATTACAATCGGTTCAGTAGTTTTGGCGAGTGTTGCTCCCTCACACACACAGCACAGCCTCCGTGGCGTAGTGGTAGCGAATGAAACCGCTACGCAAGGAGGCGTGAGTTCGATCCCCGCGCAGTGCAAATATTTCTATGCATGAATATGAATATTTGCACTGGTCTGGTCGTGCCTCGGAAAGCACGGGTCCCGGTTGACATACGAACATCTAATGACAGTCGGTTGCTGGTGCCCTCAAAAGTCCAACAATTGGTCTAACTGCAATACTTCGATATCGTCTTCGTGTTCTGGAGGTCAGACGGCAGTTGCTTTACGGAAAATATCGAAGTTTAGCCAAATTCAGCAGTTAGACTGGTAAAGCGGGCCCCAGACCTCAAAGCTGAAAAAGCTTCAGATGCGACTGGGATTAACGTTGAGATGATGATGATGATGATGAATATTGCTTTCTCTCTGTAGGCAGATGTAGGTCTAGGTACACCGCTGTCTACCCTACGAGTTACGAGGCATGATGTTAAATGTCAAATAAAAGTCGAACATGGGTGCGGCAGATAGCCCGCGAGTCGTTCGTGAGAGTAGACTTACGTAACGCAAATATGCGAACGAAATCGCGAGTAAAAGTTGTCCAGACGAGTGCCTTCGATATCATAGTCAACGTAATTGTTGGTTTTGTTACGTAAAACAACGAACTGTGGATAACTCAGTTAGATACACACAAGGTAACACTTGACGCGGCGCGAAACATCTCAGGATGGATTGTTAACTTCGTGATTATCTACGGTCATCAACTTTCTAAGTGATCTTACATCACCTATCACCGGTATTACTAAAACTTAAATCTGTATCGACATTATCGATATTTGCGTCTAAATCGATTCATTGTATATTTATGTGCGTGAGAATTGTAGCTTTTTTTTTAATTGATGAAAATAATGTGTTGAACGATAATTGAGTTCATCCTTGCATGAGAAACAAGTTTTAATAATTGTATTTATAAAGTTTATGTACTTCGTATATACTTATCCATACTAATCCATACTAATATTATAAATGCGAAAGTAACTCTGTCTGTCTGTCTGTCGGTCTGTCTGTCTGTCTGTCTGTCTGTCTGTCTGTTACGCTTTCCCGCTTAAACCTCTCAACCGATTTTGATAAAATTTGGCACAGACAATCTTTAGACCCTGAGAAAGAACATAGGCTACCTTTTATCCCGAAAAATTTGATGTTCCCGAGGGAAATCTAAAAAGCGCGATATAACCGAACTCCACGCGGGCGAAGCCGCGGGCGGAAAGCTAGTATTATAAATGCGAAAGTAACTCTGTCTGTCTGTTACGTTTTCCCGCCTAAACCTCTCAACCGATTTTGATGAAATTTGGCACAGACAGTCTTTGGACCCTGAGAAAAAACATAGGCTACCTGTTATCCCGGAAAAATTTGATATTCCCGAGGGAAATCGAAAAAGCGCGATATAACCGAAAACCACGCGGGCGGAAAGCACACAACCTTTAGACCCCGAGAAAAGACATAGGCTACCTTTTATCCCGGAAAAATTTGATGTTCCCGAGGGAAATCTAAAAAGCGCGATATAACCGAAATTTACGCGGGCGAACCCGCGGGCGGAAAGCTAGTCTACAATAAAACAAAACCCTACGTGTGTGTCGTGGTGGCCTAGTGGTTAAAACACCAGCCTCTCAAGTATGAGTGCGCGGGTTCGATTCCATGTCAGGCAAGTACCAATGTAACTTTTCTAAAGTTAGGTATATGTACTTTCTAAGTATATCTTGGACACCAATGACTCAAGGTGAAAGAAAACATCTTGAGGAAACCTGGACTTTATAAGTCTGAAATCGCCAACCCGCGTTGAGCAAGCGTGGTGATTACGCTCAATCCTTTATCTGTATGAGAGGAGATATTAGAGAATTCTGGCTGTAACCACATCAGTTATCCGTCTAATTTTCTTAACAGGTAGGTTGTGTGGCGGTGTCGCGTGGCATCTCGTGGTACCTATCCTGCTGAAAGCCCAGTCACTCTGCCATCAATCAGTTTTACTCCACGCTGATTCGAAGCTTCTTGCACATCGACCGGACTGAGCCCGATTAACAATGATAATTGCTCGACACAAAGTGACCCATACACAGAGATGTTTTTCATATCTATATGGACCCATACGTCTCTCTGGATGGAATTGCGTGCCGCGGCATGATATCGAAATAAAGTGCAGCCGAGGGGTAACCCTCGTCTGCAGCAGGTCGTGGGACTGTTACAGGTGGCTAGTGACGACATATAATAAACGATTTAGTGTACACCAACATAGTTTTTCGAGTCGCTAAAATTAAGGGCACGCCGTGTATCTTGGACACCAATGACTGATTAAAAGGTAAAGGAAAACATCTTGAGGAAACTTGTACTTTAAGTCTGAAATCGCCAACCCGCGTTGAGCAAGCGTGGTGCATGATTACGCTCAATCCTTCTCTGTATGAGAGGAGACCTGCGCCCAGCAGTGGGGCGATAAAAAGGTTAAAGGTAAAGGTTGGTAATATAGTTCAATGGATGATGACGTGTTATCAAAATAAAAAATAAAAACATTTAGATATTACATTAAGTCTTGTATGAGAACGGAATGTTTAGAAATTAGATCATTTTTTAAATTTTCCACTTCTTGTATATGACTAGTTAACTTATGAATAAAGGGGAGTCCCCCTTATTCATAAACGTTGCTTAAAGTTAACTAGTGATTAGCGATTCTTTAACCATACATTTTAGACGTTTGCACGTCTTCCACTTTAATCATCGTTTATGAATAAACCCCTTAAACACTGTGAATAAGAGGGACTACTATGTAGAGACTACAAAATAACAAGCTACTACAATCTTTCAAAGGAGATGTTTCATTTTGGGCCATCACTATGTACGCTATATAGATAAAAAGGAAAAAAATAGAAGATTTTAATAAAAATACTACTAAACTAATTTGAATAAAAATACAAATAAATATAATTAATTATTTGAAACGTTTTTTAATGAGATAACCCTTTATTAAGGTAGCCATGACACTGGTTATGACGTTTGATTGACGACTTTGACAGTTCCATTTTCCCGTTGTGTTAGTGACGAGTGTTGATTTGAATTGATTGTGTTTATTTAATGGGCCGTATGTTCGGAATTTATGTTTTGTGTTTTTCGCAGTCATATGGTAGATAATATACATACGATAGCCTTAGATACACGACACGTCAATCAAATGTCACTGTCAAAATCTTATTTCGCTTATTGCTGTCCACCATATTTATTAGTAGTTGTGTTGCACTCCTTGGCCGAATTAAATTGAATCTGTATAAAAACTAAGCCAAAATATAGGAAATTAACAAAAAAAAACGGTTAACTATAGCGTAACTTTACCTAGCATTAATTGTGCAATGTGCTGGCCCAGGCTCCATACATTTTTGAAACATCTACTTTCTTTATTAGATTTTCAACTATATTGTTAAAAGTTTAAGGCTCAAGGTTGGTTGGGAATATTTAACAAAAACAGGTGGCTTGACCTGCTGTCGTCCGTACAATGAACCGCTCAGCGTTAGGATATAACTTTACATTCTCCATCGCCCTTGTTACATCCGTAATACAAGTAAAGATGTATTGATTGTTATACACCTCCAACTACCGCTTCCGAGAATACACAATACACTAATATTACTTACTAACGGCCGCCAGCTACTTCGTTCGCGTGGAGTTAGTTATGCTTCGCTCCTATTGGTCGCAGCGTGATGTTATATAGCCTAAAGCCTTCCTGGATTAATGGGCTATCCAACACAAAAAGATTTTTTCAAATCGGACCAGTAGTTCCTGAGATTAGCGTGTTCAAACAAACAAACAAACTCTTCAGCTTTATATATTAGTATAGATAAGAGATGAAGTTTGTGATGTCAGGGAATATTAAAAAAAGTTCTCTGAAAAACTCAAAAGGCATTTGGAATATGTGCCCCCCCCCCCCCCGCGACACCCGCGACCGTCTCTCGAGTCTCGTGCCCTCACACAGGTGGAGTGACGCAACACTAAGTTTGAGTGTTCATTGAGTTGTGTTCACAAAAGCAAGTGAAAGCAGATGACCCGCTGCGGGCGGCGGATACACCATCCTGGTACCTACGAGCGAATAGTCTCTGCAAGGTAATTAACATAAACATAACATCACGCTGGCTTCCTAGGCGGTGAAGACAGAGACATATTTGTAAAGAGACGGAATGTCAGATGGCGGAGTATGAATAATACCAAGAGGTCTCCTTGTCTTTACAGTGGAGTTTTGGCGGGAAAGCTAAGATAAGTGTGACGCTCATTTTTCATTGGACTTTTAAATTATTTAGACCAGTGCAAATATTCACATTCATGCATACAAATACTTGCACTGCGCGGGGATAGAACCCGCGCCTCCTTGCGCAGCGGCCGCATTCGCTACCGTTACGCCACAGAGACTTACCCATTTCCATATGTACCCTAATTCTACCCTAATTATATAAATGTACACACACCCACATTCCCAATAATTTTGTCATTGAAATTTGGTATTCTACAAGTTGTGTTTGGTAATCCACTTGCCGCCGTTGTATTATTGAAACGCTGTGGTAGAACTATTATAATATTTGGTTAGTCTGGTCTATTATAATGTATCAATGTCATTGTATTAGCTAATGTTACTATAGTCTACATTTAGTAGTGGTCGTTGCGAACATTTTGAGTGTATTTTCAGCTGTGTCTATCTCGATTGAATAGTGTTTTGGCTATCGAGCCGCTATTGAGCAGCCATCTAACAACGACACCCTTTTCTCTATGATTTACTTCAAATTAATTGATATTTTTCATTTTTCTCGGTGGTAGGCCATAACATCGGCTGCTGGCAGAAGTTACCATCTACCAGACAAAGTCTTGCCGCCAAGCAATTCGTCGTGTTTCGGCATGATGTCTAGTGAAGCCGTACGGAGGACGGGTCTGAGCAGTTAGGTTGCGATGTGTGCCAGATACGATGCGCCAAATGTTGTTGTGTCGGGAGTTTGGTTGTGGAGGGTCTCCAGATTAATCTCCCTCTGGCGCAGCATCGTTAGTCGTGTTGTTGTGTTTATTATTGCATCACCTCGCTCAATTGCCATCTTCCTTCATTCTTCTTCATCAGCGCGCCTTACCATCAACGATTGCGACACTGCTTACCATCAGGCGGGATTGCGGTCAAGTGCTAGTTTATCCATACTAATATTATAAATGCGAAAGTAACTCTGTCTGTCTGTCGGTCTGTCTGTCTGTCTGCCTGTCCGTCTGTCTGTCTGTCTGTCTGTCTGTCTGTCTGTCTGTCTGTCTGTCTGTTACGCTTTCCCGCTTAAACCTCTCCACCGATTTTGATGAAATTTGGCACAGACAATCTTTGGACCCTGAGAAAGAACATAGGCTACCTATTATCCCGGAAAAATATGATATTCCCGAGGGAAATCTAAAAAGCGCGATATAACCGAACTCCACGCGGGCGAAGCCGCGGGCGGAAAGCTAGTTATTTATAATAAAAACTTGTCCGTGTTATTATTGTACGTCTTAAGTATTTATGTTGATAAAACGGACGTTATTCTTCTCCACAATGAGGCTTCCTTTGCCTAGTTCCGGTGTCGTTTGTGTATTTGGACAATGAACCACCGACGCGACGTCTACTTTTGCGCGAATCTCGTGCATTCACGAGACTGCAAGTGAATACATAGGGTGAACTTCCCGAAACGGAGCTTATCAAAACATTTCGACGACCTCATTCCCTTTCTCCCGAAATGGCGACGGGCGGAGTGTTAAAGGTTACGCGTTGAATAATTATGAATGATAAAAGTATAAGTACTATCAATCAGAATTACCCGTTTACTTTTAGAATTGGAATAATTGACAAAATTGTTCCATAAAATTCAAATAAAACTTTTGAGATACTTATTGCGCTGCGCTTCTATGTGACTGGATCCTACCAAACACTGGTTGGTCGAAGCGTATCTATTGCATAATGTGTGAAGTGCATACGAATGCATTTTTAATAATGCTCTTTTATTGTATAAACTGAAGGCTGTTTATGGTACATTATTATTGTGTGATCATATGCATATTGCACACATAGAAAGGAAATTTAGATGATCCGAATAAAATAAGTAATTATTACAAGTAAACAAGATTATGTCCGTGAATAACGACACGTATGACATACATAGATTCAAAGTGCCTACATGTGTAATGACACAGACCACACTGTCAACAACTAAACAACACGCTGACCAGTACCAAGTCTTTCTTATAATCGTTGTGAGAGAGAAGCCAGCCGCACGACTCGATCTACATAAGGTATAGCTGCGCGTGCATCGATCGGTTTGTGGATGGGAGAGCATCCATTGAATACCGTCCCGTGCCTCGGGAAGTCGTTGGTTCCAGTTAACATTATTAGATCTTTGACAGTTGTTAGTGTTGTCTGAAGTTTATAAGTTTGACAACAAGTGTTACTAGGGGCTACCTATCGTATTACCTACCCAGTAACTGGATTGTTCCGCTCAGCGAGGCAGACGCTCCGTGTAAAATAATAATATTCAGCTGCATGTGGTGAGACTTGTTGCTGACCATATTATAACATGTTTGGGGACAGGCAGGCGGGTTTTGCCATGAAAATGTCAAAAATTTCATGCCTTTAATTAGGAAGTTTTTTTAACCTTTAAAAAGTGATGAATTGAGTACCTAAAAGTCTAAAAGGCAGCTGCCCGGTTGACCTTTGAATGAGAAATCTGAAGGTCGTGGAGTTAATGTTACCTCATTACGTTGCTCAACACTTAACTGCAGTAGTTAGTACCGCCCGCCCCTCGCCCCAGTATCGCCCGCCCCTCACCCTAGTACCGCCCGCACCTCACCCCTCACCCCATGTAACAGTGACAGGTTCGAAAAACGATCGCACAAGTGGGACGGAGAGTTTTGACAGGAAAGCTAAGATGAGTGTCACGCGCATTTTTCATTGGACTTTTAAATTATTTATAGTGTCATTTACTAAATAAAAGCGCGTGATTTATATAGTAAAAGGTACATTCAGTAAATAATTCATAAAGAACATTAAAATATCGTAGCATAGTGGCCACATCATGACTTTGCATCAAACCTCCCTCAGAGCTTCACGCGGCCGTCTTTTTCAACTGTCATTGGCGATATCCGCCATTATTGTGAAATAAAATTTTCAAAGAATTTCTATAATTACCCGACTACGGCAAAGCAAAAGGAGGGTTATGATTTTGACAGGCTATGTATGTATGTATGTATGTATGTATGTATGTATGTATGTATGTATGTATGTATGCATCATCTGTTCCCTCGTAACTTCTAAACTACTTATTCGAATTCGATAAATGACATATCATTAGAAGCGTCTTAATTGTCCGCTGGTTATAGGCTATATATATGTAGTTTCACAAAATCTAATGTGGCGCCCTCTAGCGGACAAAATATACAGAGTAAAAAAAAAAAGTTAAGATAAATATGCCGTGTTTGGTATCATTTGAAAGGGCTTTACTTGTACATTTTGAATATATATATATTACTAGCATTTGCTTGTGACTTTACCTATATTCATGGGCTGATTGCATATAATTCACATCTTTTGGTTCATAGATAGCTTCTTTACTACTTATCAGAATAAGACCACTGCAGAACCATTAGAAGGGCCTTGATATTCTGTTAGTTATGAGCTATAAAGCTTGTCACCAAATTTAGTATTACGCCCTCTAGCGGACAAAAAGTTCTATGTTAATATAAAATTAAAATAAATATACCGTATTTGGTATCTATCATCTGAAAGAGCTTCACGAGTACTTTATGTTTGTACATAATCCCTAGTAATGCTTCGTAGAAATTTGAATGTAAACCAGGGTTTGGTAAACGGAGCGATGGGAGTGGTGAAGGCCTTCGAAGGGCCTGCTCTTCGGCGCGATCAGTTGGAACAGGAGAACAGCCAAGCGCTGTTCTCATACAATTTGACGACGCATCCATAAAAGCAGATATTAACGGACTTATCAAAATCGAGCCTTGCCTCACTGAATTTGGCGGCTTGAGGGGTTCTGGGCAAATTCAGCGTAAAATGCTCCCGCTGATTCTTTCTTGGGGTTGTACTGTACATAAATTACAAGGTTGTACTCTAGATAAAAAAGTTACAGATCTAGGAAAGTCATTGTTTGCTAAAGGACAGGCCTACGTCGCTCTCAGTAGAGTTAAAACCATAGAGGGATTATTTATAAGTGCCTTGGATCATAATAAATTACTTAAAAATCCACATGACAGTAGATCGTTAGCAGAATTAGATAGATTAAGAAATCTTCCCAGGTCCTCTTAATATATGTTATTTTTTTAATAATTATAAACTAGCGCTTGACTGCAATCCCGCCTGATGGTAAGCAGTGACGCAATCGTTGATGGTAAAGCGCACTAGTTTATTAAGCCTATTCACTTAAAAAACTTATGAATAGCAAGGATGACGGCAGTTGAGCCAGATGATGCAATGTTAAACCCAAGACCAACACGACCAACGATGCTGCGCCAGAAGGAGATTGATCTGGAGACTCTCCACGACCAAACTCCCGACACAACAACATTTGGCGCATCGTACTCGCCACACAAGGCAACACAACTGCTCAGACGCGTCCTCCGTACGGCTTCACCAGACATCATGCTGGAACACGACGAATCGCTTGGCGGCAAGACTTTGTCTGGTGGGTGGTAACTTCTGCCGGCAGCCGATGTTATGGCCTACCACCGTTAGAAAAACACCCAATCTATTTATACTAACGACCTCATCCACTAATTCATGACCCATTCGGTGCCATCGACGCAAATGTGCGTCGCTACTACGAAAAACCGGGAGCTTCATACGGGGAAACCGTTGCTATACGCGCAAGAGCGCGCGTGAAAGGCGTAGTCACACGTTACATATACCTACCTACCGTAGCACTTTGATAACGTGTGACTGCGGTTTTCCAAACATGAAAATTTATCTCTACATAGTGAATATTGCATACTTCAGAATAGTATTGTAAGACATTATTGTCAATTTACAACGAAGGCATCTTGGTAGAGTCTACTGTGTCCATTTACTTGCAACTACATTAGCAACTTTGTTCAGTTCAGTATTCTGAAAATCTTGTTTTATACTTTTTCAGCGTCGTTTTTTGTCGTAGTTGGGTTTTAGTTTTTTTTACTTTTTTTGTTACACGTGTTATTGGCAAAATTGTGGTATATATTCCACAGAGGTCATTGATCAAGAGTTGAGGTTGAATCTCACCTTGAAAAAAGATGAAGAAGACAAGTGTGACGGACAGAGCCGACGAAAATTGTGGTTTTCCATGAGAAACTCAGTAACAGCCTGCAGTATGGATGTGACCCGGCTGATAGCAATAGACTGGCGACCAGAATAGACCCCAGTTTATGAGCTTGAACTTCAACATACCTATCTACAATCCTTTTTTTTGGGGGGGTGGAAAATCCTCATGGATCGACGGGGTCTGTCAGACTCTTACTGACTAAAAACCACCCGGGTGTTCCGTCTCACACCTACACCGGGAGCTGCGAGAACTAATACTGCTTCCGCAACCCACGATTGGTGCTGGCCCGCCGCAGTGGGCCTCCTCGGGTTAGGGGAGGACTGAGGTGTATGACTCCCAGCGTGACGTCTAAGAGTGGCGTGTGGAACACTTCGTGCCGCCACTTCGGGTCCTGATATTTGGGGGGTGACAGATGTCTATCGCACCTGGACCCCTAAAGGGGGGCTAGAAGAGGGCGTTATCCACCCTCCGGCGATGCCCGGTACGAACTATCTACAAACCTCTGCCATCCTAACGTAGATAACAAGCATGAGTTCTGTCAGTAAAACCAGTTTTTAGTTATTACCTTGGAGCTCTCAACTTTGTTGTTGACATGTCGCGCGGCAGGCGTCGCACCCGCACCTCATAAGTGAAAGTTGATCATCTCACTACATGCCGAAGGCGGGACATTCAACTACTAAACAATATTCAATTACGTCCTTCGTTTTCTAAATAAACATTGGCGTAGTCTGCACTTCTTAAAGAAGTAGGCAGGACTACACGGACAAGGATACGCACATTGACAGTTACAAAGGCGGTTAACGCACCGTTCGTTGCCCGCGCCTTGTACTATTATCTACCGTCAGCGGTGTTACGCGCCCGGTAACCACAACCTGCAACAATTTCTAAATGTGTTTGGGATAAAATATAACATGGTGTAAAAATGATTGGAACCGATTCAGTTGCTTATTCTGAACAAACTATATTCAGGTTAAAATGAACCGGTGTCCTCTCGGCGATCGCACTGTACGTACGTATGTTGCTCTGCACATAAGAGCATGTTTATCTAAACAATAAGTTTATAATAACTGACGCGTTGTTGATGACGGTCCACTCTCTCTAACTAAGAGGAGGCCTGTGCCCAGCAGTGGGACCGTGGCCGTGGGCGCAACTGATCGGCTGCTTATTGAGAGCGTAAAGATCTTTCGGTCCCTTTACATTTTAGTTAAGTAATTATGACACGTAATTTTCGTCACAAACTTGGCAGATGTATGCGAACGATTGTCGTTACAAGTATGTCATGTAGTAATGTATTGTTTGTAGGAAGTGTGTTACAGAAGGACGCTTTCTATTGCTTCAACCAATATTAACATGACAACAGGGAGTTTTGGCGAGAAAGTCAAGCTGAGTGTCACGCTCATTTGCCATTGGACTTTTAAAATTATTTATAGTGTTGTTTACTAAATAAAAGTGCGTGATATATGTAGTAACAAGTGGATTCAGTCAATCTATTCTATACTAATATATAAAGCTGAAGAGTTTGTTTGTTTGTTTTTTTGAACGCGCTAATCTCAGGAAGGCTTTAGGCTATATAACATCACGCTGTGACCAATAGGAGCGGAGAATAAATAAACCACGCGAACGAAGTCGCTGGCGGACCCCAGTAATTCATAAAGAACAGTAAAATATCGCAGTATAGTAGCCACATCATGACTTTGCGTCAAACCTCCCTCGTAAGACGGTTCGCGCGGCCGTCTTTTTCGACATGAATAGTTCATTACGTGACATTGGCTAAATGCACAAACCGTGCGAAGCCAAAACAGAAAGAAAGAAGAAATTTGAAGATTTTTATTTTACTTGAAATTAGAACAAAGTCATAACTAGTGCCATACTATAGAAAAAAAGAAACATGACAACAGCCGGCTTCACGCTCGTTGTGATATGACGGACTTTTCCCTCACTCATCCTCCTAGAAAAGGGAGGATCCTCTGAACAGACGGGTGTTGTGTCTGGCGGGCACTTACCCAATGGTTCATATTGAAAAGTTGTACACAATATGTAAACAAAACCCCGTCCGACCCATAAGTATAATAAAGGTTAGGTAAACACATGACCAAATAAAATATGAAATTTTACATCATCATAGTAACAATACTAATGAATTTTGAAATAATCTTTTTTTCCGCGTTTAATACCAACTTTCTCAAAATCAGGTTTTTTTTTTCAAAGTGACAACATCATTTTCAACGGTATTATTATGAGCGATGCGATCGCGTGCCGTGTGTCCTGCCCCCCTTCGCGCGCATGTATTGCCTATCGCACATGTATTTACCTTTAGTTACCTCCTTTTGCGAAGTAATATTTATTTTTTTAGGGGTATTTTTTTAAGTTTAGCGAGGTTTTGTAGGCATTAGTAGAATCAGTTATCGATTCCTAACAATACCTTCACGGATCGGACAGGGTTTTCCTTACATGTTTTATATGCTAATTGCACGCAGGGGCAGCTGAGCTGCCCCCCGCGAATCGGCGCCAAAACCTATTCATAATGAATCAAGGTAGTAATTTAAGTTTTAAAATTTTCGTTTTCTTTGGAAAATTTTAGAATATTTTATTTACCACTCAAATTTATTTTTATTTGTTGCAGATCTCCCGACGGAGAGCGGTAAGGAACACACACGAGATCATTTACTTTGACAGTTAACTCGGTGGTAGGCCATTTTCTCGGTGGTAGGTCATAACATCAGCTGCCGGCAGAAGTTACTACCCACCAGACAAAGTCTCGCCGCCAAGCGATTCGTCGTGTTCCGGCATGATGTCTGGTGAAGCCGTACGGAGGACGGATCTGAGCAGTTGTGTTGCGATGTGTGGCGGTTACAAATGTTGTTGTGTCGGGAGTTTGGTCGTGGAGAGTCTCCAGATCAATCTCCCTTTAGCGCAGCATCGTTTGGTCGTGTTGGTCTTGGTATTCCTTAGTTTTTTAAGTGAATAGGCTTAATAAACTAGTGCGCTTTACCATCAACGATTGCATCACTGCTTACCATTAGGTGGGATTGCAGTCAAGCACTAGTTTATAATTATTTAAAAAAAATAAAAGTTTATCAGTTTTCATTACGAGACTCGATCGTCGATATCGAGCGCGTTTGGCGCTCTCATTGGTTGAGGGTTCTTATAACTTTGAAGCGGACCAATCGATGAGTCAAACTCGCTCGATATCGACGATCGAGTCTCGCTCATACTAGACCTACAGATATTGTGTGGCACACTGCTGATGTACTTATTGTAACCTAATAGGCTATTTGACAGATTTATAATTTTTATCTTGAATTACTTGGTTGCGGTTAAGAAGTTCACCCAAAGTATTTTTTTTAATTTTAAATTTACGTATTTCGTAAGAAATATGCAAATAAAAATTCAAAATTCAAATAAGCCGCGAAAACGATATAATCAGCAATATGGCGTTGCGCCTGATAAGTGACGTCACAACCGGTTTTCGGTTCTCAGTGGTGTTTGTTTTTAATTATTATTTGCTGTTGTTATCTAATAAAATGGTTTACAAGTGGTGTGCTGTACTGGGTTGTACAAATAAATCGATAAAAACCCCCGAAAAACCCCGAAAAGCAGTTTATAAGTTTGCCGAAAACGAGCGATGATGCGCGTATGACGTCATCGCGACATTAGCCAATCCGGATCGTTTCACAATGTGTGGCGCGAGAAACAAAAAGCCAAACATATTTTTGTGTTTTTGATATAATAATTGTTATTATTTTTTATTAAAACTCTTGTAAATGATATAAAGAACCCTCATTTTATGCAATTAAAACAAAAAATCACAAATAATTGAATACTGTCAAATAGCCTATTGCTGGCATTTATTAACTTAATAACTATTTACTTATTATGTAATGGTGTGGTAGTGGAGGCGCGGCTGCTGGTCTTGGGCTACTGGGCTCAATACCCAGCTTAGGTAAAGTGTTATTAGGGATTTTCAGAAGTAAATTGAAATAAAAAAATAAATCATATTATTGCTGCCTGAATCCTTAAATTAATTAATTCGTTGAAATTATGTAAAAACGAACAGACTCCAGCTAGCAATTTTTTATTCTTTTTAACAATGATATGTCATTTTCAAAAATAAAAAGAAAACATATAAAAAACAATAATGTTATTAAAAACGGTTCTAAATAATATTAAAAAAGTATTGCTTAGTCGGCAATACATATAAATTATCCATACAATTTTGGTAAAAGTAAACATTAGCCTAGGTAATCATCATCATCAACCTTTTTTTTTATCATCCCACTGCTGGGCACAGGTCTCCTCTCATACAGAGAAGGATTGAGCGTAATCACCACGCTTGCTCAATGCGGGTAAGACTGAAATCGACGATTTCAGACTTAAAGTTCAGGTTTCCTCAAGATGTTTTCCTTCACCTTGTAATCAGTCCAAGATATGCTTAGAAAGTACATATATCTTAGAAAAGTTACATTGGTATTTGCCTGTCCTGGAATCGTACCCGCACACTTATACTTGAGAGTTTTAACCACTAGGCCACCACGACTTTTATAATTTCAAAAATTATACAACGGGGAAACGTTATTATAATTAAAGTTCCTCGTTGTATGATTTTTTTAAATTTTAAGTCGTGGTGGTTTGCAAGCGCTGCTAACTACCATACCAATATTTGTTCCGTGTAGGAATCGAACCCGTGACACACAGGGTAGTCGATCACTCAAGCACTGCGCCCACCGTGTCGTCTAAGTTCAACAACAACAAGTTGAGAAAAGGGTCAATTGATCAGGTTAGGATACGTTTGTCGTCGTTGGTCCCTGGATGGCTGACCGTAATAGAAATGTCAAAAACTACCAGTACGGAGGACGGGTCTGAGCGGTTGTGTTGCGATGTGTGCCGGTACGATGCTCCAAATTTTGTTGTGTCGGGAGTTTGGTCGTGGAGGGTCTCCAGAACAATCTCCCTCTGTCGCAACATCATTGGTCGTGTTGTTGAGTTTAACATTGCATCACCTCGCTCAACTGCCGTCTCCCTTCCTATTCACTCAGTTTTTTTGAGTCATCATCATCTCAGCGTTAATCCAAGTCGGATTCAAGTTGGAGTGTGGGGTCCGCTTTAGCAGTTCAACTGCTGATTTTGGCTAAACTTCGATATTTTCCGTGAAGCGACTGCCGTCTGACCTCCACAACCCGAAGGCGACATCGAAGCATTGCAATTACATAGACCAATTTATTGGACTTTTGAGGGCTCCAACAATCCGTAACGACTGCCACTAGATGTTCGTATGGCAACCGGGACCAACGGCTTAACGTGCTTTCCGAGGCACGACCACACCAGTGTATATATTCATATTCATGCATGCAAATATTTGCTCTGCGCGGGGATCGAACTGGGCTGTCACAATCACGTCAACATCAACAAATGCCAATAATCGGCTCGGGACCGCACGCGTGTGACGTCGTTCACGTGGAGCAGCGCGACACGGAAGTCAATGTCGGCACTCGGCGCAGTGCTCTCGATGTCAACGAAACAGGAGATCTGGTTTATAGTTAGTGCTGGGACACTATCGATATCGATAGGACGACGCACGAGAACAGAGCTCTTGAAGCCTATCGAGATAATTTATCGATTGTTGTTATATGTACTAATAATAAGTTGTTTGTTCGAGCGCGCTAAATAGAATTTAATTTTTAATCAGAGACCAAACTCGATCGTAAAGAGAAATTCGACCCAAGATATAATTCAAAATGAACAATCAAAATATCTCTTTAATTAATTTGAATTAATTACTTATTCATTGACATTCAGATTTTAATATAAACTTTGATCATCTGAATCTGAAAGTGCATTCTGGTATCTGCAGGTTAATTCCGTAACACACTACCAGTAGCAATGGGTTTCATTTTGACAGTTCAACAACATTCATTGCGCTATTTGCGTTGTTGAGCGGACACATTTTCGAACACAGGGAGCATAGGATAGCAATAAACTTTTTCTTTTATAAATTATAAACCAACACTTGACCGCAATCCCGCCTGATGGTAAGCAGCGATGCGATCGTTGGTGGTAAAGCGCGCTAGTTTATAGAAAACAACTTCAAAATGATTCCAACTGATATTAATAGCGAGTTACGTAGTTAGGGTACTGGTGAGTGAATCTTTTCTAATGTCGCTTGTCTTCGGTTCTAACTTTATTGACGATATTTCTAGTCGAGCCACCGAGTCGTGTCGTTTGCTTGTGGTATTGCTTCGTTTTGTAACTATAACTAGCTGTGCCCCGCGGTTTTACCCGCGTAAGCTTTGAACCGAAAGAGCTCAGTTGATATAAAATAAACGCCTGTTAAAATAATGGGAGCAATATGTACGTCCGCGTTTGCTCCCGTTTTCGCAACAATTTTTGTTACTGCTCTGCTCCTATTGGTCATAGCGGGATGTTTTATAGCCTATGTCCTTTCTCAGGCTCTAGACTATCTGTGTACCAAATTTCATTACAATCTGTTCAGCAGCTTTGGCGTGAAAGCAGGACAGACAGACAGACAGATAGACTAGTATTGATTATTTTAGTTCTACCTCTAAAGTTTGTGACGTGTTGTTACATTGTCTTGGCTTTCCTCAAGAATTGATACAAAGCTGTCAAATGAGAAAATATTTTTGAATTCGCGCGTTCAAACAAGCTCTATAATACGTACCTAGATATAATAAATTCATATATCACATGTGCAAAGGCCAAAGCTGAGACAGTTTGCTTTTTTGTCATTATACACGCTGGAATTTTAATGGTTGTTTTCCCGCGGCAAAAGGATTTGCTTTAAGGAATACTTTCGATGAATAGAGTAAAAAACAAAAAATGTTTGTATTAAAAAAAAAATAAAAAAGTAAATAAAAAAAATCATCAACTCGAAAAAGTGAGAAAAGTTAATTACGCTAGATACAACTTGTAGGTACTACCCGTACTACTCGGAATGTACATGAAACCGGCTCAAAGGAAAGCAATGTATTTAATGTTCAAACCATAATAAGCTCCCGTGGGTTTTTTTATCACTATGGTAAATCTGCCATTTCAAGTTTCTAATATTTAATTTCATGATGAAACGATTGTATTACTAAGACAAAACCGTTTCGCTGCGGGAAAACAACCATTAAAATTCCACGCTGTATACATACTAGTAGGTACTAAAATAAGACCACGTATAATAACACTAGCGGCCGCCAGCGACTTTGTTCGCGTGGAGTGAGTTATGCTCCGCTCCTATTCATCGCAGCGTGATGTTATAGCCTAAAGCCTTCTTGTATTAATGAGCTATCCAACGCATAAAGAATTTTTCAAATCGGACGAGTAGTTTTTTTTTTTTTTTTTTTTTTACACATTATAAACCAGCGCTTGACCGCAATCCTGCCTGATGGTAAGCAGTGACGCAATCGTTGATGGTAAAGCGCACTAGTTTATTAAGAGCCTATTCACTCTAGCCTTGAAGACACTCAAATTGTAGTCCGACGGAAACACCGCCGCGGGCAAATTGTTCCAGTCCCTCGATGTACGCGGTATAAAGGAGGAGGCGAAGCGCTTCGTCCGGATCGTAGTGGTGTTAACAACGTAAGGGTGGAAACCAGCCGTACGACGGGTCGTCCGCTGGTGGAACGGAGATGGGGGAATTAAATCATGCAATTCCCTCGCACACTCCCCGAAATGCATGAAAATTTTATTAGTTTCTGACATTAGCACCTTCAAACAAACAAACTCTTCAGCATTATATAATTCGTATAGATATATAAAATTCTCGTGTCGCAATGTTTGTGGTTAAACTCCTCCGAAACGGCTTTCCCGATTCTCATGAAATTTTGTGTGCATATTGGGTAGGTCTGCGAATCGGAAAACATCTATTTTTTATCCTCCTAAATGTTCAGGGTAATCCACCCCTATTTTTTTAAATATAGATCTATATCGCCCTGTACAGCACATGATTTAAATAAATAGTTTCGAAGATATTACAAATTTTAAAATTATGGGGCGTCGCATTTGCGGTGGTACCAGCCGGTTGGGCGGCGGGCCGCTATGTTTTTTATACAACGTTAACAGTTTTTCTATAGTGTATTTATGTATTTTTCGCACCCGTGCGAAGCCGGGGCGGGTCGCTAGTATTAGTATAGATTAACATTATAGACTTCTACTTCCCACCATTTCCAACTCTCGATAAACGATAAAACAGATAACTTCCCATCTCTACTCGGATACAGAGCTAGATTTTTTCTCCAATCACCATTGTCTATGATTACGAAACAATACAATGTTCAATAGAGTCAAATTATAGAGCAGACACGGTTTTATAGTCTATGGGAACTGGTTAATGAGGGAAGTATCGAGTGTTGGTTTTACAGTGTGGAGTGCGGCCGGAACGAGCTCCTATTAGTGACGATATTAGTGACTCAAACTATAAGGTTGTAGGGTTAATGATGAAGTAACAGCATCCTGACTAGGGTTGCCAGATAGGAACTTACCAAATCCGGGACAGTTCTAGAAAAACAATGTCGGGTCGTGGCCACAATAGAAAATAACATATATCTTTTTTAATTTTCAAAGGTTTCATATTTATATTTAAAACACGCCTATACATGAAAGAGTAAGACAGCGGACACGTAGTGAGAGAGAGGGCGGGCGCGGGCGAGTGAAGTATTAAACTATTGCACGCACTCTCTTCCCGCGTGCCTCCTGCACTCGCTCACCGGCCGCCATGTCATTTCATTCGTTGCTAGTTTGTTTTGTTAAAAATAATAAATTTTCAAAATCCGGGACAATGAGCTCTAATCCAGTAATTAGAGCGAACAACAGTAATTAGAACGGGACAAGAGGCAAGGTTCCGGGACACTCCCGGATTTCCCGGCGGTCTGGCAAGCCTAATCCTGACCGCTGAGAGGAAGAGGCGACATTTAGTGATCCCAGCCGACCCCTTGTATGTGTTTACAATAAAAACTTTTTTACAAAAAAACAACCGACTTCCAAAAACCACTACAAAGTGAAAAATAACATTAGTTATTTTTCACTTTCCGAAATTATTCGGTAGTACGGGTCTTTGGTTTTTGTATATTCGTTTTTTACATCGATTTCCGAAATTAGTTATTCTTCACTTTATAGTGGTTTTTGGGGGCCTGTTGTTTTTTTTTTTTTTTGTAACAAAGTCTTTATTTTACATTTTTTAGTTCTTGTATAATTATGGTCTATCTCTTATGGATATCCTACAATAACATATTTTTGTCATCTACTTTTTACGACAAATACCGGCTAATTTTCGAAGCGATTTTAACCAATACGATGGAAAACGATCTTTTCCTGACTGGTCTTTTTTTTTTTGATATGGCATCTCGTAGGTGGCCATTAGAGGCCGTAACTACTTAACCGGACTTTCCTGTGGATGCCTTAATTGAAAATTAAAGCCTCCAGCCAGGGGCACTTAAAACTAAATTAAAATTAGGCGACTACGCACTAAGGGCACCCCCTGTGGGGTACGAAACTCGGCTTAGGGCGTCGCTAGAGAGGACAGCAGGGGATGGCTGGATCGAAAGTTATACTTAATGGTTTGATGACCGCGCCGTTTCCTAGTACTAGCTCTGAGAAGAAACGCCGAAACAAACTCAGAGGTTATTGTTGGGACATTATGATATTACTGGCTCAGCTGCGGCGCGGGCTGGCCTTCATCGGACAAGGGACGGGAGAGGGGATTACTACGTGAAGCGCGTAGGACCTCGGCGGCGAGGTTGGTAGGTCGGTCTGTATTTGTGTAATGTGCTGGTGGCCCTATTAGCCTCTTGGAGGAGGGTAATGGGGTCATCGGGGTCTGAGAGAGCATGCCGAGGGCGGCGAAGTCGGAAGATGGTGGAGGGAGTGTAATTGGCGGCCGCTACTATAAGAGGATTGCGGTGCTTGGCAGCAGTGTCAAAGAAACGCTTGGAAAGGCGTTTCATGAACTGCTGGATGGTGGGGATTTTGAGATCAAGATGGAGGATCTCATTTCGGACGAACCAAGGGGCGTTTCTGGCTTTACGGAGGAATCGGTTTTGGACTACTTGCATCCTATGGATATGACGTGGCTTGGCATGTGCGAAGACTGGACAAGAGTAGGTCATAATCGGGCGTATGCAAGCTTTGTACAAGCGCATTTTCCACCTGAGCGATAGCTTGCTACGCGGGTTGACGACGGGGTGGAGTCGACCTAGAGCGAAGGCGGCGTGAGCGCGGACCGTCTCAATGTGCTCTGAGAAGTTTTGATCGAGAATCACACCTAGGTACTTGGCTTGTTTCTCCCAAGGGATCGGCTTGCCGTCCAAGGTGATGGGTCGTGGAAGGGTGACACTGACCCGCGGTTTCCTGTAGAGTACCGCTTGGCTTTTTAGGAGGTTGACTTCAATCCTCCATTTCATAAACCAGTCAGCGAGCTTGTTGACCGTGGATTGAAGATGGAGGCGAATCCAGTCTGGACGGCGTCCCGAGCAGTAGATAGCTGTGTCGTCTGCGAACAGAGCGAGTTGAGCCTTACTGCTTTTCGGGATATCGCTGGTGAAAAGCGTGAAAATGAGGGGGCTAATACAGAGCCCTGGGGAACACCTGCACGGATGGGGCGGGGGGAGGAGAGCGCTCCTTCGATTTTATAGCGAAAGGTGCGGTTTGACAGAAAGTTCCGTAAGACGAGACGATCAGGCACGCCGAGTTGGTACAGCTTATAGATTAAGCCGTTGTGCTAGACTTTGTCAAACGCCTTCGCTATATCGAAGTGAACTACACCTGTGTACATACCACGGAATCAGGAACCCTGCGTGAATATGTTCAGTGATGCGTAGGATCTGTTGCGGACAGGAGTGTTGGGTACGGAACCCGAATTGTTCTAATGGGATAAGGCCCTTGTTCTCGGCGTAGGCTCTGAGACGCTTATATATAAGCCTCTCATAGATCTTACCGAGAACTTTGAGTAAGCTGATGGGACGGTAACTGGACGGTTCGGCTTTAGGCTTACCGGGCTTGGGAATGCCTATGACTGTGGCTTCTTTCCACGTTTGTGGGAAAATGTTATTCCCCAGTGCACCATTGAGGATGGTGGTCAAGAGGATGATTAGGTGGGCAGGGAAGAGGCGGATCACTTTGTTGGTGATGCCGTCAGAGCCGGGCGCTTTCCTGGGTTGTAGACCTTTGACGATGTCCTGCACTTCATCAGGAGTGATGGGAGGCAGGGGATCCTCAGGGTCGTCAACGGGTGGGAGGGAGGTTCTACGTTCGACTTCAGCGTCAACCTCAAGGAGATGAGCTTGGTCTACTGGTAGGAGGCTGGGGGAGCACTGGGCTTCCAGGCAGGAGGCGAGGCATTCAGCCTTGTCATCGTCATCGAAGGCGACCTGATTGGCCTGGGTTTTGGATGTTTATTTATTTATTAAAACTTCATGCACAATGAAAAAAATTGCACAATGGCGGACTTAATGCCTTAGGCATTTTCTACCAGTCTACCTTAAGGTGATGCAGAGACAAAACATGGTAGGTGCAAAGATATAAAAGAAAAGTTATAAGAGAAACACAAAAAAAAAATCTAACTATATATTTATCTATTATAAATATAGTATCGTTGAGTTAGTATCCCATAACACAAGTTTCGAACTTACTTTGAGGCTAGCTCAATCTGAGATTAGTCAAAAAAAAATACAGCATATTTACAGATTTAAAATCGGGGCGTCGCGTTTACCGCGCTACCAAATGGTCGGAGCGGGGCGGGAGCAGCTGGCTACTACGTTTTTATACAAGGTTCACAGTTTTTCTGTAGTGTATTTAGTATCAGCCAAAGACATTAAAATTAGATTTCTTTGGTATCAGCATTGAACCCGTGCGAAGCCGGGGCGGGTCGCTAGTATTTTTATTTTTTATAAATTATAAACTAGTACTTGACCGCGATCCCGCCTGATAGTAAGCAGTGACGCAATCGTTGATGGTAAAGCGCACTACCTAGTTTATTAAAAGCTTATTCACTCCAGCCTTGAAGACACTCTAATTGTAGTCCGACGGAAACACCGCCGCCGGCAAGTTGTTCCCGTCCCTTGATGTACGCGGTATGCGGTATATAATAAAACATAATATTATGTAAATGATTGGCTCGTTGTGTCACCGCCCACACGACTCTCGACAGTCTCGACACTAACGCTCACCTAGAGCAACAGATATTATTATTTTATGCAAAATTTCTCCTCTCTCGGATGGGAGTGAAGCGTGCGTGAAAACACTTTCTATTATAAATTATATAACAAATATTATATTAATATAAATGAGTTGATTCCGTTCAGGTATGTACAATATACCTATACCTACACGGCTACACATTTCCAATTCAAGCTGACCTCTCGTAGTATAGGTTAATCGTTCCATCAGAAGTCAGTCTAAACTGGTTATGTATAGCTGTGTGTACCTAAGGCCGCGCGAATAAATAACATGTAGGAACTACTAGTGACGAAGGTTCGTGATCTATAGATCTATAGATCGTGATCCACGCGGAAAGTAAAAGTAGTGAGCTGAATGAGAGTTTACAAGCAGGTTTGTGTGTGTGTGTGTGTGTGTGTGTTTTTTATCCATACTAATATTATAAATGCGAAAGTAACTCTGTCTGTCTGTCTGTTACGCTTTCCCGCTTAAACCTCTCAACCGATTTTGATGAAATTTGGCACAGAAAATCTTTAGACCCTGAGAAAGAACATAGGCTACCTTTCATACCGGAAAAAAGTGATGTTCCCGAGGGAAATCTAAAAAGCGCGATATAACCGAACTCCACGCGGGCGAAGCCGCGGGTGAAAAGCTAGTAATTTATAAACTAGAGCTTGACTTCAATCCCGATGGTAAGCAGTGATGAGATCGTTGATGGTAAAGCGCGCTAGTTTATTAAGAGCCTATTTATTCACTCTAGCGACGGAAACACCGCAGTTGGCAAATTGTTCCAGTCCCTCGATGTACGCGGTATAAAAGAGGAAGCGAAACGCTTCGTCCGGGTCGCAGTGGTGTCAACAACGTAAGGGTGGAAACTCGCCGTACGACGGGTCGTACGATGGTGGAACGGAGATGGAGGAATTAAATCATGCAATTCCCTTGCACACCCACCAGAATGCATCCTATAGAGGACCGAAAGGCTGGCTACTCTACGCCTGTGCTCCAGGCTTTGGAGACCGTTTCGAGTTAAGTCTGGGTCGCCAATCAGCCTCTTCGCACGCCTCTCCACTGAATCCAAAGTAGCCAGGTGACATTTCGCAGCACCAGCACAAATGTGTGTACTCCCCACTTGTGTGTGGTTATAGTTCATTCTGTAGTGTGCTGGCGAGACGTACACCATTTTTTTCTGAAGGTGGAAAACTCCTCATGGACTATCTTCCGTTTGGGGACGCAGAGGGGTGTGCCGGAATCTTACCGGCTAAAAAATAGCGTTCGTCATCTGCCTTTCCGGGGAACCGGGTCCTTCCAATTCTACCCCAATGGTACCCCCGGCAGGCCTCGCCCCGTCTCGCGAGTTCGACGGTGTTCACACACACTTCGATGACGCAGACAGTGCGGCGGCGGGCGTCGACTACGGGACCGGCCACACAAGCATCATTGCATCGTCCGACACGACCGCGCGCATTCACTTTAATTGCTTGTTAAAGATTATTTTAATATATAGTATGCAGTCCGCTTGCCTTTAATTTAATAACATCTGAGCCTTAACAGACGGGTCTCTTCTCGTGCTCCTCATCAGAGTATTGTGTGCGACCGCGTCACAACGTCAACTCGGCCATGTGACGGACGATGGACTCGCCGGGTCTTTCGCCCGTCGGCCATTATCATGGAGGCAATAGGTCGACCCCGCGCAGTCGCCGGGAAGGGAGAGAGCTCTGTGCCTCTCTCTCCCTCTCGGCTGTCCGCTTTGCTTGCATTATTGCTTCGCAGAAGGAGACGACCTTGTCCCATGGCTGTCGCTCCCCACCATGGCTTTGCAGACGGCCGGAAGCGAGAGATCACTCCCGCCTAGCGTTACTACTAGCGCATGGCGCGGCTTGCCCCACGCCGGACAGTCTTCCAGCGTATGCCGCGCCGTGTCGTCAGGGCGGCGAGACGTTGCCCTGAGCGGCCAGTGGGTGAGGGCCGCGCGCCGCTTCACGCAGCCCGCGCGGGTGTATTGCGCTTGTCGATTTGACTACACTGTATTATTCAGTTGCAATATGAATAAAACAATCAACGAAATCATTCACCTGACTAATGTTAAAATCTTTTAATTTGGTAGATAGTTCTTTCTTAAATAAGTATTAGATTATAAGGAGTAGAGAATCCTTAGTAATATTATAAATGGGAAAGTGAGTTTGTTTGCTTGTTTGTTCCACGTTGACGCCGTAACTACTGAACGGATTGCTTTGAAATTTTGCAGACGTAAAGTTAGAAGTCCGGATTAAATAATAGGGTACTTTTATCCTGGGGATATTTGATATTCTCCCGAGGGAAATCTAATAAGCGCGATATAACCGAATAGGTACCGAGCGGGCGAAGCTGCGGGCGGAAAGCTAGTTATTTATAAAGTGATAACTTTGTCTGACCATTACTAAAACCTACAATTATTTTCTTCTCGAAATACATTTGTCTCATTATCTTGAAATGAAAGATATTTGAAGTTCTCACTTGTACAGACAGCACATCGTGCTACTACAATCTGTCAGATTTCTTTATTAGATTTTCAACCATTAAAGGTCAAGGTTGATTGTGTTTTACAGTTTCGGGTGGCTTGACCTGCTGTCGTCCGTAGCACGTGTGATGTGCACAATTTTTTTCTTTATTCCTATTTCCCTACAGTTTCGGTTTTGTTGTTAACATTCATTCAATATGGAACGCAAATAAAGATATATTATGACAATTTTTGAAACGTATGCGACGTAATTTTTTGTTTATGCGACCCTGAATACAAAATTTCGAACAAAGCAGTTCAGAATAAGCAACTGAATCGATTCCAATCATTTTTACAACATGTTATATTTTTTCCCAAATACATTTAGATATTGTTGCAAAGTGGTTACCGAGCGGTTTCGATAGATCATAGTTTTTGCACGCGTGCCACAGCTGACGCCAGAGGTCAACGCACCACGCTCGCTCGCCCGATCGGAGCTTTGACCACATTTTTGTTGAAACAACCAAGTAGGATAACAAGCTCATAACTTTGTGGTTTTTCATGATATCTTTTTGAAATGTTGTACATAGATTGTTTACTTAAAAATACTGGACACGTGTTTCGGGATTCGCATAAACAATAAATAATGTTGTAAATACGGGCTTGGCCAGTTCGGCCCCCGAGTCGTGCCCCGAGTCGTGCCCCGAGTCGTGCCCCGAGTCGTGCCCCGAGTCGTGCCCCGCCCGCGCCGCGCGACGCACGGACTCGTGCTCAACAAACAAGTGAACCGCGCAGTAAAGCTTCGGTTTCATGGGAAAGTGATTCTATCATATTACAGGAAGAATCATGAATATGTCATGTCACTGGTACACACGACACCACGTCAAGATACTAATATATAAAGCTGTAGAGTTTATTTGTTTGTTTGAACGCGCTAATCTCAGGAACTACGGATCCGATTTGAAAAATTCTTTTTGAGTTGGATAACCCATTAATCCAAAAAGGCTTCAGGCTATATAACATCAAGCTGCAACCAATACGAGCGGAGCATAACTAACTCCACGCGAACGAAGTTGCTGGCGGCCAGTCTGCCATATTTCTTTATAAAATTTTAAATTATATCGCTATTAAGGCTCAAGGTTGATTGGGAATATTGGGGAGTTTAGGGTAACTTGACCTGCTATCGTCCGTACATATTCGATATTACCTAACTTCAACGCCACTGCCCAAAGATTTAAATCGCTAGAGTGGTGAATGCTTATGCATATCCTGCATCTCCGGTCAAAGGTAGAGGTGAAACACGCCGCTGGGCAAAGATTTAAATCAGTCGATTTGCTGTCACCGTACTTAGAAGAAAAGGTGGAAATACAAAGAGGGAAGCTCATCCAAGTTAAACAAAGTGTTTCCGTGCAGTCACTGCGTCATTGAGTTTCACTTGTGTCAGCGGTGTCAATTCGAATCAGAAATGCAGAATCGGTGTTTTCCAAGAGTGTTGTAAAAAAAAATATTTCTACTCATCGTCATCATCATCTCCGGAGCCCGGGGTCCGCTTTCTTAGTCAATATCCTCAATTTCGCGCAATCTTTAACATCCCATGGTGTGAGATTGTTGGTACGGATGTCATCTATGGCGACGTCAAGCCAGCACATTTTTCGTCTACCTCGCTTGTTCCGGCCCGGCGCGGGCGGAGGCCCCATGGCAAAACATTTGTTACCCACGTAACATGTCGGTTTTCGTAAGACGTGACCGTACCAGCGTAGGCGACCCTCCTGCAGTTTGTCTGCTTTGTCACGGACACGACGACTGTCACGGATGCAGGAGTTCCTGATGCGGTCTTTCCGCGTAACTCCACACATCCATTTCTACTATCAAGCACAATTTGCAGTATGTGTTGTCACAGGTTGCTACAGTAGTGTGTTGTATGTCGCAGGTTTTTCTGCTGCTGCTGGCGTTGTGCGCTGCGGCCGAGGAGACGCCGCCCGGCCTCGTCAGCAAGGACAGCGAGCAGGACCTACAGGCGGAGGCCACGCAGTCAGGTACACTCAACATGTTATTTATTGCTGCTGCTGCTGGCGCTGCGCGCTGCGGCCGAGGAGACGCCGCCCGGCCTCGTCAGCAAGGACAGCGAGCAGGACCTACAGGCGGAGGCCACGCAGTCAGGTACACTCAACATGTTATTTATTGCTGCTGCTGCAGGCGCTGTGCGCTGCGGCCGTGGAGACGCCGCCCGGCCTCGTCAGCAAGGACAGCAAGCAGGACCTACAGGCGGAGGTCACGCAGTCAGGTACACTCAACATGTTATTTATTTCTGCTGCTGCTGGCGCTGTGCGCTGCGGCCGAGGAGACGCCGCCCGGCCTCGTCAGCAAGGACAGCGAGCAGGACCTACAGGCGGAGGCCACGCAGTCAGGTACACTCAACATGTTATTTATTTCTGCTGCTGCTGGCGCTGTGCGCTGCGGCCGAGGAGACGCCGCCCGGCCTCGTCAGCAAGGACAGCGAGCAGGACCTACAGGCGGAGGCCACGCAGTCAGGTACACTCAACATGTTATTTATTGCTGCTGCTGCTGGCGCTGTGCGCTGCGGCCGAGGAGACGCCGCCCGGCCTCGTCAGCAAGGACAGCGAGCAGGACCTACAGGCGGAGGCCACGCAGTCAGGTACACTCAACATGTTATTTATTGCTGCTGCTGCAGGCGCTGTGCGCTGCGGCCGTGGAGACGCCGCCCGGCCTCGTCAGCAAGGACAGCAAGCAGGACCTACAGGCGGAGGTCACGCAGTCAGGTACACTCAACATGTTATTTATTTCTGCTGCTGCTGGCGCTGTGCGCTGCGGCCGTGGAGACGCCGCCCGGCCTCGTCAGCAAGGACAGCGAGCAGGACCTACAGGCGGAGGTCACGTAGTCAGGTACACTCAACATGTTATTTATTTCTGCTGCTGCTGGCGCTGTGCGCTGCGGCTGAGGAGACGCCGCCCGTCCTTGTCAGCAAGGACAGCGAGCAGGACCTACAAGCGGAGGCCACGCAGTCAGGTGAACTCAACTTATAGATGTCATCGAAAACTTTGAGCTGATCGTAAAGACGACAGTCATCAAGCTACTACAATCTGTCAGATTTTTTTATTAGATTTTCAACTTTATCTCTAAGTATTAAGGATCAAGGTTGATAGGAAATGTTTGACAGCTTCGGGTAGCTTGACCTGCTGTCGTACGTACCTACATACATCGAGGCAGTCCCAGTGGGTAACCACTGTATGTACTTCTTGTCGGCGCTTCACGCTTTTCCCTTAAGAACATTGATCCCGCGCGGTGTCAAAGTCTAGTCCTTGGCTGCAAATTAAATGCTACTTTATACTGTGAAACTATTTTGTAACCGCTCTTGTTGCCGCCCAAGTAATGAGGGTAAGTTGAAGCTTCTAGAACATTCCCCAAACCATAAGTTAAGTTTTATTTTGTAGCGGTGCCTACATTGCAATATAATTATTAACAACGTGTCATACTGACGGCACGCGAATGCTGCATCTCACAATTAGAGTTTTCTGTGCAACTAGCACGCATATAAGTTCGCGACATCAACCGTAGGGCAAGTGGTCCGCTACACAATCCCAGTCTGGTCGAAGGTCTTTACGCGCTGCTCCTCATACCTCCACAATTTTTATTGCCTCCTCCTTCGTCCCCAACTTTATTACAAAGAGTGTTGTTTATATAATGTACGTATATAACAACATCACATTATTTTTTATAAGTAATTTAAATACATAGGTATGCGGACTGGAGTTGTCCTTTTTAGTAAGCATGTAAAAGTAGTATTTGCGGTTTAAATTCATTTATTTCTAAAAATCACAAATCACTTGTATAGAAATAAATGGTACAAAATATTTATTTGATTTATTTTTGTTGTTCAGAAGTATTGTGAGCTTTAAATTTTAACATTACGAATTTATGAAGGTACTTACAAAAAGTATTATACATATGTAAAGAAAACCCTGTCCGATCCGTGAAGGTATTGTTAGGTATCGATAACTGATTCTACTAATGCCCACAAAGACAGGCTAAACTTAAAAAAAATCCTCCTAAAAAAATAAATATTATTTCGCAAAAAGAGGTAACTCAATACATGTGCGGTAAGCAACCCCTTCCCCGGCGGCAGGGGGCAGGGCACGCGGCACGGTTTGTGACGTGGTCGCGTCGCTATTCGCTTATAATAATATCGGTGTCGCCACTTTTTTAAAAATTAGCATATTTCGGGGAAATTGGAATTAATTCCCCGGAAAGAAAGATTATTTCAAAATTCATTAGTATTGTTACTATGATGATTATGTAAAATTTTATATCATATTTGGTCAAGTGTTTACATAACCTTTATTATCCTTATGGGTCGGACAGGGTTTTCTTTACATATTTTAGTGTCAACCTCAGTTCGACGCGATTATTTGATTTTATTTTGAAATCTAAATATTAATTCACACTAGAGGCAAATTGATTAACTATAATAACAATTTAATTTTATGACCCTCCTAATGTGTGATTGTTTTTTTAAATAATTATTATGAAAGAGTAAAATACTTTTTTGTCATTTATAAACGCCTAAGAAAAACTTCTAGCAATCTGTTGCGTGTAGGCGTAATGCGTCCCTATCAATTACACTTTGATGCGAATATACATAATTATTATGAGTGTCAGGCGCCATTACACTTTGTATCATCGGTTTTAGTCGATCAAAAATGAAAGTTGGCAGTCTGTTGTCGGCCAGTGAGTACGGAGCTATACCGTTGAATAGTGTATGTGGCGTGGTTACAGGAGGCGCTGCACAGAAGCGCGAGGCGTCGCTGTCCAACTCGTACGGGGAGCCGCTGCCGCCGGACGCCTACGGACCGCCCAAAGATCTACCCAACGACAGTAAGTCATCACTATACGTGCTCTAGTCCCGTTACACTTGCAATCTGAACCAGTCTGAAGGACACTGGTCATCTATCGGTTCATGTAGTTAAATTCATCATCATCAATCTTTTTCTCGTCCCACTGCTGGGCACAGGTCTCCTCTCATACAGAGAAGGATTGAGTGTTATCACCACGCTTGTTCAATGCGGGTTGGCGATTTCAGACTTAACGTCCAGGTTTACTCAAGATGTTTTCCTTCACCTGTAATCAGTCGCTGGTGTCCAAGATATACTTAGAAAATACATATAACTTAGAAAAGTTACATTGGTACTTGCCTGACCTGGAATCGAACCCGCACACTCATACTAGAGAGGCTGGTGTTTTAACCACTAGGCCACCACTACTTACACTTCGTTAAATAAGTTCGCAATGAATGTTATTGATTTGTTAAAATGGGATGACATTTGATAGTGTTAGGTGCGTATTCCAGAACGAAACTCAAGCATTGATCTCTGCTTAAGCATTACTTAAAACTAGTTTCAACCAATCAAATGGCTTTAAACGAGACTTAAGTAGAGCTTGAGTTTTGAGTGACGTTCTGTAATACGGACTAAGGTCCGTATTACAGAACACACCTTAGTGTGTTACAGAGTTAGCGCACAGGGGGGTGATCGCGCTAAATATGGTTACACAAAAAAAAACTAAATCAATTATAAGTAAATCTAATCGTTTAGACGTAAGTTTAACATGGCATAGAAAAAGTTAGCTTTGTTTAACTTTTACATTTAACAGCGGTTACGTTCCAATTGCGATCCAGTTACGGTTAAACCATTTGTCAAAAGGTTAGCGCGATACGAAACATAACAAAAGTTATGGTTTGGTTGCGATCCAATTCCGTTTTGGTTGAATTATATTAGCGCGATTGCCCCCCAGTTAGTTAACTACCTCACTGATTGACTTCAACATAATGAAAATGATATTGATGAAATAATTATGACTACACCGTTAGCCCATTGGTTAAGCTATTGACTGCTGCGCTACGTGTCGCAGGTTCGATTCCCACACGGAAAAATATTGGTATGACCTAAGTACACCAATAATCCATTCTAATAAATGCGAAAGTGTCTCTGTCTGTCTGTCCGGCTTTCACGCCAAAACTACTGAACCAATTGTAATGAAATTTAGTACACAGATAGTCTAGAGCATGAGAAAGGACATAGGTTATATAACATCCCGCTATGACCAATAGGATCAGAGCAATAACAAAAAATGATGCAAAAACGGGATCTTACGCGGACGTTCTACATACTGCTCCCATTATTTTAACAGGCGCTTATTTTATACCAACTGAGCGTGTTGCAAACGGAAGTCCACGCGGACGGAGTCGCGGGCAACAGCTAGTAACATATAATAATAACTCATCTTTGTGAGTTTATATGTTTGTAACCGCACCCACGATACACCAGGAATTCCTAATGTGGGCAAAAGTTCTATTTAAAAAAAAAAAGTTATTTAACACATTATTGAATTGTAATTTTTTTATTATTAAAAAAAAGGTTGTAATATTATTAGTGTGAAGTGTAAAAGTAGGTACTTGAATCTAAGTATATTAACAAAAATATGTATCCAGCCAAAGTAAATAAAGAATATAAAAAGATTCTAAATGAAGAGAGTCGCTTGATTATATTTAGAGATTTTTATTTTGTTTATAAGAATGGTTGGTGATGTATAGTGTTGCAAAAAAACCGTTTTTTTTTCTAATGTGAAAAAAAACCTTGAAAAAAAACTGTTTTTTTTCTGGATCATGTTTTTTTCAAGAGCATGAAATCTGAAACTGTTATGGCATGTACCGTTAAATAATAAGAGTAGGTACATAATAGAGTATTAGGTTTTTTTCTTGAACCTGCGGTACTTTTCTGGTAAAATAGTACCAAAATTTCATAAAAATATTGGCAACTTTCATTGATATACATAACCAATAAAAAAAAAATGAGTTGTGATTTGTTATTTATTGTTAGAAGTAGTGAATTATGAATAAATAATATGTTGATTTGTTTATTACAATTATAAATTAAATATGTAATTTAATTTATAATTGAAATAAAACGTAGGCTAGCAAAACAACCAAATTTAGAAAAAAAAACAACGACTCTAAGTTTTTTTTCCATGTTTTTTTTTCAATAAAGTGAAAAAAAATGTTTTTTTTTTCATTTTATATCACTAGTGATGTAACATTATATACTTATATCAAAACTTTGAAACCCCGCGTGTACTCACACAGGCAGAAGCAGCCTCAGAATTACTTGTACAGTAAGGGTCATAGTGGATTACCACTTTTGAACTTTATTGTACGAACAATAAGTGTCAAAAGTGATACTCCACTTTTGCACCTTACCTTAGCAGTCATTTGTCCAAGGGGCTCGCACATTAACTGGTCACGGTTCAACCGCATGACTACCCGAATCGACTGAGTCGGGGAGCGAGTGGATGGATTCCTGTGGTTAGGGTTGCCGCCGAGCCCAGAGGTCGGAGTTTCTCCCACCAATAAGGCTCACTCGAATTGTTGAACGAAAAGATGACGCTGATTCGACCTCGCCCAAGATAAGGTCGGCGAAATTTCGGGGTATTCGAATTTGACGGTAGGGGACGTGGGAGTCCGGTCACAACAATCAATAATGATTATGTGAATAAAAAGTTCACTAAGGCGAAGTCATCCATCCGGACTAAAATAGATAATGTTTCGGCTTGGTGATGGTTCTTTGTGTCACTATTTTTTTTTTAATTCAGTATTTTCCTTTTTACAGTTCAAGATCTCCCGCACCCGGTGCCCGCGTCAGTGTACGGTGTGCCCGAACAGCTGCTGTTCAACGACGCCCCCCCCTCCGCTGGGTACGGGCCCCCACCCGCCGGCGCTTACGGCCCTCCCGCGCCCGTGTCCTTCCCCCCCAGCCAGCAGTACCACGGCCCACCGCCTCCGCCTCAGCATAGACCCAAACCTATCTACGGACCACCAAAATCCGTATACGGGCCACCAAAACCTGTATACGGACCACCAAAACCTGTATACGGTCCCCCGAAACCAGTATATGGGCCCCCGAAGTACAACCCCCCGAAACAATCGTATGGTCCCCCAAAGAAGATTTACGGACCTCCGAAGCAGAATTTACCGAAGCCGACTTATGGCGTGCCGTTTAAACCTCCAAAAATAACGCTGAACAAGCCGCTGTTCAGTCTACCTAAGCCTGTCTACGGTCCTCCGAAAGTTGTCTACGGTCCTCCAAAGCCTGTGTACGGACCGCCAAAGATAAGCTACGGACCTCCGATAAGAGATGTTCAGTCCTTGCCTCTACCGGACCTCCCGCAGGATCCGCTCCCGCCTCTGGATAATAACAACCTGGACTTCGGCCTGAACCTACCGGCGCCGGTGTACGGCACACCTTTAGTGTCACTGCCCGTGGACTTGAAACCGAACTTCCCGATCCCGAGCGACTCGTATGGACCACCGGGGCACGTGTTGGGACCCATCGGACCCAACGACCAGGTAGTTGTGCAGAACATCGGCGGTGGCGGCGCTCAGTACGGCCCCCCACAACCCGACCCGCACCCGCACCCCCCGCACCCGGGCGTCCCCGCCCCGCCCACTCCACCGCACGTGCTCTACGACGGGTGGAGACCCATCCCCGGCCTCACGCACGCGGGAGGAGCGCACGGCCAACTCACCGACCAATACGGGCCACCTACGCAGACCCAGGAGATACATATCGACTTGGACCAACCTCTCCCCGACGTCGACCAACATCACCAATTTACGTCCGGCAGTAACTCATTCCTCGCCGAGAACAACCAGTTCTCGTCTGGCAGCAACCAGTTTTCTTCTGACAACCACCACTTCTCCTCCGGAAGTAACCAGTTCTCGTCTAGCAATCACCAATTCTCGTCGAACAACCATCATTTCTCGTCGGGCGCTCAGATATCGACCGGCTACGCCAATGTGCACCAGGACACGGCCGCCGACTTGCATCAGGACGCGCTCGCCAACATCGATCTGAACGCGATCGTCGGCGGAAACTCCAACAACATCGACCAGTCCAAGACGGTCTTCGAAGCGCACTACACAGAGAACAAACAGCAGGACGCGTCCGCGGTGGACTTCCAGGGCAAGCCGTTCGATACTTACGGAGCTCCGCCGATAGATTCCTTTTCTTCTAACGGTCCTTACCCTGCGTCGCTGCGGCAGCAAGGAGCTAAGGGCCTGGTCGCCCCGTCGGGTCAGTACGGTGTCCCGCCGGGCAGTCAGTATGGCGCGCCGCCTGTCCGTGCTCCTGGCCTACCGCTCGCCTACGGACAGCACTCGGGCGGCGGACACTCGGGCGGCAGCTCGCCGCGCCGCCCGCTACAGTTCCGCGAGGCGGTCCCGGCCGGCCTGCTCTCACATATCGCTCAGACCACGCAGCACAAGGACGCGGGGCTGTCCACCCATGCGCACGCGCCCGCCTACCTGCCGCCGCCCATCAAGGACGTGACCCTCTCCATCGAGCCGACCAGCCTGTACAGTCTGCCACACGCCGGCAGTCCCATCCAGCACGACTCGTACTCGGCGCCTCTGCTCACGGTGGGCGACCACGTGACGTCTGGCTCGAACACTGACACCGTAACATCCACCCTGGACGGCACGCTCATCGCAAACCTGTCGAGCTTGGACGCGGCCGCGATACTGAAGCACTGTCCCTATCACGAAGCAATTCTCAGAGCGGCGCAAGCGGGCGAGAAGATCCCCACGGAGCTCGCCACCAGCTACGTCAACAGTCTTAGCAGTCTTGGGAATACTTTGAACCAATCCTCGAACACTGTCACCTTCCCAGATTCCTTCGTACAGTCCACTAACAAGAAAGAGAGCTACAACGTGCAAAAGTCAAAATCTTTGAAAGAGAAGCATGCGCTCAAGGACGAGCGCCTGCAGTACGTGAGCGATCAGATACAGAAGACTTCTGATCGAATCAGAGACTTGAACGAGGAAGCGAAGCAACTGCAGCAAAAAATTGTGTCGACGAGTCAGAACATTCACCCAGAAGCTCTTAGTTCTTCGAGTTCTCTCAGTTCTTCTACCAATCAGGTCGGTTCCTACTCCGTGCAGATACAATCCTCGAACGGCGCCAAGTCTTCTGTTCCTCACGACCAGGTGCTCTCGGAGGGACTACTTCAGAGCATCCTCCAAGCCATCGACGTCCCATCCAAACCCGGTCAGCAACAGTCGCAGCAGCAACAGACACAACAACAGTTTTCTCAACAACAACAACAGCAGCAAAATCAACAACAACAGCAACAGGTTCAACAACAACAAATCACACAACAACGGGAACAAGTGCCTCGGCAGCAACAGCAACAGCTGTCGCAGTACCAGTACACGCAACAGCAGTTCGCACAACAACAGCACACGTTCTCTCAGCAGTCTCAACAACAACTGCCCAACGACAAGTATCAGAACAAGTTCAACTCCAACGTGAACCTGGAGTCGTTCACCGACGGCCTCGTGCTCCCGGCGGGCTACGAGCCTGTGGACCACAGCCACACCAAGACGAATGACCAGGACACGCAGAGCAGTCAGCACCGCCACGTCACACACAACTGTGAGCTGAAGGCGGAAGGCTCCTCTAAGAGCGAGGTGGTCGTGCCTCCCCCCAACGCGATCACCTCCATCGACAAGGACGACGGCGACGTGGCGATCTACTTCGGCGACAAGAGCGAGGGCGTCACGGAGATCTCCGTCGCCACCAGCATCAGTGGAGGTGACGCCTAGTGTGCATCTAGTCGCGGACGGACATTTGTACTCACACGCAGACCGTGCTCTCAGGGGAGATGCACATCGAGCTTCTTAGTGATACCGTCCGCATGTTCGTGAAGGTACTAACTCTAAGGTCGTCATTACCTTGATACGATGCAAGCCGGTATCTACTAAGCCTACTGTGTAGTCCCCAGAAAGCACAATGATTGCTTAATTTCAAACTGAACCATGCATTGATCGTCTAGCAACAATATAAATAGATTTTAGTACAAACCAAATTGGGCCAGTATAACAGACGAAGAGTCGATCCATGGAAATTCCAATAAATCAAAATAGCCCTAGTCGGCATTTGAGTACATTTTCCTTAGTGTGACGTAATCAAATGCTCCATCCGCCATTTTGGTACGTTTCGTCCATAGATAGTAATTAGATTATCTCTGGACTTGCCATCATGTAAAAACGATTTTATTTAATTTTAGTTAGCAAGCATGGCAACACCGAGTCAGTCCGTGTATCATGTGTTAGGATTTAGGAATATTATTTATGTTAATTTATATTTAACTTACTCTAAGATAATATTGCAGTATTTTGGGTAATGTAAATGGTATATTTAAGAGAGAGGCTATTGTATCGCTTTCTGTATCAAAACCGACAAGGAAGGCTTCACGAGGTGAAACTCTTTGTTGATATAGAACCGCGTTTGAGTCAGAGACGATCTGTTTGAGCACAAATAGTTACATTTAAACTAAATAAATGTTATATTTGTGCCCACACAACACTAAATGCCGCATTCAGAGACGTCACTTAAAATAGTAAGTCATTCATTTTAAGTAACGACTGTTGAGGACCGAGGTTATCTGTTGCATCGGTACAGTACTATTCGCGCGAGCTAACTGTGCACCTCGCTGTAATTTAACCCCTCTCTCGCTATCCCGCGCGACGCCCCGCATTCGTCGTAAGCGATGAGTAGCGATAGCATCTTTGTTACAAATGTCTAAATACAGTTTAAAGCCCCTGTTGTTATGTATCACTGTTTCTGTGGAGTTTTTGCTTTGTTAAGTTATTTTTTAATTAATTTTGTTATTGTTTTTACATTTTAGACGCGTTAGTGAAGCCTGTTGGTTGCACCAACATTATATTTCAGTCCATATGTATCAATTTAATTGCAAAACTTCACGAGTAAAATGATCTGGTATTAAGACACTTTATCACGAAACCGACCTTTTATTAACATTTAAAAAAATGTAATTTATATTTTTTAACACAATTTTCATTTTTTACTACCGGTACCGTCCGAATGACGTCACAAAGCGAGGTGCACAGTTATCTCGCGCGAGTTATAACAACAAGTGAGTGGAGCAACGCGCCTGTGTTCAGTGACCGTCTGTTCATATTGAGTACGATTATTTAAATATTATTTATTAGTTGTGGTTGTCGTATGTTACTGATTTAATAAAAATGTACATAATTTACACGTATTTTAATTACTACACAGCTCCTACTGCGCTTCCTGTTGCATCTGTCGAGCGGACGACAACGCAACAGTCAAATAAACAGTTGTTCCGCAGCATGCACTTCATGCGACAGAATTCTAAGGACCGTATTCATCGATCATTTATACACTAGATAGTCTCGAACTCTTATCAGAAATGGCGACAAGTATTAAGCAGTCTAAAGTAGTCAAAATAAATATACATTAATTTAAATTGAGCCTTAAGTGCAGTCTATAGTTATTATCACAAAGCAGTACTTACAAAAAGCCATTATTTTTTACGACCGAGTCTGACATCAAACCAAATTCAACCTTACGCATGCATTAAAGTCAGACTTATAAAGTAAATACTAAATGAAAGAAGCAACCAAGTGCTGCGTTGTGCGCTTGTTCAGTTCAATCATTTTTTTACGCTGATTGTAAATTTAGTGTATAAGTGATCGATGACCCTATTACAGAACCTTCCTCAAGAGTACTTAAAACTAGTTTCAACGAATCAATGGCTTTAACAACAACGAGATTTAAGTAAAGTTTGAGTTTTGAGTAAGGTTCTACATACAATAAGTAAAGAAAACCCCGTCCGACCCAAAATGATAATAAATGTTAGGTATACACATGACCAAATAAAATATGAAATTTTACATAATCATCATAGTAACAAAATCAATGAATTTTGAAATAATCTTTTTTTTCCACGAATTCCAAAATCCCCAAAATTGTGTCATTTTAAAAAAAGTAACAACTCCATTTGAGTCGGAGCGAATAGCGATGCGACCACGTGCCGCCTGCCCTGCCCCCTTCACCAGCGCATGTAAGCCTAACGTGTTTCCTACCGCACATGCATTAAGTTACCTCGCTTTTTCGAAATAAAATTAATTTTGTTAGGCGGATTTTTTTAAGTTTAGCCCGGCTTTGTATGCATTATTAGAATCAGTTATCGATACCTAACAATACCTTCACGGACCGGACAGGGTTTTCTTAACATATTGTATAATTCGGACCTAAGTGTTTTGTCAGGCGCTTTACTCATTACCTACGAAAACGTTGACCAAAAGACGTTTCGTATTCCGCTGTTTTCTTTTTCAAAACACGACAGTTTTCAATTATTGTTCTAAATCAAAATTTAGACGAAAAGTATACCTATGCTTCTATTATTTTCTTATATGTCAAAAACTTATCACGTTTGTCTAATAGTCATCTGAACATCACGGTACAAATGGATTAATTTTCGCGAAATTCAAGTATCGTATTTCTTTTATTAATTAAGATTCGAAAGAAATCAAATGATAGAGGCACGTAATCACGGTGTAAAATTGTAGAAAATAAATAATTGCTCTAAAAGCATTATTCACGAAGAAAGCAACGGAATACGTTTGTATAGAGAAAGCACCACTAGAGTTCCCTCATATGGCACAGCGCGTAGGTACTACAGAATCGCATGCTCATGGGAAAGATAATCGTGAACGCCGTAGCGCCGTTTCTTCGAATCACAACCACAGCCTCGCGTATGCTGGTGGGTATTGTTCACAGATTGGCGATTACCACTCAACTATTACGCACATTTCTTGGTGCGCACGTCTTATACAGTATGTTAAATAACAGAGGGCGTTCCCTTAAACTCGTTAATATATATCATTAATAGAATAAAATAAAAATATCAGCATAGAAAAATAAGCATAAAAAAATCCGAATAAAAAAAAAATCTAATTGGAAATAAATTTGAAACCTCCTGTTTTAAATCAAAATAGTAGTCGTCATGTATAAATAAATTGCGACGTTGCCGTCTTTCATGTTCGCGTGTACAGTGTGTTTCTTTTACATGTCAATTTAAAATTTTTATTGAATATTTTCTTATTGGAAAAAAATTTAAAACATTTTGTTTTCGAATGGAAATATTTTTTTAGCATGTATGTATGCTATACTACTTCGGGTTAACGGGAACGCCCTCTGTTAGTTAACATACCTACTGTATATTTTTTTTATAAGTTTTAAACTAGCGCTTGACCGCAATCCCGCCTGATGGTAAGCAGTGATGCGATCGTTGATGGTAAAGCGCACTAGTTTATTAAGAGCCTATTCACTCTAGCCTTGAAGACACTCAAATTGTAATGTGACGGAAACACCGTCGCTGACAAATTGTTCCAGTCCCTCGATGTACGCGGTATAAAAGAGGAAGCGAAACGCTTCGTCCGGATCGTAGTGGTGTTAACAACGTAAGGGTGGAAACTCGCCGTACGACGGGTCGTCCGGTGGCGGAACGGAGATGGGGGAATTAAATCATGCAATTCTCTTGCACACTCACCAGAATACATCCAATAGAAGACCGAAAGGCTGGCTACTCAACGCCTGTGCTCCAGGCTTTGGAAACCGTTTAGAGTTAAGTCTGGGTCGCCAATCAGTCCCTTTGCACGCCTCTCCACTGAATCCAAAGTAGTCAGGTGACATTTCGCAGTACCAGCCCAAATATGGCTGCAGTACTCCACACACGAACGGATCTGTGTTTTGTACAACATTAGAAGCTGCCCCGGTGTGAAGTACCGCCGGACCTTTGCGATGACTCCAAGTTTCCTGGGAGCCACCTTGGCCTTGGACTCAATGAACTGCCCAAAGTTTAGGTTCGAGGCCTCGAGTCTTATACCTTTACTGATAGTGCGAAACACACCCAAATTAAATTACAAAATGACTACTGTCTAGGTATCACGGTACGGACGACAGCAGGTCAAGCTACCCCAAACTGTCAGATATTTCCAATCGACCTTGAGCCTTAAAGCTTTAGACATAAAGTTGAAAATCTAATAAGGAAATCTCACAGATTGTAGTAGCTTGATGTGGTGTCGTCTGTACATGGGGTACAGGCTGACGACAGAGTGACAGGTGGTTTTTTTTTTTTTTACTATAGCATCTCGTCGTTAACCTTGAGAGCTCGTGACTACTTAACCGGACTATCCTGTGGCTGATGTACCTAATAGGCTCCCTTTTATACCCTTTGAGTGAGTTGTGCCGAGTTTGTTTTCATAAAACATCTACACTGTGGTACTTGTAACAGTTTCATTATATGAAATACTTTTACAGTTGTACGGGTCAATCACCGTACAGTAGGTTTACCTGGGTCATCATTATTGCGCCACACGTTCGGTATGTATCGACCATTTATATTATTGCATTTACACCGCAATAGTACGTAATTCGGAGACATACCGTGCGCCTGACTCATAATCCCATATCGTTCACCATTCATCCTAGTATAAATTGATCTTAATCTTACCTTTTTGGAAACAGACAATACAATGAATTTATTAATCGTAAACTGGCTTTTACCTCTTAACTCATCTTAAATATCTCTATCTTTATCCAACCCCGAACAACAGTCTTGGATCACGTTTTTTGGTATATAAGGGAGATAGTTACAAACTTATTACAACGTGAGCATTTGATATTTCAGCTTACATTAACTTATGAAAATGCGACCAATGGGAAATGCGTGTGACACTCAGCTTTCCTCGTCAGCAGGTCAGAAACGAAAACTTAGGTTAGTAGAGAACATGGCTGCCCTAACAAATAAAACAACTAATTTGTGTAGCTTTCCAAAAGATTCGACATTTATTCCGAAAATACATTTAACATTTAATGTTACATTTAAATATTAAGTACACCGATAAAAGTACATTTAAAATGCTAAAAATCCATCAGTTCTGCTCCAAACTAACTACAGTGTACCTGTCCTCGCTCGTCTTATTTGGTAAACAAGTGAACGTTCGGATCACTCGCTCGCTTTCAACTCTTTGCAGGAGACACACACGATATGAACTACATACAAAACTGTTACCACATAACTATTAAAACATTATTTTCTTTATTTATAATACAATTAAGTAGTCTGCTTGTTTACAAATACGACAAATACACTATTCAATAAATGGAAAAAAAAATTGATTAAATGGTTTCACAATCTCTTGCAAGTCACCTATAGGTCGGCTGTTCTTGTCAATCTGTCCTTTCAATTCAGTGTTTTACTTTTATAAATTACCTTTTAACTTTTCTTCTATTGCATGCTTTCGTTCTCTTACTCCGATGTCACTTGTTATACGTCATGATGTTATACGTGTTCACAACTGTAATTGTATCTACTTTATGTAAATGCTGTACTGTATAACTGTTTTTTGTCCCAAATAAATAAAATAAAATTGACAGAGGAAGCCGGGCGTCGCGTTCATGGATACCGCATATCTGCGTCAAGTGCTGTTCGCGCGGGCTGTGCAAAGATCGCTGAATACACACCACATGGAATATTTTTGCTGGGTTCGGATTTCAAGTCACTAAGTTTACCACTCCAAAACGCCCGCTCTTCGCATTAGGAAGTAGGGAAGGGCGGGCGTTTTTGGGGGACTGTCTTATGTAATTTTGACATTCAAAAAGTGCCCCAGCCTAATTCGAATAAATGACTTTTGATTTTGATTGAAAAATTGACAAAAAATAAGCCAATAGGCCTCCAACAACATGGAACTTGATAATAGGTGAGATGTGCGTGTATTACACAAGTTTGCCTAGTCAATCGTAGAATACAGGCTTGACGTTTAAGATCTGTGTTCAGATATCACCAGCCGTCCCAGTGCGGCGGTCTCGTCGACGTCCCCTACACCCGTAGTGCTTTCACACACAACTTCAACATTCACTACATAATCCTCTAAAGCCCACACATTAACAGTTCGCCGGCCTATATCAGCCTGTCCGTTAACCGGAAAAGATCACAGACTCGCAGTTCCCCTGACGATTTCATATCGACGGTCAATGTGAACCCAAAGTATGTGGCCGCTTGCCGTCACAGGCCTGCGTCGACAGGTATCGTCCGGACAGTCCGTGATGTCGACTGCCGCCTGCTAGTGTGTAGAGCCGTTGTTCAAACATTGCCGGCAGGTAATATATACAGGCACACTCACTATAGAAGGCTATAGTGAGTGAGCTATGCAGACGTTGGACGGCAAGCCGCCCGTTAGGGCCAGAGACTGCAGGCGGACTGTGTTTGGGACCCTTTACACCTACATCTATGTACGACTGCTTTTTGTCTCCTAAAGATAGTATACAATATGTAAAGAAAACCCTGTCCGACCCATAAGGATAATATAGTTTAGGTAAACACTTGACCAAATATAATATAAAATTTTACATAATCATCATAGTAACAATACTAATGAATTTTGAAATAATCCTTTTTTCCCGGGAATTAATTCCAATTTCCCCGAAATTTGGTAAGTTTTAAAAAAGTGACAACACCGGTATTATTATAAGCGAATAGCGATGCGACCACGTCACAGGTGCCGCGTGCCCTGCCCCCCGCCGCCCGCGGAAGGGGTTGTTTACCGCAGATGTATTAAGTTACCTTTTTTTGCGAAATAATATTTATTTTTTTAGGGGGATAATTTTTTTAAGTTTTGCCTGTCTTTATGGGCATTAGTAGAATCAGTTATCGATACCTAACAATACCTTCACGGATCGGACAGGGTTTTCTTTACATATTGTATAATAGGTACATTATAAAAAATACTCGGTGCCTTTCTTTCTAGAGTAATTTACATAACTCTTCAGACCATACATACCATCAAATAGTATATTAGTACACACTCTGTTGCCTCCTTAAATATTTATAAATAATTATTACAACTACGACGAAATATAGTTTATGACATCGTCCTAATAGAACGCGAATGCATCGCAGGTTCACGCGAATTATCCTCGACGCATCATCGATTGTCAGTTAGGACACTTATTCGCGTTTTTGGTTGGTTGGAGTTCGTTGGTTATACCGCGCTTTTTAGATTTCTCTCAGGAATATCAAAAGTTTCCGGGATATAAAGTACCCTATTATTTAATCCGGACTTCAAACTTTACGTCTGCAAAATTTCAAAGCAATCGGTTCAGTAGTTACGGCGTGAAAGCGGAACAAACAAACAAACTGGCTTTCCGGTTTATAATATCAGTTGGTAAGGATGTGTTATTTAATTTAGAATTGTAAGTTAGACTTGTTGTATTGTTTATAAATCTTTTATTCCTTTGATATTGCATGTCCGACTTGGAAAGACTGTTGAGCCAACGCATTGTATTTACATAATTAAATAACATCAATATGTACACAATTACGCAATAAATGAATCTTTATCTTAAATATGTTTGATTACGAGTTCGTACGAGTATAATTCGCGCAGACTTGTGATGATCGCGCATTTGCGTTCTATTAGGACGATGACAGAGATAACGTACGACAAATGGCGCCACACGTGAGTCATGGAGCGTGGCGGGAATCAGAACTAACACCACCATTTTGTATTTTGAATACAGTTCAAGTGCGATTTAATAAAACAATCATTGCACCAATGTGTACCAACAGCGAGCCCTAGCGACGTCCTGCGAGCGATACAAGACGCTTCTTTTACAAATCTTTATTTACAATACAAATTGGGAAAGTAAAAGAGAAAGAGTCATTGATGCACAACTATATTTTCTACACCAGATAGACTTCGCAGCGTCAGATGTTGGTTCTGCTGAAATATTTACGAACCAAGAACCTTCTTCTTCGTAGTTATTTATTTTAAACTAGCTATGCCCCGCGGTTTCACCCGCGTAACCTTCTAGCCGAATGAGCTCAGTTGATATAAAATAAGCGCCTGTTAAAATAATGGGAGCAGTAGTACATTCGCGTTTGCTCCAGTTTCCGCAACATTTTTTGTTCCTGCTCTGCTATTGGTCATAGCGGGATGTTTTATAGCCTATGTCCTTTCTCAGGCTCTAGACTATCTGTGTACCAAATTTCATTACAATCGGTTCAGTAGTTTTGGCGTGAAAGCCGGACAGACAGACAGACAGATACTTTCGCATTTATAATATTAGTATGAATTAGTATGGATTTATCCAGGCCTCTGCCGCAGTGTCCTTTCTCAGGCTCTAGACTATCTGTGTACCAAATTTCATTACAATCGGTACAGTAGTTTTGGCGTGAAAGCCGGACAGACAGACAGACAGACAGCCAGATACTTTCGCATTCATAATATTAGTATGAATTAGTATGGATTTATCCAGGCCTCTGCCGCAGTGTCTCAAGACAAAAGTCTTCGACCAGTGTGTGTTGCCAGTGATGACTTATGGAACTGACACGTGGTCGCTAACAATAGGCATTATTGAAGGCTCAATGGTCACTCAATGGGTAATAGAGAGGGCTAAGCTTGGGGGGTTCACTGCATGATCAAATCAGAAATGAGGAGATCCGCATCAAGAACGAGAGTAATAGACATAGCCCGTAGAATTGCATGGGGCGGGCACGTTGCCCGTAGGACCGATGCCCGATGGGGCCGACGGGTTCTCGAGTGGCGACCACGCACCGGAAGACGCAGCGTGGGTAGGCCCCGACAAGTTGGACCGACAACCTGGTGAAGGTCGCGGTAAATCGGCGGATGTGGGAGGCGCAGGACCGCTCGACGTGGTCGATACTTGGGGGAGGCCTATGTCCAGCAGTGGACGTCTTTCGGTTGAAATGATGATGATGTAAAAGTCGATAATCATGTAAATAAAGAGATTTGTAAAACGTGAGTTGTGATAACCCTAAATTGGTTTGTTTACTTCTATTCTTTATCGAGCTTGGCATTGGTATAGTTTCTAGTTGCTAGCTGTACTCGCTTGTCGCTCGTCGGTGGTGGGATAGGCGCCTATTGGTTGAGACTTCATAACAGTCCGATAAGTTGAACTAGAATCTCGACTTATACTATACACTTAGAAATATCGAATGGTTTTGAAACTAAACATAATTATGATATACATATCTATCTTCAGTACCCCGCATACGATCACTATGACACGCTGAGGTTTAGATAAACTTCGTCTGGTCATCTGGCTCCCTCTTACCTGTGTGACCGTCTCTTTCATAAACCCGATGTGTCATACAAGACACAACCGCCCGGGCAGGCCGCGAGATTGTAGTTTTATTAAGATCTTTGGAATTTTTAGATCAGTATCAGATCGTCTCTTGATAAAAATATAATTTGGGTTCGTTTAACGGAATTGTAATTATAAATATTCCCTATTCTGCTATTTTTTATAAATTTGTCATTCCACCACGATTCCATTGTCATTGTGCTTAAAAGTTCATCATCGTCATCATCATCAACCTTTTTATCGTCCCACTGCTGGGCACAGGTCTCCTCTCATACAGAGAAGGATTGAGCGTAATCACCACGCTTGCTCATTGCGGGTTGGCGATTTCAGACATAAAGTCCAGATTTCCTCAAGATGTTTTCCTTTACCTTCAGTCATTGGTGTCCAAGATATAGTTAGAAAGTACACATAACTCTAGAAAAGTTACATTGGTACTTGCCTGACCTGGAATCGAACCCGCGCACTCATACTTGAGAGGCTGGTGTTTTAACCACTAGGCCACCACGACGAAAAGTTCATAATATCGATTAATTATCTCAGTCGCCTCGTAATGGAATGGTGATAGAATGACATACCCGTATCCTCATTAGATATTATAAAACCCTTTAAGTAGTAGAAATATTTTTCTAAAAACTACTACTCAATTCAAACATTTATTAATATGGTGTGGAGTGTCAGTGATTGACTTTGAAAGTCATAATGACGCCATTTTGTTAATAGCTTACGAAATTTGTCAAAATCGACCATTATGAGATCACTGATCGTCAATTCTGACACTATTGTTTGTAAGAACAGACTAGGGCCCCAGGTTCAAGTGGCCTCACTGAATAACACATGATAAAATAAAAAAATAAAATATTTATTGCAAATACATTAATATGTACAATTAAAAACAAAGTTAGGTGACCGCTCTGTCACTTGTTCAAAGAAAATGTAACAAAATAAATGAATTAACATTATTATAAAACAAAAATAAATAAAAATAAGTACAAAATACAAAAAGGAGCGCACCTTTGTGTGTGTGTGTGTGTGAGAGAGAGAGTAATAGGGTGAGTGTGCACTGCGTATGAGTTACCGTTTATTTATGTAAGAAAGATAGCGTTGTATTAATGAGTTCAATGACTGATTCAGAAAACTTAATATCGCGGCCCACCAGAGCGCGCCTTATCGCTAGATATTGAACTAGTGAGTCCACACCACAACACTCAACACGCACTACGTGGTGGGGGGCGCGGCGGGGGGCGCGGGAGGTGCGGGTGGCGCGGCGGGGGGCACGACGCGGACTCGGCGCGTCTGTAGATGGGTGGCACGTTAGTGGATAGTTGATGACAAATGTCATACAAAGTGGTGATGACAATACGACAATAAATTAAACATCGTGTACCTCAACACATTATCAGTGTACCCATAAAAAATCATATGAATATATCCACTAGTTTAGTCACAGGAAATTATTTTTCATATTTTCTACATGATGTATGTGTTGATAAGGAAGCGCTTACAGATTGATGACCGCCGAATCCAGCGGTACTAAACTTTAATAACAATGGCCCGAAAAAAGCAAGTCGATACAGGACCGCGCTGTCGCCGATCAGAGGTCCGTGAACCAAGACGTTTTTGATCCTGTGTACTTATGTGTGTTTTTAAAGTGTACTAATAAATTATTATTATTATAATATTTTAAAGGATGTTCCATTCCTTTTACAATTTTATTAGATTTAGTTTGAATTTTTTTCATGTTAAGTTTTTCTATGGCCTAGGATTATTCCTATGAACCAGCATTGTTCGTGTTTTAATTTATTGTCGTAATATCAACACCACTGTGTCTGTATACCATGTGACGTCATACAATGTTGATATAGACCTTAGCATTGAGATGCACCAGTTTGTTGTGGTTGTAGAGCGCGGCTTCGTACCCGAACGTGGAGGAGCACTGAGAACACTTGAAGGGTCGCTCGCCCGTGTGCGACCGCAGGTGTCCCTCCAGCGTCTTCTTGGTCTGTACAGGAGAAATGAGACATGATGTGGTGCAGGCTTGACATTATTTCCTTCCCGTAAGTGTGGCACACGTGTTAACAATACATAATGTGTGGGGACTCACCCTGTATGCCTTCCCGCAGGTGTGGCACACGTGTTAACAATACATAATGTGTGGGGACTCACCCTGTATGCCTTCCCGCAGGTGTGGCACACGTGTTAACAATACGTAATGTGTGGGGACTCACCCTGTATGCCTTCCCGCAGGTGTGGCACACGTATTAACAATACATAATGTGTGGGGATTCACCCTGTATGCTTTCCCGCAGGTGTGGCACACGTGTTAACAATACATAATGTATGGGGACTCACCCTGTATGCCTTCCCGCAGGTGTGGCACACGTGTTAACAATACATAATGTGTGGGGACTCACCCTGTATGCCTTCCCGCAGGTGTGGCACACGTGTTAACAATACATAATGTGTGGGGACTCACCCTGTATGCCTTCCCGCAGGTGTGGCACACGTGTTAACAATACATAATGTGTGGGGACTCACCCTGTATGCCTTCCCGCAGGTGTGGCACACGTGTTAACAATACATAATGTGTGGGGACTCACCCTGTATGCCTTCCCGCAGGTGTGGCACACGTGTTAACAATACGTAATGTGTGGGGACTCACCCTGTATGCCTTCCCGCAGGTGTGGCACACGTGTTAACAATACATAATGTGTGGGGACTCACCCTGTATGCCTTCCCGCAGGTGTGGCACACGTGTTAACAATACATAATGTATGGGGACTCACCCTGTATGCCTTCCCGCAGGTGTGGCACACGTGTTAACAATACATAATGTGTGGGGACTCACCCTGTATGCCTTCCCGCAGGTGTGGCACACGTGTTAACAATACATAATGTGTGGGGACTCACCCTGTATGCCTTCCCGCAGGTGTGGCACACGTGTTAACAATACATAATGTGTGGGGACTCACCCTGTATGCCTTCCCGCAGGTGTGGCACACGTGTTAACAATACATAATGTGTGGGGACTCACCCTGTATGCCTTCCCGCAGGTGTGGCACACGTGGTTCCGCAGCGCGCGCCCGCCGCCGTGCACCATGCGGGCGTGGGTCCGCAGCACGGCTCGGGACGAACACGCCTGCCACAGACGCAGGACAGTCAACTTACGAACCCTATCCATTAACAGAAGGCTATTCACATGCGGGGTATAAGTTCGGTTGTGCCGATCGTCGTATTGGCCAAAGTCCTGATGGCCGGACATCTCTATCAACAACTTTCAAAGCTCTAGTTAGGCCGCCTTTGCACTGACGCGGAACTGGACGGAAAGGAGCGGCGAAGAGCGGCGAAAAGTGGTCAGTGTTTGCACTGAAGCGGAGCGGAGTGGAGTGGAGTGGAATGGAGCGGAGTGGAACATACTTTTGAACTTCTCATCCGTTTTAATACGTATGCACCTAATGACGTAACGATGATAACTGAGGCATTGCGCGCGAGTCACGCACCGCCCTGCTCAGATCTTCTAGATTTCGAGCATAGTAATTGGTCAATTCGCGCACCGCTAAGCTCCTCTCCGCCTCGCTCCGCGTCAGTGGAAACCCGGCCTGAACGTCATAGCACACTTAAACGACTCTGCTCCATCACCGCCCTAAACTATGACGACTGCTTGCAGTCCACGCGGTGACATTAGTAGGCAACCGGGAGTTCGCGCGGCGACATCGACAGCTAGCTAACCACTCGCCAACCGCTTTCGCTTTTTGCGATAGACACACAACGCTTGAACTAGCAATTATTGCTATTGCACTTGAGAATGAAGAGAAAAGCGCAAAAATAACAAATGAAGACTTTGGGTGCATAAAATGCTGAAAGCAACCGACTGAGCAGTGACACCGCACCAACCGTTCGTTTTCAACGTGCGCCCAGCGAGGTAGGTGTCAACTACCGAGCAGTCTAACGGCGGTAAGCACGCTGACAGCGAACTGTCTGCTAATTTAAATAATATTCTTTTTGCTGGGTGGGAGCAGAGTCGTGTAAGTGGGCTATGACCTTTAATCATTAAATTATATGTAGCAGTCGCTTTGCAGAGCGCGTGAAAAGCAAATGGAATGTCTCCGGTGCCGCCGGCCAGCACTGCGCGGAGCGAGGCGGCTATACAGGAAAACTTTTTATTGAGTGCGAAAATTTTTGTCAACTTATAGTCAAATAAGAAATTTATAGGTTCGTATAATTTTATTTTGATAAGTTTTAGAATAACAAAAAATAGTTATTGATAAAGAAAGATACGGTTTATTTTGAAATCGATATTATGGTCACCGCGCGCGCCACTGTTCATGCGCGGCGAGTCAATGAAAGCCGACCGCTCCTTTATTTTTCATTCATGATATTCCTGTTTCTATCAGGTTCGAATTAGCTCTTGTTTGATGAATAATTCAATATTTTCCTTCATAAAGCACAATTTTATCAATACACGAGTCGACAATGTATTATGCGTTGATCGGTGCGCGTGTATTACGATATTGTTAATAATACTTAATGTCCATCTTTTACTGATTAGGGCGAATAAAAACATGATTTTACATAACACACATAATAAGCAAACACAATAATGTTCACACTATTGGGACACAGACCTCCTCTCGGTGAGCGAGTGGGCCGAAATCTACCACGCTGGTCCAGTACGAGTTGGTAGATGTCACATGTTTGAATTTTTTTTTTTTTTGTTCTAGGACATGCCAGTTACCACATGATATTTTCCTTCGCCGTTTTAAGAGCAGTGCTGATGAAATAATTTACACAAAGTAAAGCGCCTGACAGGGTTCGATACTAGACCTACAACTTAAGTCGCGGCCGATACCATATGCTACTGCTCTCGATGCATAACTATACTGTAGCGGTGCCTACAACGTACTATAGCGGTGCCTACAACGTACTGTAGCGGTGCCTACAACGTACTGTAGCGGTGCCTACAACGTACTGTAGCGGTGCCTACAACGTACTGTAGCGGTGCCTACAACGTACTGTAGCGGTGCCTACAACGTACTGTAGCGGTGCCTACAACGTACTGTAGCGGTGCCTACAACGTACTGTAGCGGTGCCTACAACGTACTGTAGCGGTGCCTACAACGTACTGTAGCCTACAACGTACTGTAGCGGTGCCTACAACGTACTGTAGCGGTGCCTACAACGTACTGTAGCGGTGCCTACAACGTACTGTAGCGGTGCCTACAACGTACTGTAGCGGTGCCTACAACGTACTGTAGCGGTGCCTACAACGTACTGTAGCGGTGCCTACAACGTACTGTAGCGGTGCCTACAACGTACTGTAGCGGTGCCTACAACGTACTGTAGCGGTGCCTACAACGTACTGTAGCGGTGCCTACAACGTACTGTAGCGGTGCCTACAACGTACTGTAGCGGTGCCTACAACGTACTGTAGCGGTGCCTACAACGTACTGTAGCGGTGCCTACAACGTACTGTAGCGGTGCCTACAACGTACTGTAGCGGTGCCTACAACGTACTGTAGCGGTGCCTACAACGTACTGTAGCGGTGCCTACAACGTACTGTAGCGGTGCCTACAACGTACTGTAGCGGTGCCTACAACGTACTGTAGCGGTGCCTACAACGTACTGTAGCGGTGCCTACAACGTACTGTAGCGGTGCCTACAACGTACTGTAGCGGTGCCTACAACGTACTGTAGCGGTGCCTACAACGTACTGTAGGGTGCCTACAACGTACTGTAGCGGTGCCTACAACGTACTGTAGCGGTGCCTACAACGTACTGTAGCGGTGCCTACAACGTACTGTAGCGGTGCCTACAACGTACTGTAGCGGTGCCTACAACGTACTGTAGCGGTGCCTACAACGTACTGTAGCGGTGCCTACAACGTACTGTAGCGGTGCCTACAACGTACTGTAGGGTGCCTACAACGTACTGTAGCGGTGCCTACAACGTACTGTAGCGGTGCCTACAACGTACTGTAGCGGTGCCTACAACGTACTGTAGCGGTGCCTACAACGTACTGTAGGGTGCCTATAACGTACTGTAGCGGTGCCTACAACGCTACATGCGAACAACGCGTCATACTGACGTCACGCGAATGCTGCATCTCGCAAGCTAAGTTTTCTGTGCAACTAGCAAACATACAAGTTCACGACATCTATGCCCGCCAAACAACACCCGTCTGGTCGGAGGATCCTCCCTTTTCTATGGAGGGTGGGTGAACTTTACACGTTGTTCCTCATATCTCCACAGTTCTCCAATAATTCTCTAATAAGTCCAATTTCCGCTTGCAGTAATCTGTGGTTTTGCGTTCCGCCCCGTCTAAGAGTTTAACTAGAGATTGTATATTTCAGTTTGGTTGATAGCTAACTACTCATTTTTCTCACAAACGGATATATTGATAAGAAAAAGGATAAAGGATAAAGCAAGTGGCGGATGATAAAGGTAACAAGTAAACGCAATGCCGATGCTACGTACGAAGTTACATCCGGGTGTGGTGCAGGAGATGGGCGTGACCTTCAGGTGGACGGCGAGGTTGTGCTCCTCGAGCCGCGACGCCTTCATGAACTTCTTGTCGCACGACGAGCACGCGTACCTGTCGCACATTCACAGACCTTGTGCCAATTTCAAGTAGTAAAATCATCGATCACTTATACACTAGATTCACAATCAGCGTGTAAAAAATGGTTGAACTGAACAAGCGCACAACACAGCACTTGGGTGCTTCTTTCATTTAGTACTTACTTTATAATTCTGACCTTAATGCATGCGTGTAAGGTTGAATTTGTTTTGATGTTTGATGTACCAAGGACTCGGTCGTAAAAAATAATGGCTTTTTGTACTCCTTTGTGATAACAACTTTATAGACTGCACTTAAGGCTGAATTTAAATTAATGTATATTTATTTTGACTACTTTAGACTGCTTAATACTTGTCGCCATTTTTGATAAGAATTTATGTATTGTGTATAAGTAATCGATGAGTAAAATATAGAAATTCTTTAAAAAAATTATTTCACAATAATGGCGGATATCGCCAATGACAGTTGAAAAAGACAGCCGCGTGTCTACGAAGAAGATTTGAGGCAAAGTCATGATGTGTCCACTATGCTGCGATATTTCACTGTTCTTTATGAATTATTCACTGAATGCACTTTTTTCTACATAAATCACGCGCTTTTATTTAGTAAACGACACTATAAATAATTTGAAAGACCAATGAAAAATGAGCGACTTATCTTAGCTTTCCTCGTCAGCAGGTCAGAAATGAAAACTTAGGTTAGTAGAGAACATGGCTGCCCTGACAAAACTCCCACACACATCCTTAGTATTGACCTTTACAAATAACAATGATAAGGAGAAGATGATGCTGACTCCTCTAAGACAGGTGTAGAGTCAGGGCTTCACTTTATTTGTACCCATTTTTTTATGCTAATAAAGAATTCACTTGCGCAGTGAAGGCTACGAATGCGTGTTCAGTAATGCTCTTTATTGTATAAACTTAAGGCTATTTATAGTACATTATTATTGTGTGATCAAATGCGTATTGCACACATATAAAGGAAATTTAGATGATCCGAATAAAATAAGTAGTTATTACAAATAAACAAGATTCATGTCCGTGAATAGCGACACCTATAACATATATACATAGATGCAAATTGCCTACTGCAGCTCGCATACATTTGGGATCTTTTACGAATTCTCCTAAGCATTTGTTTCAGTAAATCACGAATCTTAAATGAAGTTCGATAGTTATACAGAAACTTATCCATCACGGACTAAGACAACTTCAGTGAAACCTTATTTATAAGAAAGACAGCAACCTGCTTAACTATGTGTTGTCAATTCAAGGTGCAGGGTTAGTAAGTAAAACTGGGTTCCACAGGGCTCAATATTAGGTCCGATCTTATTTCTCGTATGAATTACCTAATCCAATGTGTACTGTATGTTTAATGCGTGTATATTCTCACTTGAGCTTGGCGGGATCAACGTGTTTCAAGCTGTACTTCATATGCTGCTTGAAAGACATGCGGTTCTTGAAATTCAAATCACACTGCAACAGAATAATTATAATTAAAGGGAATAAATAAACACATCTTCAGCTATAGTGTAGGGCGCTTCCCTAACCTAGCTGCAATATCTCACAGAGTAGAGGTGTCATCAACGATTTTGTTAGTATAGTAATGTGTAAGGGGTTGACACACGATAGTGAATATAGAATTAATTTAAAACAACGTTTAGCGTCAGACCCGGCCTATGTCGAAATTAAAAAATGGCTCTGGTCTCATAAATCGTTCTTCATAGCATTATAGTAATAGCGATTCGTCGTGTTCCGGCATGATGTCTGGTAAAGCCGTACGGAGGACGGGTCTGAGCCGTTGTGTTGCGTTGTGTGGCGGGTACGATGCGCCAAATGTTGTGTCGGGAGTTTGGTCGTGGAGTCTCCAGATCAATCTCCCTCTAGCGCAGCATCGTTTGGTCGTGTTGGTTTGACATTGCATCACCTCGCTCAACTGCCGTCATCCTTCCTATTCCTAAGTTTTTTAAGTGAATAGACTTAATAAACTAGTGCGCTTTACCATCAACGATTGCATCACTGCTTACCATCAGGCGGGATTGCAGTCAAGCACTAGTTTATAACTATTTAAAAAAAAATTAAACAGCTTTAAGGCGTGGTGGCCTAATGGTTAAAACACCAGCCTTTCAAGTATGAGGGTGGGGGCATCCAGGAGTGGGACATATATATGGGATAGCAGTAGAGATGTGCGGGAGCGTCGTGTGTCACGAGATAGTACAGACCTCATAGCAGTAGAGATGTGCGGGAGCGTCGTGTGTCACGAGATAGTACAGACCTCATAGCAGTAGAGATGTGCGGGAGCGTCGTGTGTCACGAGATAGTACAGACCTCATAGCAGTAGAGATGTGCGGGAGCGTCGTGTGTCACGAGATAGTACAGACCTCATAGCAGTAGAGATGTGCGGGAGCGTCGTGTGTCACGAGATAGTACAGACCTCATAGCAGTAGAGATGTGCGGGAGCGTCGTGTGTCACGAGATAGTACAGACCTCATAGCAGTAGAGATGTGCGGGAGCGTCGTGTGTCACGAGATAGTACAGACCTCATAGCAGTAGAGATGTGCGGGAGCGTCGTGTGTCACGAGATGGACCTCCATCGCCTTCTTGAACAGGAAGCGCTTGTCGCACCGCGGACACGCGTACTCCTTACAGCCCGCGTGGATACTGAGGAAATACTCGATATACTTAGTTCAATAACTAATTTGTGATTATTTTATTTTACAGTAGGGCTTCGTTAAGGCGAGGCGTCCGGATTATAGTATGCCATATTTTTAATGTCAATAAAACACCTGGATGGGCTCAGTTGGTGCAATAAAATAAGCGGACTGTATTAAAAAAATAGGTGTATTAGCGTGATTAACAATAAGAACGATGAAATGCCCGTGGCGGAGCGCGTCTGTGAGCTTAGTGGTGAGGCGCGACGACGACGTACCGAGCTCGCTGCCCCGCACCCCGCACCCCGCGCCGTCCCCTCGGCCAATTACGCGTATATGTGATGCGCCGACACACCTGTTTAACTTTAGTTTCTTTATGTCGCCTACAGTTGATCTGCCAAAGTTTAAATTACAGGGTAGCTGTCACCTTTATCTAAAATTTTTTTAATCCGCAATTTGTCTTTTAAATGTCAATTTAAGTGGCGGCACCATGATGTTAGCAAACGTGCTAAATTGACACTACGTGTTACGCCAAAAGCGATAAACAAAACACTGACGGACGGCGCATTGGTTCGTGCATGACAGCTCGCACCTACCCTCGCCGGCCTCCCCCGCGAATCCCATTGCCTGGCCGGATTACAGCGATCACCGAACAAGCGGGAGTCCGTATTACCGAGGTCCTACTGTATTAGTAAGTCTGTACAAACACATTTACAAAACGACAATCGTATTTTAAAAATTAGATGAGGTTAGCGTTCACTCCGCGCACTCCTTTATTATTTAACCGACTTCAAAAAGGAGGAGGTTACTCAATTCGACCGTATATATGCTTTTTTTTATGTTTGTTCGCGCATAACTTCGTCGTTTATGAACCGATTTTGATAATTCTTTTTCTGTTGGAAAGAAGAAGTTCCCAAGGTGGTCCCATGATAAGGATATCAGGGTTTGATGGTGGAAGACCAGAGAAAACAAGGGGAACTGGGGGACTTCAACGCCTGCCACCAGGACTGGCTCTTCCCATACCAGAGGACCGACCACGCTGGGAGAGAAGCGCGAAACTTCGCGCTTTCTATGGGCCTTTCCCAGCTGGTAGAGCAAGCGACTAGGGTGCCTGATGTAGTTGGCCAGACAGCCAACTGTTTGGACCTGCTGCTGACCACTGATCCGGACAGATGTGTTGTAACAGTTTCCTCACCGTTGGGAACTTCAGACCACTGTCTGGTGAAGTCTGTGTCATCCTTCTCCCCTCCAGATCACGACTCTCGTGGTGAACGGAGATTGTGGCGATACAAGTCAGCAGATTGGGATGAGATGCGCCACTTCTTTGCGTCTTATCCTTGGCAGCGGGTCTGCTTCTCTTCTGACAATCCGTCGAGCTGTGCGGACGCTATAACCGATGTGGTGCGTCAAGCTATGGAGTATTTTATCCCCTTCAGCGACATGCCCGTCGGTGGCTCAGCTCGCCCATGGTTCAATGCCGATTGTGTCCAAGCTGAACAGCATAAGCACGCGGCATTTCTCACCTGGGTTGACGCTCGTGACCGCAGAGCTCCGGATCTAAGCTCAAAGAAGAGAGCCTTTAACCGTGCTGCCAAGTCCTACAAAAGGGCGCTTAAGAGGGCTCGCTTCGACCGTATTACCCATATTGGCAACAAGCTATCTGCGCAGCCATCCGGTAGCAGATCTTTTTGGTCCCTTGCCAAATCGGTCGAGGCGAACTTCTGTCGACCCACACTGCCTCCGCTGGTGAGGCCTGATGGAACACTGGCCCATACGGCGAGAGAAAAAGCAGGTCTCTTTGCATCTCTCTTTGCCCATAGTTCGCGTCTTGATACTGGCAGTGCTACTCCACCTAATTTACCTCATTGCGGAGCTTCAATGCCGGAAGTTCGCATTAGGAACAAGGAGGTCCTGAGAGCACTGTGTCGTCTGGACGTGAATAAGGCTAGTGGTCCAGATGGTATACCAGCGATTGTTCTTAAGGCATGTGCACCCGAGTTGTCTCCTGTATTGACGCGCCTGTATCGCCTCTCATTTGGGACTGGTATATTGCCCAAGTCCTGGAAGTTTGCCAACGTGCAGCCCGTGCCCAAAAAGGGTAGTCGTGCCGATCCTACCAACTATCGGCCGATTTCGGTAACCTCCATACTCTGCAAGATTATGGGGCGTGTATTGAATTCGCGCCTCTTGGCTTACCTGGAAGGTAACGATCTCCTCAGTGACCGACAGTACGGTTTTCGGCGCAATCGGTCAACTGGGGACCTACTAGTGTATGCCCCTCACTTGTGGGGCGAGGCCCTCGAGAGAAATGGGGAAGCGATTGCCGTCTCCCTTGATGTCTCGAAGGCCTTCGACCGGGTATGGCACGCTGGCCTTTTGAGTAAGCTTCCAGCGTACGGCGTTTCCGCTGGCCTGACTGGCTGGGTTAAAGATTTCCTGACTGAACGGTCCCTCCGAGTTGTTGTCGACGGATGCTCATCGGAGCCCATGTCGACCAATGCCGGTGTTCCTCAGGGGTCTGTTCTCTCTGCAACTCTGTTCCTGCTGCATATTAATGATCGGCTGATGCCCGGTATCTATGGGTATGCAGATGACAGCACAGTTGTGGAGAGATATCTGCCGGAAGCTCGGGCTAGTAAGGAAGCAATCTGGTCCGAAAGAGAGGCTATGGTAGAGCGTACGAGTGCTGCACTACAGGCGGTCTCCGAATGGGGCAAAGCCAATCTTGTAGCATTCAATGCCGCCAAAACACAGGCGTGTCTTTTCACCGCCAAAAGGAGCCCGTTCACCTTGGCTCCTACTTTTCAGAATGTATCCTTGGAGTGCACCAACCGCCTTCAGCTTTTGGGAGTAGAGATTTCCTTGAACCTTAACTTTGGGCAGTTCATTGAGTCCAAGGCCAGGGTGGCTGCTAGAAAACTTGGCGTTATCGCAAAGGTCCGGCGGTACTTCACACCGGGGCAGCTTCTAATGTTGTACAAAGCACAGGTCCGCTCGTGTGTGGAGTACTGCAGCCCCATTTGGGCTGGTGCTGCGAAATGTCACCTGGATACTTTGGATTCAGTGGAGAGGCGTGCGAAGAGGCTGATTGGCGACCCAGACTTAACTCGAAACGGTCTCCAAAGCCTGGAGCACAGGCGTAGAGTAGCCAGCCTTTCGGTCTTCTATAGGTTGCATTCTGGTGAGTGTGCAAAGGAATTGCATGATTTAATTCCCCCATCACCGTTCCACCATCGGACGACCCGTCGTACGGCGAGTTTCCACCCTTACGTTGTTGATACCACTGCGACCCGGACGAAGCGTTTCGCTTCCTCTTTTATACCGCGTACATCGAGGGACTGGAACAGTTTGCCAGCGACGGTGTTTCCGTCACATTACAATTTGAGTATCTTCAAGGCTAGAGTGAATAGGTTCTTAATAAACTAGCGCGCTTTACCATCAATGATCGCATCACTGCTTACCATCAGGCGGGATTGCGGTCAAGCGCTTGTTTATAACTTTATAATAGTCTGCAGTAAATTTGATGATGAAGACCATAGGCAGTTGAGGGAATATTTACGGGTAAACATTAAAGTAAACAAAACTACGTCGTTTCCCAACTATATTTGCGTCAGCTTCCAGTCTGACCAGATGCAACTGAATACTTTTAACAACTAAAAAGTGTAAAATAAAAACTTTTTTACAAAAAAAACAACCGACTTCCAAAAACCACTACAAAGTGAAAAATAACTAATTTCGGAAGTCGGTGTCAAAAAACGAATATACAAAACCAAAGACACCGACTTCCGAAATTAGTTATTTTTCACTTTGTAGTGGTTTTTGGAAGTCGGTTGTTTTTTTTTGTAAAAAAGTTTTTATTTTATTAGAAACTGTTGCGCAGAAAGAAAGAAGCTAAATCCTTTCCAATCCCACATCATGTCATGTGCCTGCCGCCCGTGAGATGGCGCTATTCGCCATTGATCTTAGGCTTGGGAGGTGCGGAACACAACAGTCAGTCTCTCCCTGACGCTCCTCTGAGTCTCCTGCTAACCGCTCCGCAGTCTTCATCCGCCAACCGCCATTTGAATCCGCCGCAATCGCATTGTTCTGCAATGTGATTTTCTCGCAATTAATCGCTGAACGATATGATTACCTTGATCATACGTTCTTATCTGTCCCGCTCAAAATTGGTGTAGTACTCGTGGCTTCTAGGAAGAAACTGAAAGTGCTGTAACTGTGAACATAAAAAAAACCACGCGTGGTTTGCGGAACTTGTGGTGAAACCAGGCAGCCGACAAGAGTGTGAGGAACCTGTGAACATCTCCAAGCTGCTCTGACTTCTACTGGCCTACCGAACAGCTCATAAGGAAGGTAAGGCACATGATTTCCCAATATCCACCCATTACGCTAAACATTTTGTAGCAGCAGTTTTATCCATACTATCCATACTAATATTATAAATGCGAAAGTAACTATGTCTGTCTGTCTGTTTGTTACGCTTTCCCGCTTAAACCTCTCAACTGATTTTGATGAAATTTGGCACAGACAATCTTTAGACCCTGAGAAAAGACATAGGCTACCTTTTATTACGGAAAAATTTGATGTTCCCGAGGGAAATCTAAAAAGCGCGATATAACCGAACGCCACGCGGGTGAAGCCGCGGGCGGAAAGCTAGTAATATTATAAATGCGAAAATATCTCTGTCTGTCTGTCCGGTTTTCACGCCAAAACTACTGAACCGATTGTAATGAAATTTGGAACACATATAGTCTAGAGCCTGAGAAAGGACATAGGCTATAAAACATCCAGCTATGACCAATAGGAGCAGAGCAGAAACAAAAAATGTTGCGAAAACGGAAGCAAACGCGGACGTATGTACATATTGCTCCCATTATTTTAACGGGCGCTTATTTTATGTCATCTGAGCTCTTTCGGTTAGAAACTTACGCAGGTGAAACCTCGGGGCGCAGCTAGTTTTCTATACATTTTTCAATACAGTCCGCGTTGAGGGTTAAATTCCCTTCGTAGAAGCCACTTGGCCTCTTCAGGCGGAAACAAAACTAAACTAAAGAAGTCACAAACTTTTAAAGTACACAGACCATAGGAAGCCATGGAAATCAATTTTTGAGGTTATCTTCTGAGGAGAGAGCCACACTGATTGAGAGGACCTGTCCAGTCAGGGTTGTAGTTGTAGTAGTTCATGTGGTTGCGATATTAGTTGTATTATGTGAAAGTACTCACAAGAGATGGGTGCGCAGCGAGCTCCTGTCGCGGAAGGTCTTCCCGCACAGCTCGCACTTCTGTCGCTCGCCGTGGTTCTTCATGTGGTTGCGCAACTTCGCAAGAGACCTAAACAATTGAATTGCATCATTTTTATTGCGTAGTATTCTCGGGTAATAACAGAGACAAACATCGCGCTTTCATCGCTTAAAACGACGCATTAGGGCCATATTTCATAAGTGTGAAACTGACACGCGCGCCGTGTATTCGGTATATACAACATGTAACATAAAGGGTATATACATAACAAAGGCATGGCACCTTTACATGATATCAAACGATATTGGAAGGGTTTTTTAATCCTATCTCTTTATGTTAGGAAGTTATGAGGAAAAACACCGCCTGTGATAGGCTACTATCATACTAGTCGCACAGAGATATTGAAGACATTTATCGGATTTTGGCAAGTAACGTGACGGGTAACGAGTAGTTCTTAACGTATGTAGTGTGCTCCAATGTTTGTTATGATTTGATTTTAAGAAACACACGAAACCGAAAATTTGGTACAAAATTTTTGAGTATTTTATTTTGAGTTGAAACCCATCCGATATCGTTTGATACCATCTAAAGATGCCATGCCCTTGATATGTATACCCTTTTTGTTACACGTTGTATAATATGTAAAGAAAACCCATAAGGATAATAAAGGTTAGGTAATCACATGACCAATTAAAATTTAAAATGTTGCTTAGTCATCACATCATAGTAACCATACTAATCAATTTTGAAACAATCTTTTTTTTTCCGCGAATTCACTTTTATTTCCCCAAAATTTGGTAAATTTTTAATAAGTGACAACACCACTTTTCTCTGTTTTTCCTTTGATTCTTTGTTTGGTTCTTTGGCGGCGTCAGTCTGTCTAGCCGCGGACCAATCGCCGCGGCCCGGGTGAGCTTTTCAGCGCCGTCAAAGTAATAACTAGAGATGTACTATTATTTGCATAATAATGTTTTTTTATCGTTATTAATCGAAACTTGTACCTGGTTGAATCATTCAACCAGGTACAAATTGTTGTAAAAACACAGATTCATCATCAACTTTTTTATCGTCCCACTGTTGGGCATAGGTCTCCTCTCATACAGAGAAGGATTGAGCATAATCACCACGCTACCTAAATATGTTTTACTTCACCTTGTAATCAGTCATTGGTGTCCAGGATATACTTAGAAAGTACATATAACTTAGAAAAGTTACATTGGCACTTTCCTAGCCTGGAATCGAACCCGCACACTCATACTCGGGAGGCTGGTGTGTTAACCACTAGGCCACCACGACTTCAAAACGCAGATAACCAAATGGTAAAAGTAGTTTTGTTTGATTATCGATTAATTCCTAATAACATTATTATAACACAAGTATTAGTAAAACGAAACAAGGTCTTATGAAATAAAATTTTACTAACGTTTTACAAATCTTTTAACGGTCAATATCATCGACATTGAGACAAAAACTGAAATCAAAACTTTCGCATGATCTTCATTTATAGCTGTATCTAATTTCAGTTTTGTAAAAGTTCTATCTAAACAATTCCATGCGATGTTGAATCTAGGATTAGAATGAGATTCTACAATACTAAATCGGTACCAAAAGTAGACGAGTAAACCGTATCGATCGATCCATCAATAGTCTGAGTAGTTACACACCTCTAGTAGCATGCCGCGAGTAAACCTGCGTACCTATTTTTATGAAATAAAAATCACTTCTACTTTAAATTGGGCAATTTTTTTAATTGGGCTGGTGCTGCCAAGTGTCACCTGGCCACTTTGGATTCAGTGGAGAGACGTGCAAAGAGGCTGATTGGTGACCCTGATCTAACTCGAGTTGGTCTCCAAAGCCTAGAGCACAGGCGTAGAGTAGCCAGCCTTTCGGTGTTCTATAGGATGCATTTCGGGGAGTGTGCGAGGGAATTGCATGATTTAATTCCCCATCTCCGTTCCACCAGCGGACGACCCGTCGTACGGCTGGTTTCCACCCTTACGTTGTTAACACCACTACGATCTGGACGAAGCGTTTCGCCTCCTCCTTTATACCGCGTACATCGAGGGACTGGAACAATTTGCCAGCGGCAGTGTTTCCGTCGGACTACAATTTGAGTGTCTTCAAGGCTCGAGTGAATAGGCTCTTAATAAACTAGTGCGCTTTACCATCAACGATTGCGTCACTGCTTACCATCAGGCAGGATTGCGGTCAAGCGCTAGTTTATAATATATATATAAAAAAAAAAAATATCAGTTTCGCGTAAACATTGCTTTCGTGTACTATTCCTGTGTTGTGTGATCATGTCGTTTTCTAACGCGTAGAGTATTTTAACAAGCTGATGGGTCTGGGTGACTGCAATCAGCTGTGTTGTGATCAGGCGTTGGACGATTTGGATTTGGCTGCTTATCGGTCAATGTGGTTCCAGCATGACTGTGCCCCACCACATTTTTGCCGACCTGTACGTGAGTACCTCCATTATCAGTTCGGCTGGCAGTGGATTAGTAGGGGTGGACCAGTTATGTTGTACCGTGCTAATCTCGTGCGACGGTGTAAGGCTTGTATCGTTCTTGGAGAGAGAAATATGGAACAACATCTCCGCCACAGCCATTGTGTTTCCGTGCTCATCGAATGAAACGACACACTCGGAGAGTCAGACGAACTTCCTACTTAAGAAAAATTAAAGTCCTTTTAAATTGCCTAAGTATCATTGTTTCTTTCGAGAGTCGATGAACGTGGAAAAACTACCTATACATGCATAAGGTCAAAATCAAAGAATTTATTTCAAATAAACCAGTTACAGGCACTTTTGAATTGTCGGTCAGTCAGTAAGATGAAGCTAGTCGCCCATTCCAAAGAGTACGTACCTATGGAGAAGAAAGGGCAAGAAACTCCATGGAAACTCTTTTAAATTATCAAGCTATTGATACAAATATTTTATTACATCATTCATGTTGAAATCAACCGTGTGAGAACGATGCAGAAATATATTCAAAATCAAAATCAAAAGTCATTTATTCAAACTAGGCCAGAATCAGCACTTTTTAAACGTCAATATTACATAAGCCAGTCCCCCAAAACGCCCACCCATCGACACTTCCTAAGTGCTTTGGCTGGGAAGAAGAAGTGGCGGAAGAAACTCCCCAGCAGCACAGCTGTCTGTTCATTTAGAAAAAAAACACAATAGTTTATACAATACTATGTAGGTACAGTAGTACAAGAGAAAAAATAATAATAAAAAATATACATATAAATATGCCAGCTAGCCACGCCAAAATACCAAAAAAATGAAACAAAAAATAATATATCATTAAAATGGAAATGTAAAAAGTAAAAACTTATTACATACCTAAATAAAAGACCCTGGCATAAAGGGCGTGACAGCTCACATATTTGTGCAATGTAAAAAGCAAATTATATGAACTCATATAATATGTCAGTAAGCTAATTCTGGAGAAAGAACACAAACATTGTCCTGGGTTAATCAGAGCGACCAGCTATTCTTATCATTTAAATAGTCATTTACAGAATAATATGCCTTTGAACAAAGCTTGGATTTGATTTGTGTTTTAAATGCATTGTAAGGCACGTCTAGCAAAGCAGAGGGTATCTTGTTATAAAAAGTTATACCAAGCCCAACAAAAGAGTTGTGGACCTTTTGAAGTCGGTGAAAAGGGGCTCGCAGTTTGTCCTTATTTCTGGTGTTAACATTATGGATCTCACTGTTTTTGGTGTACATGTGAATATTTTACCTAACATATAAGATGTTGGCTAAGACAAATTGCGAAGCAACCGTGAGTGATTGTATGCTGAGAGCGACCATTTTGGAAAACACAAAAAAAGAAAAAAGAGCAACAAGTGAGAAATTAAAATACGCCGTGGCAGCTAAGAGATGACTAGTCTCCTCTGACGACGTCCGTTCACGAACATGACGTATAGATCAGCATCATTCAGCTCAACCATATTGAAGGGAACCAAATGACGCAACGCACACGCCACCACCAGCGAGACATTTCAGAGAGCATGACATACTCTCAACAGCCAGAGCACAATCAAGTCAATAAAAAAGACTAACCCAACAAATAGATGCTTTACAGCAAGTACATTGTGCTCACACGTGTGCCGTGCAATTATACAATACTAAGAAATTTAATCTACACAATGCAAAAATAGCTTTTCCAAGGTTCAGCAGCTCCAACAGTTTTCCCAAATACTCAGTTTAGCTCCTGTGTAGCTGTACCAGTGCCGAACACCCCTGTCAGTGATGCAATTCCGTAACGTACAATATGCTTGGCTACATAGTGTGTAATACTGGCTTTGAGTAAAAAACATAAATAATTACAAATTAAAACTAGAAGAGGAACTTAGTTTTTTTGTCAATTTTTCTATATGTGGACCCCATTGAAGCTTAGCACCCAGAGTTATACCCGAGAATACTGTGCTGTCTTCAGATTTCAATACTTCGCCCTTTATCAACACTTTAGTTTTCACCTGCTAACATGAGGTAGAATAAACTTAATGCATTTGATTTATTTCTCGTTTAAGAGTAAATTATTAACATTAAACCAGTGGACTACTTTGGAGATCGCGCTTTTTACATCGTCAGTAACCTGCTGCTAATGTTTAAGTTTAAATAAAAGTGAAGTGTCATCTGCAAACAACACTATATCATGATTATCCTTTATGAGGTACGGCAGGTCATTGGTGTAAATAAGAAACAAAAAAGGACCAAGAATTGACCCCTGTGGGACTCCCATTGTTATTAAAGATCCGGAAGATTTTTTTTTTTCCCTTTAACGTCAACGCTTTGAATCCTACCACTCAAGTAAGATGTAATAAAATCCAGTGCAGAGTTCCGGATCCCGTAGTGGCGGAATTTCCTGATTAACGTATTGTGAAGAACGCAATCGAATGCCTTGGACAAAACACAAAAGATGCCCAAGGCATCGCATTCTCAACTCAGCTCATGACCGTTTGACACCGTTACGTATAAGCGACCACGTGCCGAATGCTCTGTCTCGTCGCTTGCGCACGCCTGTGTTGCTATGAAGTTACCTATTTATTTTAATAAGTTATTTATTTTTAAGGGGTATTTTTTTCAAGTTTAGCCAGGCTTTGTAGGAATAAGTAGAATTCGTTTTCGATACCTAACAATACCTTCACCGTTCGGACAGGGTTTTCTTTACACATCTATCTATATCTACTAATATAAAATCTGAAGAGTTTGTTTGTTTGATTGTTTATTTGAACGCGCTAATCTCAGGAACTACTGGACCGATTTAAAAAAATATTTTTGCGTTGGATAGTCCATTAATCCAGGAAGGCTTTAGGCTATATAATATCACGTTGCGACCAATAGGAGCGGAGCATAACCAACTCCACGCGAACGAAGTCGGCCGCTAGTTGTATACAATATGTTAAGAAAACCCTGTCCGACCCGTAAGGACAATAAAGGTTAGGTAAACACATAGCCAAATAAAATATAAAATTTTACATAATCATCATAGTAACAATACTAGTGAATTTTGAAATTATCTTTTTTTCCCGCGAACTTCCCCAAAATTAGGTAATTTTTTAAAATGTGACAACACCATTTTCGGCGGTTTCGTTTGATTTATTGTTGGATATTAAATGTATAAATTTATGTTCAATATTTGGCGGCCCCGTTTGTGATGCCGGCGCGCGGCGAGTTTGTCGGTGTCCTCAAAGGAAAAAGTAGGTGAAACTAGGGATGTACTATTTTTTGCGTAATAACGTTTTTTTATCGCTATTAATCGAAACTTGTATTTGGTTGAAGAATTTGTTGTAAAAACACAGATTACCCAATGGTAAAAGTACTTTTGTTTGTTTATCGATTAATTACTAATAACATTATTATAACACAAGTATTAGTAAACAGAAACGAGAAAGACTTATGAAACACAATTTTAGTAAAGTTTTACAAATATTTTATCGGTCAATATCATCGATATTGAGACAGGAACTGAAATTAAAACTTTGGCATGATTTTCATTTACAGCAGTGTACCTCGCTAATTTGAGTTTTGTAAAAGTTCTAAACAATTCCATGCGATGTTGAATCGAGAATAAGAATGAGAAACTACAATACTAAATCGATACCAAAAATAGACGAGTATCAATCGACAAAAAAAAACAATATTTTGATTACTTACACATCTCTACCAAAGCATGCCGCCAGGCCAGCCGCGTAGGTACCTATTTTTATAAAATAAAAATAATTTTTACTTTAAATTATTAGTTGCGCGTAAACATTGCTGGTGTACACTATTCGTGTATTGTGTGATCATGTCGTTTTCTAACGTAGAGTAATGTAACATGCTGATGGAGGTAGTAACTGCAATTAGCTGTGTTGCGATCTGCCCCCTAATCGGCGAACACGTTTATGCCAAATGATTGCGACTAGTTGGCATCAGTTGGGTTCGTTCGGACCGCCCATTGGTCCGTTCGGTTCAAACGATCCCAACTATCGCAATCATTTGACAAAAATGTGTTCGCCGATTAGGGGGCAGGTGTTAGACGATTTGGAAGTGGGTACTTATCGGTCAATGCACGAGGGTTCCAGCATGACGGTGCCTCACGATATTTTTGTCGACCTGTACGTGAGTACATTATCATTATTGTCCATTATCAGTTCGGCGAGCAGTGGATTGGTAGGGGCCAACTGTGGCCAGCGCGGATTTGACACCACTTGATTTTTATTTGTGTGCATGTCCGTGCTAATCTCGTGCGACGAAATATGGAACATCTCTGCCACAGCCATTGTGCTCATCCAATGAAATGATACATTCGGAGAGTCAGACAACCTTCCTACTTAAAAAAAGTTCTTTTCTCGAGCTGCCTAAGTGTCATTGTTTCTTTCGAGAGTCGATAAACGTGGACAAGCTACCTATACGGTATACCTACAAGCATGAGGTCAACTGCGGTCATGACCTGTGCCTGTGTTGCCATGAAATTACCTATTTATTTTATTTAAGTTATTTATTTTTTAGGGGGTATTTTTTTTAAGTTTAGACAGGTTTTGCAGGCATTAGTAGAATCAGTTATCGATACCTAACAATATCTTCACGGGTCGGACAGGGTTTTCTTAACATATTGTATAGAACTATGGTACGTACGGCGCGGTGTGTCCGCACACGCGGCACACGTGTGTGGGTGCGGGTGCTCCGTGCTCGCGAGCCGCGTGGTCGGTATATATATATAGAACTGTGGTACGTACGGCGCGGTGTGTCCGCACACGCGGCACAAATGTGTGGGTGCGGGTGCTCCGTGCTCGCGAGCCGCGTGGTCGGTATATATACAATATGTTAAGAAAACCCTGTCCGATCCGTGAAGGTATTGTTAGGTATCGATAACTGATTCTACTAATGCCTGCAAAACCTGTGTAAACTTAAAAAAAAATACCCCCTAAAAAATAAATAACTTAAATAAAATAAATAGGTAATTTCATGGCAACACAGGCACAGGTCATGACCGCAGTTGACCTCATGCTTGTAGGTATAGGTAGCTTCTCCACGTTTATCGACTCTCGAAAGAAACAATGATACTTAGGCAGCTCGAGAAAAGAACTTTTTTTAAGTAGGAAGGTCGTCTGACTCTCCGAATGTATCATTTCATTGGATGAGCACAATGGCTCTGGTAGAGATGTTCCATATTTCGTCGCACGAGATTAGCACGGACATGCACACAAATAAAAATCAAGTGGTGTCAAATCCGCGCTGGCCACAGTTGGCCCCTACCAGTCCACTGCTCGCCGAACTGATAATGGACAATAATGATAATGTACTCACATACAGGTCGGAAAGAATATCGTGAGGCACCGTCATGCTGGATCCCTCGTGCATTGACCGATAAGTGCCCACTTCCAAATCGTCTAACACCTGATCACAACACAGCTAATTGCAGTTACTACCTCCATCAGCATGTTACATTACTCTACGTTAGAAAACAACATGATCACACAATACACGAACAGTGTGTACACCAGCAATGTTTCCGCGCAACTAATAATTTAAAGTAAAAATTATTTTTATTTTATAAACATAGGTATCTACGCGGCTGCCGGCGGCATGCTTTGATAGAGATGTGTAAGTAATCAAAATATTGTTTTTTTTATCGATTGATACTCGTCTATTTTTGGTATCGATTTAGTATTGTAGTTTCTCATTCTTATTCTCGATTCAACATCGCATGGAATTGTTTAGAACTTTTACAAAACTCAAATTAGCGAGGTACACTGCTGTAAATGAAAATCATGCCAAAGTATTAATTTCAGTTTCTGTCTGAATATCGATGATATTGACCGATAAAATATTTGTAAAACTTTACTAAAATTGTGTTTCATAAGTCTTTCTCGTTTCTGTTTACTAATACTTGTGTTATAATAATGTTATTAGTAATTAATCGATAAACAAACAAGAGTACTTTTACCATTGGGTAATCTGTGTTTTTACAACAAATCCTTCAACCAGATACAAGTTTCGATTAATAGCGATAAAAAAACGTTATTACGCAAAAAATAGTACATCCCTAGTTTCTCGTACTTTTTCATTTGAAGACACCGACAAATTCGCCGCGCGCCGGCATCACAAAGGAGACCGCCAAATATTGAACATAAATTTATACATTTAATATCCAACAATAAATCAAACGATGATACCGCCGAAAATGGTGTTGTCACATTTTAAAAATTTACCTATTTTTGGGGAAGTTCGCGGGAAAAAAGATAATTTCAAAATTCACTAGTATTGTTACTATGATGATTATGTAAAATTTCATATTTTATTTGGTCATGTGTTTACCTAACCTTTATTATCCTTACGGGTCGGACAGGGTTTTCTTAACATATTGTATATAGAACTGTGGTACGTACGGCGCGGTGTGTCCGCACACGCGGCACAAATGTGTGGGTGCGGGTGCTCCGTGCTCGCGAGCCGCGTGGTCGGTATATATATATAGAACTGTGGTACGTACGGCGCGGTGTGTCCGCACACGCGGCACACGTGTGTGGGTGCGGGTGCTCCGTGCTCGCGAGCCGCGTGGTCGGTATATATATATAGAACTGTGGTACGTACGGCGCGGTGTGTCCGCACACGCGGCACACGTGTGTGGGTGCGGGTGCTCCGTGCTCGCGAGCCGCGTGGTCGGCCGCCACGTCGGCACGAGACGCGGTGGCGCCACACTCGCGGCACCGCCATCTGGAACGTGTGTAACGTGTGACGCTCATGAGGACAGGGCGAAGACCATATTATAAAGTGTATCCATTGCACGCGTTTTTAAACATGCTTTGGACAAATGTAATAAAAGTATAATGCTATGCATTTTAAGACAGAGTGACCGTCTGTCTCCGTGCTAGTATAAACTGTGTTACAGACAAAGGCGCCAGTTGTTAGAAGTTTTGGTACGTATAAGACTTAGTTTAACATTAAAAATGTAACCACTATTAAAAATGTAAGCAAGGACTGGGTATGTGCGGTGTAGGTGTATGTATGTGTTTGTGTAATGTGGATGAATACGTGGGATGTGTAAATATGTCACAGTAAGTAAATATTGCAGGAGCAATTTAAACCTGATTTTAGGTATGTACGTTAGTAAATTTATTTTGCAAAGATTGTCTCAGTCTCTTCGTATGGTAACTTTTGGAGAAAACTAATAACTACAGCTTTAAATTTAAATAAAGTCCAGTTCCAGTCAAAATAGACCAAATTATGATTCCAGGTTGTATTAATTCCCAACAAACCGGATTTTTGTGCAGGCCTTGGATGCGTTATTACAAATGACATGTCAAAAATCCCCATCGATCCCGCTTGTGCGTTGTTTTTTATTCGAGGTCAAAGGTCACAAAGTTGCGTTTTTGCGTATATCTCTAGAACAATGCGAGCTACCGAAAAATGGTTCAAACAAAGTTTGTAGACCGTAAAATTGCCTACAAAAAATATCTCAGCACTTGTTCTTCTACGGTGCACTGTTCTCGAATTACGGCTATTTTAAACATAGATAATACGAATACGCACTCATACATGGCCACTATGCATCATCGGGTTAACCATTTGAACTGAAAATATTAGAACAGAGTTTTATTTGCCCCGTGGACACAAGTACGTGAAAAATATACAATTCTGAATGAGTCATCCTCCATCCCTAATTCTATTGGGCGGTTGGCCTTAAAAACATCTGTCTGCTACACTCCATTTTTCGGCTCGAGACCAGCGTATATCTGCTTTTCCTGGAGACATAGCTCTAGTAAATGCAGTCAGTTGTGAACGGTTTTTCGTAGTGAATAGACGTGTTTGTGAATTATATTTTCTTTTTAAAAAGTTCCGTTACAAATTTTTTTTAAAATGTCTGAAGTTTCCTTTATTTGCAATAAATCTTTGACTGAAAATGAAATTGTGGTTGTTGATCGTGGCCTAAAGACTTTGATGGATTCAAGTACTGAAAGGGGTGACAAAACATCTGTAAAGACAGACGACATAAGCAGTGTTGTAAAACATACACCAGAAAGAACAGCATCGCTGCAGCTAAAATACAGCATGAGGCGGAGATAGCTACCATATCTGGGATTAGTCCTCCTCGTACTACTAGATCATGAGGTAATGAATCGTCATTTTGTTTCATGAAATACTGTTTTTTCTGTGGCAATGAAGCAAATAACGAAACGAAAATTAATACAAACTGGAATATCTATTTTGACTGGACTATATATGTTGCAGGAATTATTTATGGCGTTATAGGTGACTTATGGAATTGAGACGTGTCGCTAACAATGGGCCTTATAAGAAGGTTCAAGGTCACTCAAAAGGCAATGAAGAAGACTATGTTTGGGGTTTCACTGCGTGATCGAATCAGGAATGAGGAGATCTGCAGAAGAACGAGAATAACCGACATAGCTCGAAGAATTGCAACACTAAAGTGGCAGTGGGCCGGGCACATTGCCCGTAGGACCCATGCCCGATGGGGCTGACGGGTTCTCGAGTGGCGACCACGCACCGGAAGATGCAGCGTGGGTAGGCCCCCGACAAGGTGGACCTAATGACCTAGTGACGGTCGCGGGAAACCGTTGGACGCGGGAGGCGCAGGACCGGTCATCGTGGAGATCCTTAGGGGAAGCCTATGTCCACCGGTGGACGTCTTTCGGCTGAAATGATGATGATGATGAAAGGTGACTGCTAAAATACGGGTAGAGCTTCGCCTCACCAGAGCAGTTTTGGTTGAGACAGGTGGCATGGAGAATATTTGAGTCTTTTGTTTTGCTCTGGTAACCTTGGGTTGTAGTCAATATTGAGTGTAAACGAAAAGTGAAGTTGCACAGATCTGTCGTACAGTGAGTACAGATATATCTTTATAGAGCTGGGTAGTCGGGTATCGCTAAGGTTTGTGAAGTATGACTTTCAAAATAGCTCTTTGTGCCCTCTTAAGGCGAAGCATATACTTTTTAGAGTACTGCCCCAGACAATATTGTAATAGCTAAGCAGTGACTTAGCCAAGGCAAAATAAATAGTTTTTAGCAGTTTGCTGGCAACTCTTCTTAATTTTTTCATAGGGAACATTAGTTTACGCATCTGCAAAACTGTCACAGTGTGCTTTTGCCAACTCAGTGAGTTATCAACGTGCACCCCCAAGTATTAACACAAGAGCTTCATGTTTAGTAGGGCAGCTACAAGGGGTTAGCGAAGGGTGACAACTATGGGCTTTAACGTCCGGCTTACTAGGCTGCGTAGCAGAGTTAACTGAGAAAGGAATGTAGTGAGTTGTAGAGACATTTAGTGTTAGTAGGTTAAATGAAAGCCAATCCATCTCTATGCCAAGAGTATTTTCATCCGGGCTATGAATAGATTCCCAGGTTTCTCCACTTACCATATTATAAGCGCAGTGTCGTCTGCATATACAAGTACCTTGCAACAGGGATTGAAAGCTAGCATAGCCTGTTAACAAATAGTTGAAAAAGAGTGGGGCCCAGCACGCTGCCTTGCGGTACCCCAAAGGTAATATTGACATCATCACTGATGTAGTGATCTACCCTAACTCCTTGGTTGCGGTTAGTGAAATAGTTTAGGAATTCCTCTTATTCCCATGCTTTCTAAACCTGAGAGAAGGATGGGAGCAGAGACCGTGTTGAAAGCTTTGGCTAAATCTAGAAATATACCTATAGTTTTAGTCCTAGAATCAAGATTCTTAACATTTTGGCCAAAAGAAGTCGTATAATTTGATTGCACGTTACCTGACGCGGTGCCTCCTGCGGTGTGCCGCCAGCGCGCGCGCGTCCCGACAGCGCACGCCGCACAACGCGCACCACGCCGCGCCCGCCGACTGTGTGCGACAGGGAACACAACCACAAACGTTCATCCCACACTCAACTCAACTCCCTTTTTCGAAAATTATCTCTAGTATTCACTTTCGTTATAAAAGGAGCTGGAAACTTTCGTTAATTGTTAAATGGGTATCACAGGGCATACGAGTTTGTAGTAGACAGCAAAGACATTTATTGTGGAAACAAAGGCGTGAGCCATCTAAATTTAATATAAATAATTTCAGGAATTAAAAGCAACATAATTACAACATTATCACCGTAAACAACAAATCTAAGGCAACCTGGAAGGTAATAAATAATAAAATATGAATTACCGACCCTAACTCCCAGATTATATGTTATATACAACGTGTAACATAAAGGGTATATACATAACAAAGGCATGGCATCTTTACATGATATCAAACGATATTGGAAGGGTTTTTTAATTCTATCTCTTTATGTTAGGAAGTTATGAGGAAAAACACCGCCTGTGATAGGCTACTATCATACTAGTCGCACAGAGATATTGAAGACATTTATCGGATTTTGGCAAGTAACGTGACGGGTAACGACTAGTTATTAACGTATGTAGTAGTGTTGCCACGTTTGTTATGATTTGATTTTAAGAAACACACGAAACCGAAAATTTGGTACCAATTTTTTGAGTATTTTATTTTGAGTTGAAACCCTTCCGATATCGTTTGATATCATCTAAAGATGCCATGCCCTTGATATGTATATACCCTTTTTGTTACACGTTGTATAGCAAGGTTAAATAGCGAAGCGACCTCTTTTGTCTATTGCCAGCATGATGGTTAGGTTACGTGAACATTTTTAAATAGAAGATTTTTTTTTTCTACTCTAATAATATATTATTACCCTAGAGCGCTAATTGGTCAACCACAAAAAGGACCTACTTACCGAATATGAGAGATGTAAAGTTTTTTTATTGAACAGACTCAAAATAATATGACCGAAAATTTAACACCGAAGCTGACCGAACACACCACACTGATAAATAGCCCACAATCAATGTTTATGCAACCGACTTTGGCTCAAGATGTCATAATAGCAATAAAATCCATAAAAAAAAAAAATAGCACAGAATATGATGGCAATTCGACGGCTGTACTGAAGTACGTAGCATATGAAATAGCCTCACGTTTAAGTCATATATTGAATTTATGCATTTGCTCTGGAGTACGTGGGACACTCAGATGATTCTGCGATAGTAAAAAAAATATATAGGTACATATATTTTATTACATCTTTTCAAAGTACTCTCCACCTGCCTCTATGCATTCCGAGTCCGAGTTTGCTTTGTTTATGCTGTCCGTCGCAGACACTTCGTTTACAGTCTGCTCGAACGCTGACAGCGCATCATCCGGCGACGAAAATTGTATCCCTTTGAGCTGATCTTTCTTTTTGGGAATAAGAAGAAGTCACATCAGTCAGGGCTGTAAGGAAGGGGACCCAGGAGTTGGACCAGTATACTGTTCAGGTAGTGGCTTGTTTTGATTGCGGTGTGGGCGGGCGCATTGTCGTGGTGAAGCAGTAACCCGCGGAGCCCCGTGTTTGGTCGCTTGTTGTTTACAACAGACAAGACTTCTACGTCAAGCATTTGATAGTATACCTTTCAGCGTTAATGCTTCTTTGGTTTCGTAAAGGAATATACTATAGCTTATATAATCATATCTTCAAAACCGTGAGCAATATATAGAGATATCTAGAGTATGTATAAAAATCAAGCCTGAAAAAAAATATTTATGTGAGGGCAGAATCATTAGGTATGACGTTCCACAGGGCGGCGTGCTAGGTCCTTTATTGTTTCTGCTGTATATAAATGACTTTCAATTCAATTCAATGTATTTATTTGCTTACTAAGTGTACATTAGTGGTCTTATATATTATGTAACAATTAGTCCTTACAACTTAGCGGCCTTTTTCAGGCATTGCAAAATTTGAGGTTAGTAAGGCTTACAATATTTTAATTTCAACATTTATAATTATAATTTATATTAACAATACTTTTTATACACCAAAGTAGTCATTATTTTTATGATCGCCGTATTAATTTTATAAATGTGGGTAGGTGTATTTTGGTAGGTGCCTTCATTATTCAATTATGTTGTAGTATTGTAGTGTTGCTAAGTAGTAACATTTATATAAGTGTAGGTATATATTGTCAAACGTTGTGTATGATCGTGTATCTGTGTGAGAGAGAGAGCGAAAGAGCACAACTACGTGTGCTTGTGAGGCAGATAATGTGTGTGCGTGGATTAAATTATCAATGTTTCTGATTTAGGTATTCTTCAATAGAGTAATAGCAGTTTTTTAGTAAAAAGGATTTTAATTTATTATTAAATGGGACAATTCTGGTTTCGTCTTTAATTGCTTGCGGCAATTTGTTATATATTTTAATTGCCATGTATTTTGGATTGTGTTATAACATTTTTAATTTTAGATGGGGGTTGGTATAATTTATTTTTATTTCTAGTATTACAGTTATGGATATCTTTATTTCTGGTAAATCCATCAATGTTTTTAAAAACAAACATACAAATGTCATGTAGATATATGCAAGGTAGTGTGAGTAGGTTAAATTTTAAGAAATAGGGTTTACAGCTTTGTCTGTTATTTATTTGGGCTATGATTCTAACACATTTTTTTTGTAATACGAACAGTTGATGTATATTAACGCTATTTCCCCACAACATGATGCGATAGCTTAGCCACGAGTAGGCATAAGCATAATAAGCTTGTAGAGCTGTTTTTGTGTTTGCGCAATGTTTTAGTTGGAATAGTGCGTAGGTAAATTTTGACAGTTTGGTTTTTAGTTCTTCTATGTGACATTTCCAGTTGATATGTGTATCAATTTGTATTCCGAGTAGCTTAAAAGTGTCTACTAGTTCTATTTGCGCATTTTGAAATGTAAAGGTAATTTGTTCAGAAGGTGTTTTGTAAGATCTAAATTGCATTATTTTTGTTTTGCTGTAGTTTATTTCTAAGTTATGGTCATAGAGCCAATGTGTGACTGTTTTTAATGTTTCTTCTAGGATATTATTGATGTTTTCTGTGTTTTCACGTCTGATTAATAGTGATATGTCATCTGCAAATAGAACAGGTAGGATTTGTTTTGTATTGAGGCACTTAGGCAGGTCGTTTATGTATATTAAAAATAATATACATCCTAATACACTTCCTTGGGGAATAGAGCAGGATAGAGTTCGAGTTTTAGATTGTATGGTTTCCATATTGTGGGTTTTAATATTGTGGTAGTTTATTTGTACTATTTGTTTTCGGTTGTTTAGGTACGATTTAAACTATTTGTATGCGGGTCCACGTATTCCTGAACCATAAAGTTTACCTAACAGGATATTGTAAGACACTTTATCATACGCTTTCGTCATATCTAAAAGTATTCCTAGAGCTGTTTTCTTGTCATTTATAGGTTGGAGGGCCATTTGAACATACTTATAAACTGCGGTTGTATGTATGTATGTAAGTTGACTTGCCCCGTTGCATTAAACATCCCATCTTCTTAATTGCTGAAGATAGCACGGCCTTGATTAAATGTATTGACGTGAGAACATATGAACAGAACATAAATAATACACTAATTGTCATTATACATTGTTTAATTATTAACAATTTAATTATTAACGTGTCCAAGAATAATGTTATGCGCTTTAGCAACGTAAAACACACGTGCGTTAGATTTACATTATGATGGACATAAAGTGAACTAAGTACCAGTCGCAAGGTTTCTAGGATAGACAGTCAGTTAACCTGGAAGCCTCAAGTGGAGAAAGTAACAAAAAAGTTAAGTGCAGCTGCATATGTGCTCTTTAACTTATCCAAGAAGGTGAATATGGCCGCAAGACTGGTTGCATATCATGGTTTTTTTTTCATTTTGCTTTGTTTATCGTGGTTTGATAAATATTATTAATCAATTCACGAAATTATTAATGATGACAATATTTGGAATTCCGACTGAATTTTATTTCTATCGATATTTCATTGCTTTTATTTTTCTTTGTAATTTTATTTCAACTGACATAATATTTTTTGATGACATTTTTTAAAATTTTAATGATTTTATTTTTGTAAATCATCGACAATCATTTAAAATCTGTTTTGCATGCCTAATTTTAGGTAGTTAGTAAAAGATCTTTGTATAACTGAACATCTTCATTGTGTACCTAATAAAAAATGCAAATAAAATTGATTAAGTATTATTGTTTGAACTTGCAATTTCCTGTGTCCTATCCCCATCCTAAATTCCAATTCCTGACGCCGCTACCTACCAAGCGAAGTGTGCCACTACGGTCAGTGCAAAATCACGCGCCGCGGAAACAAGCCGGCCATCTTAACGCGCGGAAAAAAAAAACTAATTAAAACTCATGTCCGAACTTGATTAAATCTTGGAAAAGTAAACAGATCACCCGCAGGGAGTGACTGAGCACCCATAAAACTAAAAACTAAATAAGTGCACTGTGATTGTGTGAGTGAATTAAGCGGCAGCTACCAGGGCGGAGTCGTAAGTACATACCTTATGCATTCTTTACGCATCTAGAGCTGCTTAATTATTTTTATTATTATTTTTAATTTTTTCGTTTTGGTTTTCATTTTATTTTCTGTAATATTTAGCTTCATCACTTCCATTGTTAAGATAGCACATAAGGGAGGGCGAGACAGCTCCGACCCAAGTACTATTGTAACTTACTGGAGCTGCCTCAATTTATGTACGACACAATATTTGGTCAATGAAATAATGGTTATTTATATCACTGTCAAGCAATGATAGCTATTGTAGTATGAGTGATAGTTTGTGCACAATAGACCAGCACGAGTATTACAATAGCTGTTTGCGACAGTGGCATACAAAACTTTTTTCCACGACCTTAAAATAAATGCAGATAAAGTTAACAATGGCGCGAATATAGCGGTGCATTTCCGCAACTTGGGCAAAATGGCGTGAGGTGACAGGTGTCATTTGTGACCCCAAAATGCCGGTTATGCTTAAGGGACAGGTCTATAAGACCATCATTAGACCTGTCCTTCTGTATGGCAGTGAGGCGTGGCCAGTGCTTGAGCGACACAAGCGGGAGCTGCGTGTCACGGAGATGAATATGCTGCGGTGGATGTGTGGAATTACGCGGAAAGACCGCATTAGAAACTCCCGCATCCGTAGCAGTCTCCGTGTCCGTGACATAGCAGACAAACTGCAAGAGAGTCGCCTGCGCTGGTACGGTCACGTCTTACGTAAAGGTTACGTCGGTAACAAATGTCTTGCCATGGCGCCTCCGCTGGGCCGGCACAAGCGAGGTAGACCAAAGAAGTGCTGGCTTGATGTTGTAAGAGATGACATGCGTGCCAACAAGCTCTTACCACAGGATGCTAAAGATCGTGCGAAATGGAGGAGAATGTGCAGGAAAGCGGACCCCGGGCTCCAACACGAAAGCCGCGGATGCAACCGGGACAAACGCTGAGATGATGATGATGATCTATATCATAGATTCCTACTTTCCCTTGATCCTGCAGCTTTTCATCTTACCTTTTACAGAAAAACCTCGTCCAGGTCAAATGGCCTAGGGCTTACAGCTAAAAAACGGCGTTCAAGTCACGCCAATTATTACTGCTACATTTGATTGCAACTCATTTTTTTTAAAATCAGCCAGTACAGCTTACCCAACAGTGGATTAACAGTTAACTGTATTGTGTGAGCAGTGTACTGTATGCGTTTTAACATTCGTCACAGACCAGCACTGTCTCGAGCGCACCACGTCGGTCTCGATCATTGTTACGAGAGCCACAGGCGAGAGTAGACGTGCCGGTAGTCTGTCCGTTAAGTGCGTGTGCGAGTCTATGATATTAACGAAGTAAAGATTTTACAAGCAGTAAGGTCCATACCGGATCATGTTTCTTGAGGTGGTTGGTCAGCTTGAACTTGTGGTTGAACCCGAGCGCGCAGTCGTAGCAGCGGTACTCGTGGCGGGTGAACGTCACGCTGGAGAGGGCCTTCTGACGCTCGGCCTCCACCTGGACACAGTGGGGCTATTGTAGTCATACTACAGCCGATATTTTCTTTTTCATTTATTAGAAAGTAGTACTTGACCGCAATCCCGCCTGATTGTAATCAGTGATGCAATCGTTGATGGTAAAGCGCGCTAGTTTATTAAGAGCCTATTCACTGTAGCCTTGAAGACACTCAAATTGTAGTCCGGCGGAAACACCGCCAATCCAGTCCTTCGATGTACGCTGTATAAAAGAGGAAGCGAAACGTCTGGATCGTAGTGGTGTTAACAACGTAAGGGTGGAAATTCGCCGCACGACGGGTCGTCCGATGGTGGAACGGAGATGGGGGAATTAAATCATGCAATTCCCTCGCACACTCCCCAAAATACATCCTATAGAACACCTACAGGCTGGCTACTCTACGCCTGTGCTCTAGGCTTTGGAGACAGTTGATGTGTCCTACTTTAATAATAATTTATTGTTGTGGTGCTATAGTGGCGATGCAGTAGTACCATACGGTACTATAGTGTTAGGGTCAATTCACACGTACCACAACTACACCACTTCGCAGAGACAAAATGTGGTCAAGCTGTGGTTACGTGTGAATAGTGTCGCAGCGGCTTTTTGCAGTTGCGTTGTGGTACCGACAAAATGTCGATGTGGTGCCGTTGCCTTTCATTCACTTTGTCACAACACTATTTTTATTTCATCAAAAACTGACAACACAGTAAACGTCAGTTGACTTCATCTAATTAAAAATACGACTATAGGCGCGCGCTGTTGATGACGTCAAGTGGGCGCGATGCCGCCGCCGGTGGTGGCGTTGCCGTCGCGATGTGGTTGCGATGTGGTCGCATTACACAGGTGGTCGATAACAACGGCGAAATGTGGTATGTGTAAATTGTAATATTTATTTATTAAAACTTTATGCAGAAAAAAAAACATTGCACAATGGCGGACTTAATGCCTTAGGCATTTTCTACCAGTCTACCTTAAGGTGATACAGTGACAAAACATGGTAGGTGCAAAGATATAAAAGAGAAGTTGAAAGAGAAACACAAAAAAAAATATAATAATACATAAATACATACATACAAAATATAAACAGTAGAGAGAGAGAGATAAAAAAATATAGATAAAGAAAAAGATTAATTATATGTTTGATGAATTCATTTTCAATACAAAATATACGCCCGACCACGTGGCGTCGTTGTGGTGTGGTTGTGGCTGTGGCGTGGTTGTGGTGCGTGTGAATTGACCCTTACCTCTTCCCAGCTGAGCACGTGCATCTCGACGAGTCCGTGCGGTACGTTGAGTCGCTGCAGCTTGTTCCGCACGCGCACGTTGTCGACGAGTCCGGGCGGCTTCTCCTTCTTGGGCGCGGGATGCTTGCGGCGATCGATCTTAGGAGACGCTGGAAATAACAACAAGAGGTTCTATGATCTCCGTGTTATTAAGATCGGACTGTGCCGTTGGTATCGTGGTTGTAAGTCAGCACGACTGCTAAGCGTAGAGTCCAGAGTTTGATTGCCGGATTGCGCAAAAGTTTTATAGGGTTTTCTGGCTGAATTTGCAAAAAAAATCTAATGTTGTGAAGACATCGAAAACCTATTTTTAAACCCAAAGTAATACCCATATTTTTAGTCTAATTAAATCACCATCATTTATCCAACTTAAAAACAACATAAACATGTAATATTAAACACTTAAACGTAACTTTTAAAACACAAATCTCCATCAAAAAGGAAGCAATCCAATTTTTCCCTAAGTTCAAACTTTACGTGTGATTATTTGAAAAGTAATTCAATGAAGGCACTCTGTAAAAAAAAAAAACTGTTTCTTTTTTCTTGTGGCTTATGTTTACCTTCATTTTAAACCTAAATTAAATTTTGTATTAATAACCTAATTATTTTTAGCACACATGTTCTTTTGCATTTATATTTAATGTACACTAATGTCTAAGATTCAGGCTCGGCCTAGTTTAGACGTTAGGGCTCACTTTGATTGTTTGTAACGTAATTCCTCTAATATATTTCGTAGGTTATAATTTGTAATTTCTTTTCAATAAAACATTTTTTATTTATTATTATTATTCCTTTATTTTATTGTATATACATATAAATTACATTTTTAAATATTTCTACATAAAAATATATAAAAAAACATTTAAAAATAAAAAAATAGTAGCCCACCGGTATCGGGAACAGGGTCCAAGCTACCGGCGGTCAGGGCTCCAAAGAGAGGAACTTCCTGACGATGCGAGCCGTGTCCAGCAGTACCGCTTTCTGAATCAAGCCCTTGATCCAGCCGCCTAACGAGAGCCTCCTGAGGTGTTGGTCGAGGCTCTTGGCTATTAAGCCATTGGCTGTCACGACTATCGGTACAATGATTGCTGAATCCACTTCCCACATGTCGACAACATATTACACACTTATTATTATTTATTAGCAGTCCGAAGTTTGGAAGTCGGTGGAGCGCTAAGGAATAAAAATATTTTTCTTTCTCTCTTTGTTTGTTCCTATGCCTCCCTCGGTGCACACTCTGTCTGCCCCTACTTGTGTAACGTCACTCACCATCATCCTCCTTCTTTCTCTTATTAGTCCGCCTCCCCCTCCCCACGTCCACTTCTCTGTCCTTCTTGCTCTTCTTGTTCTTCAGCGGCTCCTCGTCTGAGGCGTCGAAATCTTTTTCTTGACTCTTCTTACTTCTACTTTTATTTCTAACTTTTAACTTGTTTGGTGCTATGAGATCTTGGTTTAATACTGCCTGTAACAGAGAAAATAATTAAATCTAAAGAATGTATTATGCAAAGCAAACCATTACTCTTTTTTTAAATAAAGTGTCCCTCTCTAGTAGAGTAAATGGAAAAAACTGATCTCCATGTAGCGAGACGGTAAGCATCATCAAAATTAGTGATGTGCCGGATCTCCATATCCGTATCCGCGAATATCTCATCATCATCATCCCAGCGTTAATCCCAGTCGCATCCGAAGCCTTTTCAGCTTTGGAGTCTGGGGTCCGCTTTACCAGTTCAACTGCTGATATGGCTAAACTTCGACATTTTCCGTGAAGCAACTGCCGTCTGACCTCCACAACCCGAAGGCGATATCGAAGCATTGCAGTTAGACCAATTATTGGACTTTTGAGGGCTCCAACAACCCGTAACGACTGCCACTAGATGTTCGTATGGCAACCGGGACCAACGGCTTAACGTGCTTTCCGAGGCACGACCAGACCAGTGCAAATATTCATATTCATGCATACAAATACTTGCACTGTGCGGGGATCGAACCCGCGCCACCCTGCACAGCGGCCGCGTCCGCTACCGCTACGCCACGGAGGCTGTCGTATCCGCGAATATCTGAGGCAGAAAAAAGATCCGTATCCGTTACTTTTTGGTGGATCTTTTACAGATCTATTTATCTTATAAATTTTAAATTTATAGATAAAATTCTTTAAGACGAAGTGTAAGGCGCACTAGCGACGCCAATTGCCGAGATTCTGACGGTTCACAAGTATTTAAAACAGGTCCGGTATAGTAGCTAAAAAATTTGAACAATTGTTGCCGATAGTCTTACTCTTCGCCAACAAATGTAAGACCCGCCGCACGATGCAAGTCGAAACATGTCTCAACTCAACTCAAGATCGTGCGCACCGATTGTGTAAGAAAGGTAAGATCCGTATCCGTATCTGCGGATCTTGACACCAAATACCCGTATTCAGATCCGTATCCGCAGATCTACATTTTTGACGATCCGGCACATCACTAATCGAAACACACGCACCGTGTCCCCGTCCTCCTCCCCTTCCCGACTGCTCCCATCATCCACAAAGTAGTCCCCCGCGTCGTCCGGCGCGTCCTCCACCTTGACGAAAGCGACGCCAATTGCAGAGATTCTGACGGTTCACAAGTATTTAAAACAGGTCCGGTATAGTAGCTAAAAAATTTGAACAATTGTTGCCGATAGTCTTACTCTTCGCCAACAAATGTAAGACCCGCCGCACGATGCAAGTCGAAACATGTCTCAACTCAACTCAAGATCGTGCGCACCGATTGTGTAAGAAAGGTAAGATCCGTATCCGTATCTGCAGATCTTGACACCAAATACCCGTATTCAGATCCGTATCCGCAGATCTACATTTTTGACGATCCGGCACATCACTAATCAAAACACACGCACCGTGTCCCCGTCCTCCTCCCCTTCCCGACTGCTCCCATCATCCACAAAGTAGTCCCCCGCGTCGTCCGGCGCGTCCTCCACCTTGACGAACGCTAGCGGCACGTGACACGCGCGTGTCTCCCCGTCTGTCTTTATGAGCGAGTAGAACTGGTTCACACCGGACGAATCCGGTTGAGGCGCGGCGAGACAAGGACTTTGTGATGATTTAAGCTGAAAATAAAAAGTGTGTATTCTAATAGTTTATTTTCTAAAACATTTAGGTACTAGACACGTAAGCGAATCCCGCGCAGGATGCGGGGCAAGTTGGCTAGAGTCGGTAGTGTCAATTAAGTCGAGGTTCGCACGCGCGCGTTTTCCCAGGGGGAATAATAATAATAATGTTTTTACAAGTACACTTTAAAAACATAAATAAGTAGACAGTAACAAAAATTACTATACAGAGAGTCACTTTAAAAGGCGAACTAATGCCTCCTAAACCAGGGTTCCTCAAGGTATGACACACAATTGGTATAAGGTGACGTGCAAGTACTTATATGAACACAAATACAGATAGATAATGGAAATACAAAACAAATACGCCTTAATTAAAATACAGGATTGGATTGACACTTTAAGAGACAATAGTAATAAGATTCTCGGTTACGTCATACGCTAACTTCTTTAACCAATCTGTAAGTTTCAGTTTAACTTCCCGTTTAGTCGGGGAATATTTCGCACTAACTTTTCAACCCTTTTCTCAGCTGCGGGAGTTGAAAATCCAACAGTGTGTTATTTTGACGCGCTCCTTTACTGTATTCACAATCCATACTAATATTATAAATGCGAAAGTAACTCTGTCTGTCTGTTACGTTTTCCCGCTTAAACCTCTAAACCGATTTTGATGAAATTTGGCAAAGACAATCTATAGACCCTGAGAAAGAACATAGGCTACCTTTTATCCCGGAAAAATTTGATATTCCCGAGGGAAATCTAAAAAGCGCGATATAACCGAACTCCACGCGGGCGAAGCCGCGAGCGGAAAGCTAGTGTTACATAATATAATACCAACAACAGTAGTTCAAAACCCATTGCGCAATACAATTCCGATGCAATATATTTCAATCATCAAAACAATTGAAGCGCTCTCTCTAGTTTGGCGACCCCCGCGGTATTTACTAGAGTGTGATCAGAGCCTAATAAAGTGTAAGGGCAGTTTTCGTCGTGTGAGTGTGATCTATCTGGGGCTTTTTTTATGCTAGCCATTCTGCACCTCTCTAGAGGGGCAATACGTTCACAGTATGACCTCAGTGTCAAATTGTCAAAAAAAAAAAAAATTGATGTATTTTTAATGTTTGTTTGTCGCCGAGATAAAACTGCGACGAAATTTTTAAAGTTTTATATTAAAAGAATGTGCGTTCCATGTGACGCGAGTTCTCTCCATCTCCTGTCTGAACTGCCGCGACCTCGCCTCCGTCATATTGTGAAAGTAAAATTCAATACATTTCGATTTCGTTCCTAATTCCGCCACCTACCGAGCTACTCTGAGCGCACTGTATCATATCCCGCCACCTACCGAGTTACTCTGAGCGCACTGTACCATATTCCGCCACCTACAGAGTTACCCGCACTGTATCATATTTTCATGTCATGTTTTGTATAGTCCGGACAAATTAGCCACAAAAATAAAGGTTAAGGTATTTGTTGCTTTCTTCTGAGTACGGAGCTCCAAAAAAAAAACACTTGCTTAGATAAGGACGGCAATCGCGTTAAATAATATCTAACCCAATTAAACTTATGGTTTAGTTTCGATCCCAATTTGTATCGCGCTAAAGTTTTAACTCCGATTGAAGTAAACCATAACCGAATAAGAATCAACGCTCTACGCACCAAAGCCCGCCGACACAACCCGGCTTATGTTGAAAGAATCATGTCGACAACCTTTACCGCTAGCGTACGCAAGCGCTCAGTTACCCGGCAACATTTCAGCTGTAGTGACGTGCTAGTATTTTAACTACCAAATAAGTTTCTGATGTCGAGTCGCCGACATGCTGCCGGCTAAGTTTTACGACTTGCAATGACTGAAGCCGCCAACCTAGCCCGCAGGCCAAATGTTGGCGACATATGCCGCCGGGCCGGCTTCAGTGTGTAGACCGCCTTAGAGACCTACCGTTAAACTTTAGTACCTATTTTTTACCGACACACAATCGATCAACGATTCTAACGTTCTGGCAACTCTGCTTATGACATTTCAATTGTCAAACTTTGGCTTAAAGGTCTCGTAACCGAGCCAGAAATTTAAATAGGTAAAAAAAAACCATTGTCAAAGTGAATTTATCTTTTTTAGCGCGAAATCTTAAATTAAATTGTTACTAATACGAGATTGCCACGGAAAGTGTTTCATTTTGTTTATACATGTTATAAATGGAATTTAATAAGAAATAAACAGGTATATAATATCTGGACTGTAAAAAAAATATTTTTAATATTCGAGTAAGTGAAAAATGTATTTATTTATACTAATAAAAACAGTGACTCTCCTACTATGGTTTGATAGGACATACGAACGGGCGAAGCGGACGGCATAGAATGCTAAAGCTACCAATACCCACAAAACTGTAAGAATATCGATATTAGTAGCAGTAAAAAGACTTTCTGAATGATACTTTAAAAAAAAATCGTTTGAAAGGTTATGTTTGTCATACAATTTAAGGCGCCGTGTTCAGTAAAAATAGGCTTCTTAAAACATTTTTTTAGCCAAATGTATACATTTCAGAGCAGCCAAAAATTTATATGTTAATCTTGATTATATGTAGCAGGAAACCATTGTTTTCAAAACACGTTTTGAATTAATTTTCTCGATAGAAAAAATCCTAAAGTAACCCCTAAAATTGAATTTATAACAGTTGTAACTGTATTATTAATCATCAAATCTTGATAAAATTGAGAAGAGCGATGTAAAATATAATAGTAAATGAAACCATTGTTTTTGTTTATCGATTTAACTAAGATATTCTAAAATAAATAATGTATTTAATGATAAATAACGTGAACGAAACGTCGCTCCATCGCGGCGTCCATTGCCTTCTCTTTCACTTCTATGCTTAGCGACAGTGACCGCTGAGGCGCGGTGCTTGTCGGACCTATGTCACTTTTTGCTTTACCCCGCACAGAAAATAATTATATTTACGTGTCTGTTTGTTGATGAATAATCATATTTCGTTTTTGCCCGGGTTCAAACCCCAGGTTTACATTATATGCTTTTTGTAGATTTTAATTGAAATAAATGCTTTTTAATTTACTGTTGTATTTTTGCCGATATTTTATTTGATTTTTTTCTGTAATTATTCTTTTTACTTTTTCGCGGCACATTTTTCTTCACCTGTATGTGTTCGGGTTCAAACCCCAGCTTTACGTTGTATGCTTTTTGTTGGATTTCTTATTTGCAATTGTTTTTTTTTAATTATTATTAATTTATCCGATTTTCTGTATTTTTTGTAGTAATTGTTCCATCTTTTTAAATATATTCTTTTTGTAACAATTATAATGCAAACTAATATTTAAAATCAATTCGTTATAATTTTCTTTCTACAAATTTCTAGAAATTAATAATAAATAATAATAATAAGCCTTTATTTAACCATGAATTTCTTAGTTCATAGTATAATTTAAAAAAAGAAAAACAATAAAAATAACAGTTAATTTGATAATAGTTCAAAACAGTAAATTTAGATTTCATTTTGTTGCATTATTCATGGCCCCTTTCAGTATAGGCCTCCTCCAAGTGCCTCCATCTATTTCACTCGTACAAACCCGATTTCGATAAGAGTTGTAGTTTTGAAGAAGAAATCTTTTATTTTTTTAAATATCCGAAAATGCATTTTTTTTTAACAGTTACTCTAAACAGCTGTTTATAAATAGTAATTTCTAGAAATGATATATTTCTAACAGTTTCATACGGGCTACTACTAGCTTTCTACGGGCATGTGTTACGGAGAACTGAGGAGAATGTCGTGAGGAGAGTCTTAATTATGAATGTTGATGGCTATAAGAGTAGGGGAAGACCAAAGAAACGATGGATGGAATGTGTGAAGGATGATATGACTAAGAAGGGAGTGACTGCGGAGATGGCTTCTGATAGGGATGCATGGAAGAAAAAGACATGTTGCGCCGACCCCAAATAAATTGGGATGAGGACAGGAGAATGATGAGTTTCATGAAAAAGGGACATACCACAAAAATTTAAGCAGAACGGACAAAGCGCATTATAAAAATAAAAAAGAAAACAAAAGTAATAATAAAAAATGAAAATATGTAAAAAATGTACATTTTCGAAAATCGCAAGGTAAAGTGGGATTCGATCCTGGTGCTCGTCTAATGCGAACCGGGACTGTGACGAACAGAGCCAACCATGCTTTCGGGGTTGGGTTGTGAAATTACTCTTCTAAATGTAGATGGAATAGAAAAGAAAAACAATAAAAATAACAGTTGATTTGATAATAGTTCAAAACAGTAAATTTAGATTTCATTTTGTTGCATTATTCATGGCCCCTTTCAGTATAGGCCTCCTCCAAGTTCCTCCATCTATTTCAATCTTTTTGTGTTGTGTTATTCTAAGCACTCGTACAAACCCGACTTCGATAAGAGTTGCAGTTTTGAAGGAAAAATCTTTTATTTTTTTAAATATCCGAAAATGCATTTTTTTTAACAGTTACTCTAAACAGCTGTTTATAAATAGTAATTTCTAGAAATGATATATTTCTAACAGTTTCATGAAAAAAAGGCATAACACAAAAAATTTAAGCAGAACGGACAAAGCGCATTATAAAAATAAAAAAGAAAACAAAAGTAATAATAAAAAATGAAAATATGTAAAAAATGTACATTTTCGAAAATCGGAAGGTAAAGTGGGATTCGATCCTGGTGCTCGTCTAATGCGAACCGGGACTGTGACGAACAGAGCCAACCATGCCTCGCGGTTGGGTTGTGAAATTACCCTTCTAAATTTTAATGTAGATGGAATAGAAAAGAAAAACAATAAAAATAACAGTTGATTTGATAATAGTTCAAAACAGTAAATTTAGATTTCATTTTGTTGCATTATTCATGGCCCCTTTCAGTATAGGCCTCCTCCAAGTGCCTCCATCTATTTCACTCGTACAAACCCGATTTCGATAAGAGTTGCAGTTTTGAAGAAAAAATCTTTTATTATTTTAAATATCCGAAAATGCATTTTTTTTTTTAACAGTTACTCTAAACAGCTGTTTATAAATAGTAATTTCTAGAAATGATATATTTCTAACAGTTTCATGAAAAAAGGACATACCACAAAAAAAGCAGAACGGACAAAGCGCATTATAAAAATAAAAAAGAAAACAAAAGTAATAATAAAAAATGAAAATATGTAAAAAATTTACATTTTCGAAAATCGCAAGGTAAAGTGGGATTCGATCCTGGTGCTCGTCTAATGCGAACCGGGACTGTGACGAACAGAGCCAACCATGCTTCGGGGTTGGGTTGTGAAATTACCCTTCTAAATGTAGATGGAAAAGAAAAGAAAAACAATAAAAATAACAGTTGATTTGATAATAGTTCAAAACAGTAAATTTAGATTTCATTTTGTTGCATTATTCATGGCCCCTTTCAGTATAGGCCTCCTCCAAGTGCCTCCATCTATTTCAATCTTTTTGTGTTGTGTTATTCTAAGCACTCGTACAAACCCGACTTCGATAAGAGTTGCAGTTTTGAAGAAAAAATCTTTTATTTTTTTAAATATCCGAAAATGCATTTTTTTTTAACAGTTACTCTAAACAGCTGTTTATAAATAGTAATTTCTAGAAATGAATACGCACGTTCTATTAAATCTATACCAACCGGTATAGATTTAATAGAACGTGCGTATTTCTCGATGCACGACGCCTCACGCATCGATGTACTCGCGCGGAGCGCCCCGCGCCCCGCAGTGGGCGGGGCTAGTCGTGTCCCACTTCGTCTGCTTCACCCCCTCAAATACCTAAAAGTTTGCTATTCACAGCGTCTTAAGCAATTTTACCTTAGTGTCTATAGTTAAACCATCGGAAAGTACTGAAGGAATGAGAGGACTCAATTTCTCAATTGAATAAACACCACAGTGTTTAAGGGGTTTATTCATCAATAATGATTAAAGGTTAAGTGACGTGCAAACGTCTAAAATGCATGGTTAAACAATCGCCAATCACTAGTTAACTTTCAGCAACGTTTATGAATATATAATAAATGATTTTGCAGAACACTATCAACTTTTTGATTCGCCATATCTCCGAAATGGTGTCTCTTAGTAATGATATTGACCTATCCGCTGTCCGCTGTCGCCGCATAACGAGAGTATTCAGTCTCCCGTTGAGTCTCACCTACCGCAGTCCGCTGTTTCAACGCTACCGCAATCGCATTGTTCTGCAGTGTGATTTATCACGCAATTAGCCCTGAACGATATAATTAAATTGATTTTATAAGTTGTTATCTGTTCCGCTCAATATTGGTGCATTACTTATGGCTTCGAGAAAGGAAACTGAAGTGCTGAACTGTGAACATAAAACCCACGCGTTGTTGCCGAACTGTGGTGAAACTGTGGTGCCGACAAGAGTGTGAGAAGCCTGTCAAGTCTCCAAGCTGCATCGACTTCTGCTGGCCGACCGAACAGCTCGTAAAAAATGACTTCCCACGACCAAACCCTAGGCTACCCATTTCTGCAGTAGCAACTTTATTGTTTTTTTTTTCTTCTATAATCTTTATCAAGATAGTCCGCTTCGAGGGTTAATTTTTGTCCTTTGCCCAAGTCACTTGGTAGATCCAACCGGTTTTTGCAAGCTTTAAGGTCAGACGGCAGTCGCTTCACGGAAAATATCGAAGTTTAGCCAAAATCAGCAGTTAGACTGGTAAAGCGGACACCAGACTCCAAAAGTTGAAAAAAAAGCTTCGGATGCGACTGGGATTACCGCTGAGATGATTATGATGATTCTTAGAACTAATTCAATAGTATTAGTCACTCTGAAATCAACTTCATTAGCATCTAATCAAGGCGATTTTTGTTGAATTTGAAATAAGAAGAATATGAGCCCCGACATGAGCGCCGACATGAGCGCCGACATGAGCCCGATACGAGCCCTGAGCCCATGTCAACTAATGCCGGTGTTCCTCAGGGGTCTGTTCTCTCTGCAACTCTGTTCCTGCTGCATATTAACGATCTGCTGATGCCTGGTATCTATGGGTATGCAGATGACAGCACAGTTGTAGAGAGATACCTGCCGGGTGCTCGGGCTAGTAGGGAATCAATCCGGTCCGAAAGAGAGACCATGGTTGAGCGAACGAGTGTTGCGCTGCAGGCAGTCTCCGAATGGGGCAATGCCAATCTTGTAGCATTCAATGCCGCCAAAACACAGGCGTGTCTTTTCACCGCCAAAAGGAGTCCGTTCACCTTGGCTCCTACTTTTCGGAATGTGTCCTTGGAGTGTTCCGACCGCCTTCAGCTTTTGGGAGTTGAGATTTCCTCGGACCTTAACTTTGGGCAGTTCATTGAGTCCAAGGCTAAGGTGGCTGCCAGGAAACTTGGCGTTATCGCAAAGGTCCGGCAGTACTTCACACCTGGGCAGCTTCTAATGTTATACAAAGCACAGGTCCGTTCTTGTGTGGAGTACTGCAGCCACATTTGGGCTGGTGCTGCCAAGTGTCACCTGGCCACTTTGGATTCAATGGAGAGACGTGCAAAGAGGCTGATTGGTGACCCTGATCTAACTCGAGTTGGTCTCCAAAGCCTAGAGCACAGGCGTAGAGTAGCCAGCCTTTCGGTGTTCTATAGGATGCATTTCGGGGAGTGTGCGATGGAATTGCATGATTTAATTCCCCCATCTCCGTTCCACCAGCGGACGACCCGTCGTACGGCTGGTTTCCACCCTTACGTTGTTAACACCTCTACGATCCGGACGAAGCGTTTCGCCTCCTCCTTTATACCGCGTACATCGAGGGACTGGAATAATTTGCCAGCGGCGGTGTTTCCGTCGGACTACAATTTGAGTGTCTTCAAGGCTAGAGTGAATAGGCTCTTAATAAACTAGTGCGCTTTACCATCAACGATTGCGTCACTGCTTACCATCAGGCAGGATTGCGGTCAAGCGCTAGTTTATAACATATAAAAAAAAAAAAAAAATATGATGTGTAAGTAGATTATACTTAGATAAACGTGACTTCTTTACTTCCCTCTAGTCCAGTGGTTCCTAACTTGGGGGTAATTACCCCCGCAGGGGTAAAACGGCGATTCTAGAGGGGTAAAACGGGTTGACACGAAATAGTATTAAAATAGCAATAAACAAAATAACAGATGAATTATGAAATGCGCGGTCAGTGAAACCAAACCAATTATTGTCAAAGGTGCGAATGCAAAGCAATTTCAACCTTCACATTAGTTAACTCCGAGATTTATATATTACTTTACTAGTATTACTTTACATATTTTAGTTCAAACTTATGTGGTTTTAATTATTTTAAATTAGCTAGGGGTAAAATCATGGGCGTACCCAACTTCTGACCGGGGGAGGCTAGGGGCGGCAAGTCAAATTTAGAGTGAAGATCTTTGTGCCTTATAGTCGGACACGGTGTTTTGGCAATTAGACCGTATATTTTGTCAGTGTTTTCTGCGTGGTTTATTTAAAACTTAGAGATAGGTCCTCATTTATACTTTATTTAGTAATCATGGGAGTTCATACGTGTCCCGCGAGATTCCTCAGTACGCCCATGGGTAAAATCAATTCCCATACTTGTTCACAGGGGTAGTGACATTGAAAAGGTTAGGAACCACTGCTCTAGTCGATAGTTTTATGTATACGACACAACATAGACACAGCGGCTCGGTGTCTCAGTACATGGCGAACTAACGACCGAACTCAATCTGAGGTTAAAATATAACCTTCAACTAAATATTATGCGTGCGTGACGAGCACTCTGTACAAGTCGCGCGAGTTAACTGTGCACCTCGCTCTGTGAGGTCATTCGGACGATACCGTTTGTAAAAAATGAGAATTACGTTAAAAAAATAGAAATTATATATATATATTTTTTTTTTTATGTTAATAAAAGGTCGTTTTCTTGATAAAGCGTCTTGCAATTAAATTCATACATATGGACTGAAATATAATGTTGGTGCAACCAACAGCAAAAAAATAACAGAGAAAAAACTTCACAGAAATAATAATAACAACAGGGGATTTAAACTGTATTTAGACATTTCTAACAAAGATGCTAACGCTACTCATCGCTTATGGCGAATGCGGGGCGTCGCGCGGGGAAGCGGGAGAGGGGCCAAATTCCAGCGAGGTGCACAGTTAACTTGCGCGAGTTATAAGTCTGATCAGTATGTAACGGCGCGTGGGTCCTGTTTCCACTGCTGGGAAACAGGACCCACGCGCCTCCTATGTGACAGGGAGCTAACGCTGGAACTCGCGCCACGTGGGTCTACACCGTACTACATGGACGTAACTCGCGCCACGTGGGTCTACACTGTACTACATGGACGTAACTCGCGCCACGTGGCTCTACACTGTACTACATGGACGTAACTCGCGCCACGTGGCTCTACACTGTACTACATGGACGTAACTCGCGCCACGTGGCTCTACACTGTACTACATGGACGTAACTTGCGCCACGTGGGTCTACACTGTACTACATGGACGTAACTCGCGCCACGTGGGTCTACACCGTACTACATGGACGTAACTCGCGCCACGTGGCTCTGCACTGTACTACATGGACGTAACTCGCGCCACGTGGCTCTGCACTGTACTACATGGACGTAACTCGCGCCACGTGGCTCTGCACTGTACTACATGGACGTAACTCGCGCCACGTGGGTCTGCACTGTACTAAATGGACGTAACTCGCGCCACGTGGCTCTACACTGTACTACATGGACGTAACTCGCGCCACGTGGGTCTACACTAGGTATACCTACTTAGACTACTCGACTAACTCGTAAGCCGGGACCGAATCACTGGTCGCCACTGCTCGTCGTGTCATTTGTGTAAGTTGCCATTTCAGTAATAAGTAGACAAAACACGCCACTGTACCGAGACACCTCCACTCTATTACCTACCAGGGTCCAGCGCTGCACTCCGAGCTGTCCCGCAGAAGGCAGGCGCTCTCCTCTCATACGCTTAGTGCCTAGCTCGCGAGCAGCGCGCGCAGGCGCAAGCTACTGGTACTGGTATTCGGACGCGGTTGCTGCAGACAGGGCAAAAGTCAGTACAGGTGCCATATTATGACGGTCTTATGACGTCATGATTCCAATGTAAGAGAGAGACGGAGCTGTGCATGACCATGAGTGACATCCTTTTCGCACTGGAATCATGGCAGCATTCATACTTCGTAATACAGCCGAGTGGCCAGCGGGAGACGGAATTAGGGACTAAGCCCCATGCGCGTTAGTTTCCGAACAAGTCATCAAATAGCTTTCATATCTACCCAATAAAGTTAAGATTGCGGTACAACTTGAAACATTTTTATCAATTTTTCAATAGTATTGGGCTCTCTGAAATCTACTTGACAGCACGAGCGGGATTTAGTTTCCGTGATATGTCCGGACATACCGATCGTCTGTTAGACAACCTGGACAAAGTAATGTGTCTCATTAGTTCACTCTGTGTGTCACTATCAATCAGAACCATTTTGCACTGAATCTAATCGATCGATTAGATTTAGAATTACTTTTTTAACTTTAATTTCTAAGAGCCAAACACTCACTTGTAGGGCGAGGCCCTACAAGAAAAATGGAGAAGCCATTGCCTAGATGTCTCAAAGGCCTTCGACAGTGTATGGTACGCTAGCTTTTTGAGTAAGCTTCTAGCGTACGGCATTTCCCCTAACCTGACTGGCTGGGTAAAAAACTTCCTAACTGAACGGTCCCTCCAAGTTGTTCTCCGAGATGCTCAGGGATCTCTTCTCTCTGCAACTCTGTTCCTATTGCATTTGAACGATTTGCTGATGCCCGCTATGTATGGGTATGCAGGTGACAGCTCAGTTGTAGAGGAATACCTGCCGGGTAGTCGGGCTAGTAAGGCGTACGAATGTTACACTTCGGGCAGTTTCCGAACGGGGCGAAGCCAATTTCATAGCATTCAACGCCGCCAAAACACAAGCGTGTCTATTTACCGTCAAAAAGAGTCCATTCCCCTTGGCACCTACTTTTCGGGATGTATCCTTGGAGTGCAACGACAACCTTCAGCTTTAGGGAGTTGAGTCCAAAGCCAAGACGGCTGTCAGCAAACTTGGCGTTATTGCAATTCCGGCGGTACTTCACACTAGGAGAGCTTCTAATTTTATATAAAGCGCAGGTCCTTTCGTGTGTGGAGTATTGCAGTCACATTTGGGCTGGTGCTGCAAAATGCCACCTGGCAACTTTGAATTCGGTGGAGAGGCGTGCGAGGCTAATTGGCGAGCCAGATTTGTTTCAAAACGGTTTCCAAAGCCTGTACCACAGGTTTAGAGTAGCCAGCCTGTCGGTGTTCTATAGCATGCATTTTGGAGAGCGTGCGCGGGAATTGCATGACTCTATACCTCCATCTCTGTTCAGACTCATCATTGGACGACCCGTCATGCATCGAGTATCCAGCTTTATGCAGTTGACACCACTACGATCCGGACAAAGCGTTTCGCCTCGCCTTTTATACCGCATACACCGAAGGTTTGGAACAATTTGCCAGCGGCGGTCTTTCCGTCTGACTACAGTTTAAGTGTCTTCAAGGCTAGAGTGAATAGGCTCTTAATAAACTAGTGCACTTTACCATCAACGATTGCATCAATGCTTACCATCAAGCGGGATTGCGGTCAAGCACTAGCTTATACCCCTATTATTTAAAAAAAAAAAAGATACCCTACCTGTACCAGCAAAACAAATTATATTAAAAAAAAAAACAAAACGTGCAAGAGCAACTGTTTCAGTAGCTAGCATTTAACGTATTATGCTAGCTGCCGATTGCTGAAAAAGTTCATAGTTCTCGTGAACCGCCTCGTCCCCCCGCTCCACCGGTAGCAGCGCACCACCTGCGCGCGCTGTAATTTATTTTCGCTCAACGTTTCGTTTTACTTTTAACGTTTTCTGCACAGCAGTATGCATTTCTGCACGTCTATTAAGGATGAAAGCTTAATGTTAAATAGCCCTTCTTAAAAGTAGGGCTATTAAATGCAAAAAGAATTTTTGAAATCTGCCCAGTAGTCCCAGAGACTACAATGTTCATAAGTAATCAGCTATTATACCTGTTGGGTTTATAACTTACCAAGTGCTTGGTGAGTATATCGTGCGCTTCAATGACTTGTGTCTTGAAAGCTGAAAACTTGAGAATGTTGGCCTTGCATTCCATACACAACCGCAGGGTCACATTGTTTATATTCTGTAAAAAAAATATTGACTTGTATAACTCGCGCGAGTAAACTGTGCACCTCGCTCTGTGATGTCATTCGGATGGCACCGTTTGTATAAAATGAGAGATGTTAGAAAAATATAAATTAAGTACATTTTTTTTAATGGTAATAAAAAGTCGTGTTGATAATAAAGCGTCATAATACATAAAAAAGAAAACTACTTGTACCAGGTCATTTTACTCATGACGTTTTGCAATTAAATTGATACATATGGACTGAAATTATAATGTTGGTGCAACCAACAGGCTTCACTAACGCGTCTAAAATGTAAAAACAAAAAGAAACTTAATTAAAAAATAACTTAACAAAGCAAAAACTCCACAGAAACAGTAATAACAACAGAGGATTTTTAACTGTACTTAGACAATTGTAACAAAGATGCTATCGCTACTCAGCGCTTACGGCGAGTGCGGGACTCCGCACGGTGAAGCGGTAGAGGGCTTGCATTCCACATTTCGCACAGTTAACTCGCGCGAGTAGTAACAGGGCTTGTACTGTGAGACAGCCTATTATTGCTTGTCTGGTGCAATGGTTGAGTGATCGACACGTCATCATTCCCGCACGGAACAAATATACAGGAATAATTCGTAGTAAGGAATGGCAACATTAGAAAAAAGAAACCTCTCTCATACAGAGCAGGCACAAGCATTGGGCACCACTCTTGCTCAAGATGTGTGGGCGATTTCAGATGTATATATTTAAGATGACCAGTCGGTTAATTACATGACATACTAACAGTATACTAGCTTTTATTTTGATAGGTCAACAACATTCATTGTGTTATTTATGCCGCTGAGCAGAGTATTTTATTTGAACATATGAATCAATGGTTCAACAATATCAATTGAGATTTACTTCTATTGTGTATAAAAATATTGCCCCCGCTAGGAATATCTACTGAATCGTGTGTGAGTTTACAAACATATAAACTCATACACACAAACAGCTGGAATAACTACTTCTAGGTCATACTAATATTTTTTCAGTGCAGGCATTCAACCTATTTTTCAATATCTACAACGTGAGTCGTGACTAATGTGAGGAGTAGCCATCAATCACTTACCACTGCACCAACCCTACCGTCAATGATTGATAGTGGGTATAATTAGCGAGTATGTTTAAAATAGAATAGAATATGTTTTACTAGCAGCCACCAGCACCTTCGTTTGTGTAGAGTTACTTATGCTCTGCTCCTGTTGGTCGCAGCATGATGCTATATAGCCTAAAGCCTTCCTGGAGTAAAGGGCTATCTAACGCAAAAAGAATTTCTGAAATCGAACCAGTAGTTTCTAAGATTAGTGCGTTCAAACAAACAAAATCTTCAGCTTTGTATTTTAAGTATAGATTATGCACGCCATCTATATAAAAGAAAAAGAAATATGTCATCGGTCATACTGTAAGTTTCCTCATGTATTCCTTAACAAAAGTCAGTAGCATGCGAGGAAAATGTGGAATAGTACTTTACTTTGTGTAAATTCCAATAAAAATAGTTTCTTAATTTCAAGAAAATACATAATTATTAATTATTATTTGATAAGCAGCATTATATTAGCTGCCATTATAATTATTTCCTTTTCATGTCTGTTTATATGTGTGCACATAAACAAGTGAATAAATTAAATAAATAATATTTTATAAGTTTTGCCTAAGTACAGAACTTCGGTAATTAAAAATGATTATAATTAATTAATTATGTACTTAGTCAATAAATGACAATTTTATCGAGGTTTTTTTGCTAAGTAAATGTACCACACTGACACATCCTACTTACCGTTTGAAATAAAACAGGTGTTCTGTTATAAATTTCAATACTAGGTATATGCATTCAGAATTTATTGATTTTTCATAGTTAAGTGAAATAGGTCAAATAAGGTCAGGGTTATATTGGCAGGTGCCTGAAGTAAATAATCAATAAATTCTACATGTCTTTGGCTTTCTCTATAAATAGATTATTATGTGTCTACAACTATTACAATAGGCTTATAAAAATATTGAGAAAATTAACATTTAAAATTTAAAAAAAATGTAGGCTGTTTAAATGACAACAATTAAATAAAATGAAGTAAAAAAAAAGATCATTTTTTTTAGTTCTTTTTTTTTTGTAGTACTTACTTCTACTGCAATATTGAGAATTTCATAATACAGCTTCTTGATCTGGAGATCGGTCACTTCAGCCGTGAGGTGCCGGTCCGTGCTCAAGCAACCTTCACAGACCGTGTCCAAATCCTCTGGCCTCACATTCATATCCATATCTACTATTTTATTATAACACGTCCAATTTAATACAAAAATATCATTTAAAAGTATTTTAAATAAAAAATATTCATAATCCGTTTACACTTTTTTTTAATCACTAAAGTTTGTTTGGCCCTGACAGGACAGGCGACAGCTGGCGTGTTTTTGTAAGTTTGAAACAAAGGCTTTTAGGTACCTATGTGTTTTAAAGTAAAACGGGTTCTATAAGTTTTTCTATCAGAGTTGTCCATGAATTACTTTATGAGTAAACAAACAGACAACATTAACGTTATGGTAAAGTGACGGTCGTGGAGAGTGGAGAGTCTCCATCTACCTCTGGCGGAGCGTCGTTGATTGTGTTGTTGCTCCTGTCTTTCTTCCTCCTCACTAGGTTTTCTTGAGTGATTAGCGCGCTTTACCATCAACAATTGCATCACTTCTTACCATCAGGCGGGATTGCGGTCAAACACTAGTTTATAATTATATAATTATATTAAAAAAACAATATGATCATTACTAAAACTTAGGTAAATACTTCCATTTTTACACTCGTCTCATTAATTCTTGAAACCAATTTGTTTTAAAGTTTCACATGTACAGACGACAGCACATTTAGCTTCTATAATCTGTTAAATTTGTTTATTAGATTTTCAACTTTATCGCTAGGTTAAAGGTTGAGTGGAAATATTTGACAATTTCAGGTAGCTTGACCTGCTATCTTCCGTAACATACATAACAAGGTTGCTATATGTACGACCGCAGCGCGCTAATTTATTTTCACGACTGTATAGACAGATTATAGTACGGACTTTGCTCCATGGTAAGGACAACAGCAGGTCAAGGCTGTTGCCATTTTAGTGCTTTCGGCACTAACTCTAGTGCATTTTTGGTATGGTCAGTGCGCATCAAAAATTTTTAGTGCCTCTGCCTAGTGCTATTTCTAGTGCTTTTTCATGTCTGCTCTTTAACTATAAATAAATTGATAAAGACACTAAATAGCGGATAAATGCAGATCTCGAACGTATTTTTAGTTGATGAATGTGGTTGAAAGCAAATTACGGAATTTATTGTTAAGCTCAGAGCGTCTTTTTCTTTCTCTTTCATTAAATAAAGGGCAGGAGATAAATATTACATTATGAAATACTAGCCGCGCCTTGCATTTTCACCCGTGTAGGTTACGATATGTGTATTTAGAAACAATCAATGCAATCTTTATAATTCGCACGCAGCTGACTCTATGAATAGACCATGCTACAAGTATGAACAGACAAGTGAGGTAAAACGTAGTGATTACTTGCTCTGTGAGGCTGTACGGGTCAATCACTGTACAGTAGGTTTACCTGGGTCATCATTATTGCGCCACACGCTCGGTATGTATCAACCATTTATATTCAAATCAAATCACATCATTTATTTCAAATAAACCAGTTACAGACACTTTTGAATTGTCAGAAGGTCGGTCAGTCAATAAGATGAAGCTAGTCGCCCATTTCAAAGAGTAGGTATCTATGGAGAAGAACGGGCAAGAAACTCCATGGACACTCTTTTAAATTTTCAAGCTATTGTTACAAATATTTGGTTACATCATTCATGTTGAAATCAACCGTGTGAGAACGATGCAGAAACATATTGTACGCTGAGGGCGTACAATATATTTCTGCATCGTTCTGAGAGAGAGAGAGGTATTATTGCACTTACACCGCAATAGTTTAGTACATAATTCGGAGACATACCGTGCGCCTGACTCATAATCCCATATCGTTCACCATTCATCCTAGTTTATATTGATCTTAATCTTACCTTTTTGGAAACAGACAATACCTACAGTGAATTTATTAATCTTAAACTGGCTTTTACCTCCTGCTAGCGACGACTGGCAACCCCACCTCAAACTCACTATAAAAGGCGTTGCCTACCCGCTCGCATAGAATAAAGAGGGGAAGTAGGTTATCTGCGACCCAATACGCGATTTAATTGCCTACTGTCTTAGGGTTGACGACTGTCCGCGCTTCGTCGGTTACGGTTGTCGCCCAAACCGCTAACAAATATTTATAGACTAAGAGCTTATGTTTAAATTATTTGCTTAGTATTTAGTTTACATATACTAGTCAGTTTTTTTTTGTAATTTTTATTTTTAGTTTTGTACACATAAAGAACCATATTTATTTTTATTTTTAATTAATACAAATATAAATAATACAAACATAACATCTATTGAATCACACATTTAATACAAAATTACAAATTAGCTACAGAAAAATACCTACTTTCTTCGGTTTCGACTATTACGAAACGCGTTGTTATTAAACTTTAATGTGTAATATATCCGTATCCTTGTAAATAACTTTTAGAAATATAATTTGAAAAATATAAGTCTTTTATTTGTTCATAAATAGACATACCAACTTTGCAGTTTATGTGATCATTTTTTAAAAGCTAATGTGCCGAAAAGCCGTGACGCGCGAACCTCGTTCCGTGTTAGCCGCGACTAGCGCAGTCATAGGCACTCTAATATTGTGTTTAGGTGTGCGTGCGGCGACGCATAGATACTATGGCGCACACATACAAGCCGCGCGCGGTCCGTTTGTATGAAGATAACGTACTTCCCTCTCTTTATTCTATGCCGCTCGTGTCTCTTTTTCGACAACGGACACTCGGACTGGTAACTTCGTGCAAACTCAGTAAGACCTATATTTTCTATATTAATATTAAGAGCTGCTGGCTATTGCTTGACATATTGTTGTGTGCTCAGTGATTCTTATTGTATTCCTATCTTATTAAATAAGTTCTGGTTGTAAATGTAATTCAAATGTATAATACACGAACATTGGAATGTCCTGACTTGTTTTTTTAATAAATACCACCTCTGATAGCTAACATCAGAGTGGGATAAAGAACTACATCGCTCACATTCTCGTTATAAATCAAGGAACAGAATAACAGTCACTTACAGCCATTATTATTATTGTACCTATGTGTGGGTACCTGTGTGATTACTTGTGTGGATTGTCGTTAATTTGTTGTTTAGATCACAAAACGTAGACGTGATTGTAATCGCAGTCATAACGGCAGTCGCGGTAATAACATACGTGGTGAATCGCGATTCGCTTCGCAATAGTCAGGGACGACGAAATAGTAAGTACAGTGAACACTACACTATACCAGTGATGCATTATACCCTCAAAAGATTAATTATGCTCAAACGCTTCATGAGGTCATAAGGACGTATTCATAAACGATGATTGAAGTTAAGTGACATTTAAAAGTGAAAAATCCTGATCACTAGTTAAGTTTAAGTAACGTTTATGAATAAAGGGGATTAACAGTACGCGTAGTATGAGTGTCGTGCAGTACTAGAGTTATATACGATAAAAGTAACCATATAATTGTGTTTAAATAATATTTGCATTGAGTTCGTGATCTTTAATAATTCGCAGGGCTCTGAGTTGATAAATAATAAAAACTACTCAGACATGAGAGGAAATAGGCATTGTAGGGATGAGTGCCCCGGAAAGCGAGATGTTACTGACGATAAAAGTAACCATATAATTATGTATATTTGCATTGAGTTTGTGAAGTTGATAGACAATAAACATTGACCACAGTGTAACTATTGTAAAGACATGCTTCAGAAGCGGGGAAAATAATAACGTCGTAGTAAAAACGACGGAAACGAAAGTTAACAAGTATTGAATAAAACTAATAAAAAGTTTATAATAACGTCGTAGTAAAAAACGACGGAAACGGAAGTTAACAAGTATTAAATAAAACTAATAAAAAGCTAATAATAACGTCGTAGTAAAAACGACGGAAACGGAAGTTAACAAGTATTGAATAAAACTAATAAAAAGTTAATAAGTATTGAATAAAACTAATAAAAAGTTAATAAGTATTGAATAAAACTAATAAAAAGTTAATAATAACGTCGTAGTAAAAACGACGGAAACGGAAGTTAACAAGTATTGAATAAAACCAATAAAAAGTTAATAATAACGTCGTAGTAAAAACGACCGAAACTGAAGTTAACAAGTATTGAATAAAACTAATAAAAAGTTAATAATAATGTCGTAGTAAAAACGACCGAAACTGAAGTTAACAAGTATTGAATAAATCTAATAAAAAGTTAATAATAACGTCGTAGTAAAAAGGACGGAAACTGAAGTTAATAAGTATTGAATAAAACTAATAATAACGTCATAGTAAAAATGACGGAAACTGAAGTTAACAAGTGTTGAATAAAACTAATAAAAGCTAATAATAACGTCGTAGAAAAAATTACGGAAACTGAAGTTAACAAGTATTGAATAAAACTAATAAAAAGCTAATAATAACGCTAGTAATTGTCAATAATTGTGTACAGATATTTGGATTAACCTAAAATATCGAAAGTGGTTTGTATTTATTTCTTTGAATAATGCTTGATTTAATAAATAAATATCCGATGGGCGGGAAGAGTAATACTCAGTACGATTTTTAAAGAGTTGGCGGTAATCGGAAGTTGCATCAATTTACATAAAGTAACTATGTCGGGAGATTGTATCAATCACGCACTGGAAGGCTAAAGTGATAGAGGAAAAACACTACCCAGGCATGAGAGGAATGCGCTGATACAGTCACTGCCTAAGACTAAAGGAGTAAAGACTGGAACAGGCATTTGTTGGGCTCAAGGCGGTGTAAGAAACATAAATCGCACAGCTATAAAGGAAATGCGGTGCGTGATTGTGATAATCTGTTGCCTACGGAGTTCTTAAGCTATCTAAGTCTAAAGGTATCTTGAGAACTTCTGTAAATAGCGAGATAAAAGATAAATAATGGATGTCATGATAGGATAAACCATGGATAAGTAAAGACCTTAACTGATTTAGCCTAATTGAAAACTTTGAAACAGGTTCGTCAGCAAGGATCCCAAAGCACTAGGAAGCCGAACCAGCTGGTACTCTCCAGACGAGGTTGGCGAGCGGCCGTTCGACGTGCTTCGGAGTGCTTCGGATAAGGATGCTGCTGGCTGCATGGAGAAGGCTCAACTACGGGTCAAGCGGGATCATCTTCTGGATCTGACGAGGACGTCAGAGTGTCAGGAGAGGCCGTGCTAGCGACGACTGGCAACCCCACCTCAAACTCACTATAAAAGGCGTTGCCTACCCGCTCGTGTCTCTTTTTCGACAACGGACACTCGGACTGGTAACTTCGTGCAAACTCAGTAAGACCTATATTTTCTATATTAATATTAAGAGCTGCTGGCTATTGCTTGACATATTGTTGTGTGCTCAGTGATTCTTATTGTATTCCTATCTTATTAAATAAGTTCTGGTTGTAAATGTAATTCAAATGTATAATACACGAACATTGGAATGTCCTGACTTGTTTTTTTAATAAATACCACCTCTGATAGCTAACACTCCTAACTAACTCATCCTATATCTCTATCTTAATCCAACCCCGATCAGAGGCTGTAAAAATGATTGGATCCTCCGAAATATATAAAAAAAGAGATTCGAGCTTGGCTGGTCCGTCACGACAAGTTTTTTTTTTAGGTGTTAAAGTACAACACCATTGTAAGTTGATTGATTTAATGTCGTAGATAAGTATTAAAATACATTAAAAACGAATTACGAATTTCATATGTCGTTCTTTTCAAATCTATGCCAATTTTAGTGCTTTGAAGTCGAAAAAACCACTGATCTAGTGCAATTTGCACCGCTTTTAGTGCTCTACAGACTTTGCCTTTTGGCAGTCAAGCTACTCCAAACTGTCAGATATTCCCAATCAACCACATGCCGTAATCGTAATGCTTTAGAGATAAAGTCATCCTTCCTATTCTTTAGTTTTTTAAGTGAATTGGCTTAATAAACTAGTGCGCTTTACCATTAACGATTGCATCCCTGCGTACCATCAGGCGGGATTGCAGTCAAGCACTAGTTTATAATTATGAAAAAAGAAGTTGAAAATCTAATAAGGAAATCTGACAGATTGTAGTAGCTTGATGGCCTGTCGTCTGTACGTGACACTATAAAGTCATGAAGAAAACGTGGATAAAAAGTCTGATTTCAACACATAAATTGTTTTTTTAAAATGCGATTGCCTGATGTGGAAATGCGTCAAAATATCAGTTGTACTAGTGTCAACCATCGACATATATTAATGGATATGCCTTAGAGATGAGAATTGCGACACTCCGAAAGAAAGAGAGGAAACGAAGTTTCGTCTATTTTTATCTCTCTCAAAATCATCATTCTTCTATGAGGAAAGAGATAGTGCTAGACCGAAAGCATATGCCATCACTCTAACTCTTTTCAAACCAAAAAAATACTGTAGATTTACGCGTACGGCATGTCTATTAGTATATGTTTTTGGAGGTACACTCATAAATAAAAGTCATGGATACCGGAAAAACAGTTTAATCACTATCACAATTATAGGCGTAATATAACACTAGTTAACAATTGTAGAAAAAATACTGGGGACACTGAGATGAGTTATGAGAGTTACAAGTCTACTCTTTACTAAACGACTGTTTGTCGTAAGGTTTGTATACGTACTGCCGCGATTGCGATGCAAGCCGCAAGCAGAGTTATGTTTATTTTGTATCGGAAACATTAAGTGTTGAGGGGTTTTTTTTTGTGTGGCACTAGTTACGACTTTGTGCCAATGTCAAGTAAAATAAAAATCTTCAAAAGTTCTTCTTTCTTTCTCTTATGGCTTCGCACGGTTTGTGCATTTAGCCAATGTCACGTAATGAATTATTCATGTGGAAAAAGACGGCCGCGCGGACCGAACACGGAGGAAGATTTGGTTCAAAGCCATGATGTGGCCACTATGCTACAATATTTCACTGTTCTTTATGAATTATTCACTGAATGCACTTTTTACTACATAAATCACGCGTTTTTATTTAGTAAACGACACTATAAATAATTTAAAAGTCCTATGAAAAATGAGCGTGGCACTCATCTTAGCTTCCCGCCAAAAACTCGTTGAGGGTTTTAATATTAAATAATGTTGTGACACAATATGCCACATGTCTATTGTCTATGGTGTCAACTGGTCAGCGTCAAAGTGTCATTATAAGACACTTTGACGCTGACACAGGATGTCAAATTTTGACATCCTGTGGCAGCTGTCAGAAAATGCCGTCAAGTGTCATAATATGAACATAACCAAAAAATAGTGACTAAAATGCGACTAATAAATTTACTTAAATCGTTAAAACTAACTTCTCAAGTACAAATAATACGTCTAAGTTCCGAATACGCGCCCAAACCGCTCCGTAGCTTGAAAGCGAAGTCTACTCGCAACACAGTTCAATATTATGTCGATTCGTACCGAGTTAGGGCTGTCGGTGGGTCTGGAGGCGATGGCTGCATATCCTTCCTCAGCGTGTGGTGTAAAGACCACGCAGGACCCGACGGAGGTGATGGTGGAAATGGTGGACACGTTATTTTCCAGGTTTGTTTATATTCCTTACTTTTTTAATTCTGTATCAAATCTAATCTACATTCTATAAAGCTGAAGAGTTTATTTGTTTGAACGCGCTAATCTCAGGAACTACTGGTCCGATTTGCTTTTTTTGCGTTGGATGACCAATGGGAGTAGAGCATAACAAAAATTTAAAATGTATGCTGTATATTTTGGGGTTAAAATAAAATGTTCAAATAACTAACTCCACGCGAACGAAGTCGCGAGTGGCCGCTAGTTCTATATAAATACAATGTAAGGTTTGATTTCGGCTCATAGTCCATCCAATAGATGACTGTACATGGGTCATGGCAATTGTAGGGTGCAAATCCAATCAGCCTGCCTCCCCCTGAAGTTAATTACATCTCTTGGCCTGTTGAGAACATCTGTATAAGACCTGGGAGTCCTGAGGATTTCAACCTAGTCTGGGTGATAATTCAAAGAACACAGGCGCAATGACTTCCTCAGCCCCCATGCGAGCCTGCATAGTCCTTTATGCAATGCCTATTGTATGGAGGTTTTCTCTGAGTGTTCTCCACAGGAAACAGCTTTTCATGTCTCTTAGGTAGGTGTATGTTGTATGTTTTATTTGTATTATATTCGACAAGAGATTTCTTTACAATTTACTATTACCTCAGCACCTACATATTAACCGTATTTCCAGGCCACATACTCATCTAAAAGCTTGAACCACTGTAAGTCGGTGGTGCAGGCAAAGCATGGGGAGCGAGGCTTCAATAAGGACTGTAACGGGAAGAACGCACAACACGTCATAGTGCCTGTTCCAATTGGTGAGTTTGTATGTCAGTTTATTTTGTGACAATTTTGTAATACAGTGAAACCTGGTTGAAATTAAGCAGGTTTTAAATTATAGTTGTCTTATTTAGATATAATGTAAAGTTTTATAGTTGAACGAGTGTTTTTACAAAACAATACATCATAATGTATTTTTTGTCAGTAACATGATTTATTTGATTACAAGGGTTTCTATAAAGTACCTATGTTATATGAAATTGATTATCAATCTATTAATTAATTTAATTTTGACCACGAGTCCCGTTTTAAATGTCAATCACAACTTAAAAAGTGAACAGCAAAGTAATTACGTAACACACTATCAGTAGCAATGGGTTTCATTTTGACAGTTGAACAACATTCATTGCGTTCTTTACGTTGTTGAGCGGACAGATTTTCGAAGACATGGAGCAATGGATAAGCAATGAGTTTCGAATTGATTCCAACTGCAATAGTGTGTTACGTAATTAGGGTGGCGCTAGTTAGCCAGTTATTTGGAATTGATTCCAACTGCAATAGTGTGTTACGTAATTAGGGTGGCGCTAGTTAGCCAGTTATTTCGAATTGATTCCAACTGCAATAGTGTGTTACGTAATTAGGGTGGCGCTAGTTAGCCAGTTATTTGGAATTGATTCCAACTGCAATAGTGTGTTACGTAATTAGGGTGGCGCTAGTTAGCCAGTTATTTGGAATTGATTCCAACTGCAATAGTGTGTTACGTAATTAGGGTGGCGCTAGTTAGCCAGTTATTTGGAATTGATTCCAACTGCAATAGTGTGTTACGTAATTAGGGTGGCGCTAGTTAGCCAGTTATTTCGAATTGATTCCAACTGCAATAGTGTGTTACGTAATTAGGGTGGCGCTAGTTAGCCAGTTATTTGGAATTGATTCCAACTGCAATAGTGTGTTACGTAATTAGGGTGGCGCTAGTTAGCCAGTTATTTCGAATTGATTCCAACTGCAATAGTGTGTTACGTAATTAGGGTGGCGCTAGTTAGCCAGTTATTTCGAATTGATTCCAACTGCAATAGTGTGTTACGTAATTAGGGTGGCGCTAGTTAGCCAGTTATTTCGAATTGATTCCAACTGCAATAGTGTGTTACGTAATTAGGGTGGCGCTAGTTAGCCAGTTATTTCGAATTGATTCCAACTGCAATAGTGTGTTACGTAATTAGGGTGGCGCTAGTTAGCCAGTTATTTGGAATTGATTCCAACTGCAATAGTGTGTTACGTAATTAGGGTGGCGCTAGTTAGCCAGTTATTTCGAATTGATTCCAACTGCAATAGTGTGTTACGTAATTAGGGTGGCGCTAGTTAGCCAGTTATTTGGAATTGATTCCAACTGCAATAGTGTGTTACGTAATTAGGGTGGCGCTAGTTAGCCAGTTATTTCGAATTGATTCCAACTGCAATAGTGTGTTACGTAATTAGGGTGGCGCTAGTTAGCCAGTTATTTCGAATTGATTCCAACTGCAATAGTGTGTTACGTAATTAGGGTGGCGCTAGTTAGCCAGTTATTTCGAATTGATTCCAACTGCAATAGTGTGTTACGTAATTAGGGTGGCGCTAGTTAGCCAGTTATTTCGAATTGATTCCAACTGCAATAGTGTGTTACGTAATTAGGGTGGCGCTAGTTAGCCAGTTATTTCGAATTGATTCCAACTGCAATAGTGTGTTACGTAATTAGGGTGGCGCTAGTTAGCCAGTTATTTCGAATTGATTCCAACTGCAATAGTGTGTTACGTAATTAGGGTGGCGCTGGTTAGCCAGTTATTACATTATATCATAACAGAACCTTTCTGTTAGGTACAATAATTCGCGACGAATCTGGGCGAGTGGTGGGCGACCTGAGTGCAGAGGGCATGATGTTCGTGGGGGCGCGCGGTGGCGCCGGGGGGAGGGGGAACAAGTTCTTCCTCACCGACACCGAGCAGGTGACTGTAGTTATAAGTACCTTCATACACTGCCGAATGTCCACTGCTGAGCACAGCCCACAGATCTGTCTTGTTAACAAACCACCACTACATTCGCTATGGTAATCCTGCGGTGAGCGCTATGCATCATCAGTCATCAGTAAAGATGGGACATAGACAATACGGAAGAAGCAGCGTGGGTAGGCCCCCAGACAGGTGGACCGACGACCTGGTGAAGGTCTGGATGCGGGAGGCGCAGGACCGGTCGCCGTAGAGAAGCTTGGGGGAGGCCTATGTCCAGCAGTGGACGTCTTTCAGCTGAAATGATGATGATGATGATAGACAGTACGGGAGCCTTTGGGAGGCCCAACAGTGTACATTAATGGCTATTAAATAAAATTGATAAAAAATACATATTCTTTGCCTTCGTATTTTTGTTCATACGAAACACGTCTCCAGTATTTTAAGTAAAGAATCTATGTACAAACGACACCACATCAAGGCTACTACAATCTGTCAGATTTCCTCACTAGATTTCCAACTTTATATTTGAAGCATTAAGGCTCAAGATTGATTGGGAATACCTGACAGTTTGGGGTAGCTTGACCTGCTGTCGTCCGTACGTATCATGAGAAACCACAAAGTTATGAGCTTGTTATCCTACTTGGTTGTCCCAGCAAAAATATGGTCAATGTACCGCTGGTCCGCCCGCGTCTATAGCGGCGCGCTGCGGGCGGCGGGTTCTATCTCTCTGTGCTCCTAGCTAGTTCTATGATCTACCATCAGCTGTGTGTATGGTATTTATTTCTAACTTTGTATATGGTATTTATTTCTAACATTAGTTTCGATTAGTACTAACAAGTCAGGAACTTTTTTTTGAGATGGGAAATCATCAAATGACCTCCCGCTTAGAGTGGAGCGGAAGAGCGTGTCAGACATTTACTGACTAAAACCCACCCGTATTTCTTCACTTGCCTGTGCAACGGCCACGGCCACGGTTTCTTTTTTAACCAACCCGCAACCCTGACCCAGGCGAGTCAGGTGTCGGACAACGCTCTCTTCCGCCCCCCATGAATGGGTCCAGGGGCGAGGAACATGGGGAAGTCCACGCCCCCTATCTGATGGACCCCGAGGCGGAGGCGCGCGCGAGTGTCGGCGTGCGCCTCAAAGGCGATGCACGGGGTAGTTTAACACCTCATTACCTCGTGCAGGAGGTGAGGCCCGGACAGACCGGGCCAGCACGAGGGTGTGGGCCCGTGGAAGAATTTAGACGCCCGCGGCCCCACGCGCGCTCGTAATAGTGGACACCGGGGTGGTTTTAGTCAGTAAAAGTCTGACAGACCCCGTCGCCCACCCTAGGACGGCGGACATCCATTGAGGATTTCCACCCCAGAAAAAAAAAGGCAAGTCAGGTGTGATGTTGGGCTTGCCAACCTTCTGACAGGCAGTATCGTCGCAGTGACGATGGGTGGTAGTAGAGTCAATAAAACGCTTAACTACATGTTAAGGTAAAGTTAGATCAACTAATACCAAATAAGAAGTCCCCCTTTATTCAATACTAACTTTCCGCCCGCGGCTTCGCCCGCGTGGAGTTCGGTTATATCGCGCTCTTTAGATTTCCCTCGGGAACATCAATTTTTCCGGGATAAAAGGTAGCCTATGTTCCTTCTCAGAGTCTAAAGATTGTCTGTGCCAAATTTCATCAAAATCGGTTGAGAGGTTTAAGCGGGAAAGCGTAACAGACAGACAGACAGACGGATAACAATACTCATCATTATCCCAGCGTTAATCCCAGTCGCATCCGAAGCCTTTTCAGCTTTGGAGTCTGGGGTTCGCCTTACCAGTCCAACTGCTGATATGGCTAAACTTCGACATTTTCCATGAAGCGACTGCCGTCTGACCTCCAAAACCCGAAGGCGACATTGAAACATTGCAGTTAGACCAATTGTAGGACTTTTGAGGGCTCCAACAACCCGTAACGACTGCCACTAGATGTTCGTAGGGCAACCGGGACCAACGGCTTAACGTGCTTTCCGAGGCACGACCAGACCAGTGCAAATATTCATATTCATGCATGCAAATACTTGCACTGTGCGGGGATCGAACCCGCGCCACCTTGCGCAGCGGCTGCGTCCGCTACCGCTACGCCACGGAGGCTGTCAGACGGATAACAATACTATTTATATGTAAAGCTACGCGCTTGACTGAACTATGTTACTGTACGATGTATTCCTATCATCTATACTTCGACAACTATCTACTACGTGATGTACCAGTTATATAACTCGCGCAAGTTAACTGTGCACCTCGCTGGAATGCGACCCCTCTCCCGCTTCCCCGCGCGGCGCCCCGCATTCGCCGTAAGCGCTGAGTAGCGATAGCATCTCTGTTACAATTGTCTAAATACAGTTTAAATCCCCTGTTGTTATTACTGTTTCTGTGGAGGTTTTGCTTTGTTAAGTAATTTTTTATTAAGTTTTTTTTTTTTACATTTTTACGCATTAGTGAAGCCTGCTGGTTGGGCCAACATTATATACAATATGTAAAGAAAACCCTGTCCGACCCATAAGGATAATAAAGGTTAGGTAAACACTTGACCAAATATAATATAAAATTTTACATAATCATCACAGTAACAATAATAATGAATTTTGAAATAATCTTTTTTTCCCGGGTATTAATTCCAATTTCCCCGAAATTTGGTAATTTTTAAAAAACTGACAACACCATTTGTGACGGAGCGAATAGCGATGCGACCACGTGCCGCATGGCCCCGCCCCCCTTCACCCGCGCATACATGCGCGGGTGAAGGGGGGCGGGGCTATCGGGTTGCCTACCGCACATGCATTAAGTTACCTCGGTTTTTCGAAATAATATTTTTTTTTTGGGGATTTTTTTTTTAAGTTTAGCCCGGCTTTGTAGGCATTATTAGAATCAGTTAACGATACCTAACAATACCTTCACGGATCGGACAGGGTTTTCTTTACATATTGTATAAGTCCATATGTACCAATTTAATTGCAAAAGTCATGAGTAAAATGATCTACTATTATGACGATCATCAAAACGACCTGAAATATGCTGCAATAGGAATTGTTAATTAATAGTTAGCGTGTAAAAGTCGATAATCATGTAAATAACAGGAGATTTGTAAAACGTGAGTAGTGATAACCTTAAATTGATTTGTTTACCTCTATTCTTTATGGAGCTTGGCGAGAATTATAGATGCTGATCAGTTAGTGTGATATGTCAGGCTCCCAGCGTGGCCGAGTTGGGTGCGGTGGGCGAGACCGCCATATACACGTTGGAAGTTCGCTCCATGGCACACATCGGACTCATTGGCTTCCCAAACGCAGGTCAGTCTATATCCCACTAAACACTGCTCACCAATTTATTAGATTTTAGATAATAAACTTTAATGCCTTCTCATAAAGTTAAGTTTACGTTACAACATTTAAAAAACAATATTTTGCTTCCTTAGCGTTCTGAATTACACTAAATTATAAGCCTCCGTGGCGTAGCGGTGGCGTACGCGACCGCTGCGCAAGGAAACGCGGGTTCAATCCCCGCGCTGTGCAAATATTTTTATGCATGAATATACAGTATGTTAAATAACAGAGGGCGTTCCCTTAAACTCGTTAATATATATCATTAATAGATTAAAATAAAAATATCAGCATAGAAAAATAAGCATAAAGAAATCCGAATAAAAAAAAAATTCTAATTGGAAATAAATTTGAAACCTCCTGTTTTAAATCAAAATAGTAGCGTAGTATCATAAACAAATTGCGACGTTGCCGTCTTTCAAGTTCGCGTGTACAGTGTGTTTCTTTTACATGTCAATTTAAATTTTTTATTGAATATTTTCTTATTGGAAAAATTTTAAAAACATTTTGTTTTCGAATGGAAATATTTTTTTTAGCATGTATGTATGCTATACTATTTCGGGTTAACGGGAACGCCCTCTGTTAGTTAACATACTGTATTATGAATATTTGCACTGTTAAGCCGTTGGTTCCGGTTGCCATACTAACATCAAATGGCAGTCGTTACGGGTTGTTGGAGCCCACAAAAGTCCAACAATTAGTCTAACTGCAATGCTTCGATGTCGCCTTCGGGTTGTGGAGGTCAGACGGCAGTCGCTTCACGGAAAATATCGAAGTTTAGCAAAAAATCAGCAGTTACACTGGTAAAGCGGATCCCAGCAGACTCCAAACCTGAAAATGCTTCGGATGCGACTGGGATTAACGCTGAGATGATGATGATGATGATAAGTTGATATTTTTTCAAGTAAACAAGGATTTGACTAGAATGTTGAATGTTACAGGCAAGAGTACTTTACTCCGCGCTCTGACCCGCGCCCGCCCGACCGTGGCTCCGTACCCGTTCACCACACTCCGACCACACATAGGTAATGTTTCCAAGAGTACGTTACTCCGCGCCCGCCCGACCGTGGCGCCGTACCCGTTCACCACACTCCGACCACACATAGGTAATGTTTCCAAGAGTACGTTACTCCGCGGTCTGACCCGCGCCCGCCCGACCGTGGCTCCGTACCCGTTCACCACACTCCGACCACACATAGGTAATGTTTCCAAGAGTACGTTACTCCGCGGTCTGACCCGCGCCCGCCCGACCGTGGCTCCGTACCCGTTCACCACACTCCGACCACACATAGGTAATGTTTCCAAGAGTACGTTACTCCGCGGTCTGACCCGCGCCCGCCCGACCGTGGCTCCGTACCCGTTCACCACACTCCGACCACACATAGGTAATGTTTCCAAGAGTACGTTACTCCGCGGTCTGACCCGCGCCCGCCCGACCGTGGCTCCGTACCCGTTCACCACACTCGACCACACATAGGTAATGTTTCCAACAGTACGTTACTCCGCGGTCTGACCCGCGCCCGCCGACCGTGGCTCCGTACCCGTTCACCACACTCCGACCACACATAGGTAATGTTTCCAAGAGTACGTTACCCGCGGTCTGACCTGCGCCTGCCCGACCGTGGCTCCGTACCCGTTCACCACACTCCGACCACATGGGTAATGTTTCCAAGAGTATTACCCGCGGTTCTGACCCGCGCCGCCCGACCGTGGCTCCGTACCCGTTCACCACACTCCGACCACACATAGGTAATGTTTCCAAGAGTACGTTACTCCGCGGTCTGACCCGCGCCCGCCCGACCGTGGCTCCGTACCCGTTCACCACACTCCGACCACACATAGGTAATGTTTCCAAGAGTACGTTACTCCGCGGTCTGACCTGCGCCTGCCTGACCGTGGCTCCGTACCCGTTCACCACCCGACCATTATAGGTAATGTTTCCAAGAGTACGTTATTCCGCTCGACCTGCGCCCGACCGTGGCTCCGTACCTCGTTCACCACACTCCGACCAATACATAGGTAATGTTTCAAGAGTACGTTACTCCGCGCTCTGACCCGCGCCCGCCCGACCGTGGCTCCGTACCCGTTCACCACACTCCGACCACACATAGGTAATGTTTCCAAGAGTACGTTACTCCGCGGTCTGACCCACGCCCGCCCGACCGTGGCTCCGTACCCGTTCACCACACTCCGACCACACATAGGTAATGTTTCCAAGAGTACGTTATTCCGCTCTCTGACCCGCGCCCGCCCGACCGTGGCTCCGTACCCGTTCACCACACTCCGACCACACATAGGTAATGTTTCCAAGAGTACGCTACTCCGCGCTCTGACCCGCGCCCGCCCGACCGTGGCTCCGTACCCGTTCACCACACTCCGACCACACATAGGTAATGTTTCCAACAGTACGTTACTCCGCGCTCTGACCCGCGCCCGCCCGACCGTGGCTCCGTACCCGTTCACCACACTCCGACCACACATAGGTAATGTTTCCAAGAGTACGTTACTCCGCTCTCTGACCCGCGCCCGCCCGACCGTGGCTCCGTACCCGTTCACCACACTCCGACCACACATAGGTAATGTTTCCAAGAGTACGTTACTCCGCGCTCTGACCCGCGCCCGCCCGACCGTGGCTCCGTACCCGTTCACCACACTCCGACCACACATGGGTAATGTTTCCAAGAGTACGTTACTCCGCGCTCTGACCCGCGTCCGCCCGACCGTGGCTCCGTACCCGTTCACCACACTCCGACCACACATAGGTAATGTTTCCAAAAGTACGTTACTCCGCGCTCTGACCCGCGCCCGCCCGACCGTTGCTCCGTACCCGTTCACCACCTCCGACCATAGCCCATAGGTAATTTTTCCAAAAGTACGTTCCTCGCGCGCTCTGATCCGCGCCCGCCCGACCGTGGCTCCGTACCCGTTCACCACACTCCGACCACACATAGATAATGTTTCCAAGATTACGTTACTCCGCGCTCTGACCCGCGCCCGCCCGACCGTGGCTCCGTACCCGTTCACCACACTCCGACCACACATAGGTAATGTTTCCAAGAGTACGTTACTCCGCGCTCTGACCCGCGCCCGCCCGACCGTGGCTCCGTACCCGTTCACCACACTCCGACCACACATAGGTAATGTTTCCAAGGTACGTTACTCCGCGCTCTGACCCGCGCCCGCCCGACCGTGGCTCCGTACCCGTTCACCACACTCCGACCACACATAGGTAATGTTTCCAAAAGTACGTTACTCCGCGCTCTACGCCTGCCCCGTGGCTCCGTACCGTTCACCACACTCCGACCACACATAGGTAATATTTCCAAGAGTACGTTACTCCGCGCTCTGACCCGCGTCCGCCCGACCGTGGCTCCGTACCCGTTCACCACACTCCGACCACGCATAGGTAATGTTTCCAAAAGTACGTTACTCCGCGCTCTGACCCGCGCCCGCCCGACCGTGGCTCCGTACCCGTTCACCACACTCCGACCACACATAGGTAATGTTTCCAAGAGTACGTTACTCCGCGGTCTGACCCGCGCCCGCCCGACCGTGGCTCCGTACCCGTTCACCACACTCCGACCACACATGGGTAATGTTTCCAAGAGTACGTTACTCCGCGGTCTGACCCGCGCCCGCCCGACCGTGGCTCCGTACCCGTTCACCACACTCCGACCACACATAGGTAATGTTTCCAAAAGTACGTTACTCCGCGCTCTGACCCGCGCCCACCCGACCGTGGCTCCGTACCCGTTCACCACACTCCGACCACACATAGGTAATGTTTCCAAGAGTACGTTACTCCGCGCTCTGACCCGCGCCCACCGTGGCTCCGTACCCGTTCACCACACTCCGACCACACATAGGTAATGTTTCCACAATCTATTGCAACAAACACTTCAGATTTATTGTTATTTACTTGTTTTTTATATATATATATTCATGAGAATTCGAACTTCGCTGTCCGTCTGTCACCAGGCTGTATCTCATGAACCGTAATAGCTAGACAGTTGAAATTTTCAGAGATTATGTATTTCTGTTGCCGCTATAACAACAAATACTAAAAATAAAATATTTAAGGGGGTCCCATACAACAAACGTGATTTTAAACATTTTTTTTAGTTTTTAGAGATAATGATACATAACTCTCTTAAGTAGTGTTAGAGTATTCTCTATAGGTACCTAATAATTATAATACCACAAGTTTTAGGCATGTGTGCTCCATATATGCATAGTTTCCAATATATAGGTAAGATTTGATAAAAACTGTTACGAATGCACCTTATGGCAATGGCCTAAAGGTCAATATTGCATGAAATGCCGTACGTAACTTTTAAGCCCTATATCTTGAGACATAGGCACTGTAGAGGTACGATATAAAAACGCATTGCTAGACCTAGGATGGTCTATCGAATGGTACAGGTTTCATCAATATTGACAACAAAGTGTCGACATCGAAATTACTAGAAACTCGTCGCCTGTGATGTACCTGCTGAACGTACTCGAAATTATACGCTATTATTATTACTTCTAGATAGATATCGAACGTTCGATGTGCTTGCATATATAAAGCGGCATGACACCAGCGCGACAGTCAGTCTGCATTTGACTATCGAAGCGAAACCAGCGATAAGTACGAACCGATAATCAAGAACATCTACAGGGACAACTGCAACAAGAACTTTGAGGACTAGGGGGAGGTTGTTACGACACGGACTTCGTGGATATCCGCTACGTTCTACTTGTCATTGCCTACTACCGACTGTACCTTGGTTGACAATAAACTTCGTAACCCATAACCGGCATTGTAATACCCCTAGCCCGTAACAATACGAATAATTATATTTATCATCATATTATAAATAATTTGTTGCAGGTATGGTGCCGTATGACGACTACGAGCAAGTCGCCATAGCAGATCTCCCGGGATTGATTCCCGGCTCTCATAAGAACTATGGTCTAGGTATGTGTCATAAGTGATAATATTTCATTGTAATGTAGGCCGTAAAATTATGTAATTATTGACGACATCACATTAGAAAAAACAAAAATAATAGTATTTCTCCACCATTTAATGGATGTTATTATACATATAAACCTTCCTCTTGAATCACTTTATCTATTTAAAAAAAAAACTGCATAAAAATCCGTTGCGTAATTTTAATGATTAAATCATACAAAGAGACATAGGGAAAGAGAAAGTGACTTTGTTTTATAATATGTAGTGATGATAGGCTCTTAACTGAACGGCTAAATAAAGTTGGCAGCGACATATACATAATATACAATATGTAAAGAAAACCCTGTCCGACCCATAAGGATAACAAAGGTTAGGCAATCACATGACCAAATAAAATTTGAAATTTTGCATAATCATCATAGTAACAATACTAATCAATTTTAAAACTATCTTTTTTCCCCGCGAATTTACGCTAATTTCCCCAAAATTTGGTGTTTTTAAAAAAATGACAACACCATTTTAGGCGGTATAATTGTCGGCTTTCCTTTTATTGTTTTGTTAGATTATTTATTTCTTTGGCGGCGTCGCGCGTGAGCTTTGTCGGCGGCGTAAAAGAAATAACTAGTGATGCACTAATTTTTGCGCAATAACGTTTTTTTATCGCTATTAATCGAAACTTGTATCTGGTTGAATGATTTGTTAAAAACACAGATTACCCAATGGTAAAAGTACTTTTGTTTGTTTATCGATTAATTACTAATAACATTATTATAACACAAGTATTAGTAAACAGAAACGAGAAGGACTTATGAAACACAATTTTAGTAAAATTTTACAAATATTTTAACGGTTATTGTAAACCCTTTACTTCGTTGAATATCACAGGCTCGCACACACACTTAACGGACAGACTACCGACACGTCTACTCTCGCTCGTGGCTCTCGTAAGACTGACTGACGTGGTGCGCTCGAGACAGTGTTATCTGTTTGACAGTGACAGTGACAGTGTTGTCTGTTTGACAGTGACAGTGACAGTGTTGTCTGTGGTCAATGATAAAACGCATACACTACATCCCTTTCCTATTATATTTATTTATTTATTTCATTATATCAACTTGGTAGCAAATTATCAAAATTTAATCTATAAATACTATATCTCTTGAAACATATTTATTAGAACTGATTAAATCCAACAAATCAAAATATAACATTATTATTTTTTCCTTTGAACTTCCGTGTACCGACTGCTCATCCGGTATCACTGGCTTCCATTCCCCTTCAACTTTTTCCAAATAAATAATGCTCTATCTATAAGACTGTCCTGTTTCTTAAATTCATACAACACAGTCTCCTCCATTAGCGCCCTCTACAGTATGCTGAGACTGATCCAAGTTTGGCGCCAATTTATTTGTTTTCTCCATTTCTTTCTTACATGCATAAACTGTATCACTCACAATTTTCTCTGACTCTTATTTCTGTCTCTCACATTTGAATCATTATTATTTTTACTTCGACTTTCTAATGAAGGAATTTTGTCCCTATTTAATCTTTGGAAGAAAAGTTCGGATGGTGTTTGACCAGTGACCGAGTGGGGTGTACTATTGCAAATCATAAGATATTCGTATAAACATTCTTCTTTAACTTTAAATGATAAAATTAACAAAATGCTCCAATATGAAAGCATTACACAATCTTCCAACTTAATGGCAGCTTTTGACACGTCCTACCAATTTAATGGCAGCATTTGGCATTGCCTACTAATTTAATGCCAGTATTTGACACAGCCTACCAACTGAATGGCAGCATTTGACACGAGACACCAATTTAATGGCAGCTTTTAGCACGAACAGCCAATTTAATGGCAACATTCAATGCGACCTACCAATTTAATGGCAGCATTTAGTACGACTTACCAATTTAATGGCAGCATTTGACACAGCCTACCAATTTATTGCCGGCATTCGACACGACCTACCAATTTAATGGCAGCATTCGACACGCCTACCAATTTAATGGCAGCATTCGACACGACCTACCAATTTAATGGCAGCATTCGACACGACCTTCCAATTTAATGGCAGCATTTAGCATGACCTACCAATTTAATGGCAGCATTCGACACGACCTACTAATTTAATGGCAGCATTTGACACGACCTACCAATTTAATGGCAGCATTTAGCATGACCTACCAATTTAATGGCAGCATTCGACACGATCTACCAATTTAATGGCAGCATTTGACACGACCTACCAATTTAATGGCAGCATTTAGCATGACCTACCAATTTAATGGCAGCATTCGACACGACCTACTAATTTAATGGCAGCATTTGACACGACCTACCAATTTAATGGCAGCATTTAGCATGACCTACCAATTTAATGGCAGCATTCGACACGATCTACCAATTTAATGGCAGCATTTGACACGACCTACCAATTTAATGGCAGCATTTAGCATGACCTACCAATTTAATGGCAGCATTCGACACGATCTACCAATTCTGTGGTAGCGTTCGACATGGCCTTTTCAGCCCCGAAGAAACCCAAATCACAGTCCGACGGAAACACCGCCGCCGGCAAACCGCTCCAGTCCCTCGATGCACGCGGCACAAAAGAGGAGGCGTAACGCCTCGTCCGGACCGCAGCGGCGTCAACAACGCAAGGCGAAAACCCACCGCACGACGGGTCAGGGACGACGGATCAGGGTCGCCAATCAGTACCCTCGCACGCCCCTCCGAATCCAAAGTGGCCAGGTGACCAGGTCCCTCTTTCGCAAAATGTCACTAGTCACGCAGACAACCACTTCTTCTTCTTCTTCCTGTGCCTCTTCAATCCTGAAGGTTGGCCATCAGCTTCTTGTACTCGATATTGTCAACGGCGAGTTGGAACAGTTCTTCGACGGAAGTAATGCCAGTCCACTCCCTGATGTTACGCAGCCACGACTTTCTGTTTCATCCAGCGCGCCTTTTTCCTTCTACCTTGCCCATCATAATGAGTTAGGGTAGCGTATATCTACCGTGTCGGAGCACGTGGCCGAGATAATCTATTTTGCGTTTCTTTATGGTGGGCAACAACTTTCGAGGCATTTGAACGCGCTGACCACATTTCAAAAGCCTGCAAGCGTCGTGTGTCCTCTTTCAGAGTCAATGCTTTGCAGACGTATAACGTGGACAACCACAGACACCGGATATGGATATGAAATTACACCAGATTATCCGTCAGTTCCGAAACCTGTTACGCAGTTACGGATAATTTCCATCCTTTTTAAATCCAGTTATGAAGAAAGAAATAGTCTCCCTCTACTAGTACACACGTAAATATGGACAATACACTAAAATTAGAATACCAGACACGTACCACTGATAATAAAGTCAATCCTCAAAACAACACAATATTTTACCATTATAACTGTGCTATACTGTGGGGAGGTATTGTGGGTGAACAGGAAAGAAGCCTTTTAATAGTAAAGGAAGTCTCACATAGAAATCTGCCATAAGATCACACAACATTATCACCGTGTTCCAGAAAGAACACAAATAGTGTATAACAGCAAATTATTCTTATACCAATACACTCGTTTGTTATGAACGAATCTGTTCATGAACTAATAATACTTAACTTCCAGTTTAATTAAATTTACATGTTAATGCCAAACTCGCCCAGCCAATACATGAATTAACCTGGTTGCTGCCGCCCTTTAGTCTCTTTTGCAGTAATGAAACCATCGTCATTTCAATCATACGACATTGTGCTGGAATAAAGGGTGGAAAACGACAGGTCACTGTGAAGATCGACGATGATCCACGGAAGTATTTAAATGAAAATACTATATTTATCTGTCTAAGATAAACGGTATAATACTGTTGAATACTGAAGTCATCTGAGCCTACGTTCTTGTGCTAGAACTAAATAGGAGCTAACTACACATACTGTTTTGTTTTTTTTTAAAGCCTTCTCGCGTTTACCCTGGAAGGTTGGCGTCTGCTTGTCTGGCTGACTATATTAAGACAAGCAAAGCCCTTTGCTATGGTGTCAGTTTTTCCTACAACTTCCCATATTTTTGAACTAACATCAATACTCATTTCGGTATTGTTTATTAATAAATATTGTAATTTATCTACTTACTCAAAGAGGAACAGGCCGGCTTAATATCCTGGGCACCGTGTACCAGTCAATCTACGGCGGTGACTCATTTACCGAGGAGAACAAACTTGGCACAAAACTATAAATTACAATGAAGTTAAAAGTAAGTAAATAAGCAAAACATATAATACGTTTCCGGGCGCAGTTACATAGGGTGTCTAATATTTAGAGTTATCTTTCTAAAAATCTTTAGGAATTATCACATTAGTGTGTCCTGGGACTTGGAGAAAGACATCCATCACATTCAACCATTTTCTTTAAAATAACCTTCAAAAAATATAAAATAACCTTCAAAAAATATACAGATAAATGTGTCTAAAGGGGGATAGCCATGGAGCAAATAATTGCTCCATGGGGATAGCCTATACATAGCTATGGGTACAAATATACCATAATTAGGTATGTGTATATTGTATAGTGCACCGCAATAGTCAATGGCTAATACAGAGTTAGTACCTAGTTACCAAAGATGTAATGTCAAATGTCAAATAATTTGAGCTATCTATGGCCCAGGCTTTGACAGCAAACTGTAGTTTTAGTAGTTTCTATGTTCGAGTACGAGACTTTTGGTTATATATATATATTTTTTTTTTCTATGTACTTTTTTTTCTTTTTACGTTTATTATTAATGTATATTTTATGGTATCTAATTTGTTTGTGCGGAATAAATATATTTCTTTCTTCTTTCTTTCTTTCTTTCTTTCAAAGTATATTTTTAATGGGACAAAACCCGCCGCACTGTTCCCAACCCACTGCAACTCCTGAAAGCCAGAATCAACAGTGGAGACCGCCAGAAAAACGCCGAGCAATGAAGCTCGACGAGTCCCGGAGAAACGATTCAACTGTCTTGGGTCCCGCAACGAAATTAATCAGAAAAGAATAGCGGAGGAGTAAGAAAAAAGATATTTTTTCCACTTCCCTCCATAACAAGCAGGAGACATAACAGAACTAGGCCAATCGGCACAAAGGGATATTATTGCAACTGGGAGAAGCCCAGATTGCCAAGCACCACGGAATAAAATTTGATTAAGTTAATGGGTCCTAAGTAGGTATGTTTTGTTACAATTGATTCCAATAATAGGTATGGCAAAAACGCCTGAACGCACGGAAATTAGTTCTAGTTTCTACAAGGTCCGTATAATAAACAACTCCGGATGTAACTTGTACACTATCCTACATAATATTGCGTTCATTCTGCCAAAGAAAACACTCCCATAAGATGTGATGTGCGGATTGTTCAAATTCACAGTTCGATGTAGAACATTGACCAAAGTATATTGCGAGTTCATTTGTAATCGAACTTATCACGCCCGTGTTGCGAATATTTTTTTTCTTTTCCTTGCTCCCACACCAGGAACCACTCCCGTATCACGGTCGCGCTCAAAAACACCCAAACTCACACTCACAAACAGCCAGAGCCAGAACCACCTCCCAACTAACCGATCCACGCGGGAACCGAACCCGCGACACGCAGCGCAGCAGTCCATCGCTCAACGACTACACCAACCGTGTCGTCAATTAATTCAAATTCTGTGAAACTGTGCAAACTACGCAAGTGAGTGGATTGTATACCTGGTTGGCCAAGTTCAAACATCACGCGTAAATTAAAATATGTATTTATTTGATAGCTGTATATTTTACGTGGGGTATATGCTAAGTTTGTAGTAGGGCATAGTTCTACATATGTACAACATTTAATCTCAATTTAACTATTGTTCAAAAGTTTAACTTCAAACCTAGCTACTTATAAATTGCAAGAACGGTGGATATACTTCCAATGGAGGGTCAAAGGACTACGCAAAACAGCAGCAACGACATCTCGGACGTCGATATAACCTTCGCTGGGCACCTTCGCAAGTTTGTACCACGAATACTTCCATATCATAACAAATACATAGGTACAAGGCACCTCGGGTTTACACGCGTAAAAACACGTACTTCTGCAAATAACACTGGCCCGTAGCAGATAACACGGATAACTACCTACTCCCAAAATTATTAAAGAACAAAAACGTTGCGCTCGACGTTATACACCAGTATGTATCATACAGGTTAAGTACCCACAATTCGATTTATCCAACTTTCACAATTTGGTTAAAATAGTATCACATAAGTACCTAATTAATCTTATTGTATATAGTTAGCCAGTAAGTATTAGGTACCTCCAATATATCTACCCGGGTTTCGAGGCTGCCAGAAGTATACGTACTATCAATGTTTGCCTTCCGCGGAATATAAAACCTCACAGAATAACTGACTGTTCATTTTAATGTGTTTACATTATGCGTTCCATAATAAATTACTCCATGATTTAATATAATTATGTATACAGAAAGAAATTTTGTACCAATACTTAAGGAATGTGAAACTACTCACTGTTTTGTATCCTTTTCCCTTTTATTTTTTTTATTGTTGTTCAACAAAATACCTTTTTGCTCGTCGCCACTTGTAAACCCTTTACTTCGTTGAATATCACAGGCTCGCACACGCACTTAACGTACAGACTACCGACACGTCTACTCTCGCTCGTGGCTCTCGTAAGACTGACTGACGTGGTGCGCTCGAGACAGTGTTAACTGTTTGACAGTGACAGTGACAGTGTTGTCTGTTTGACAGTGACAGTGACAGTGTTGTCTGTGGTCAATGATAAAACGCACACACTACAGTTATCATCGATATCATCGATTTTGAGTCAGAAACTGAAATTAAAAATTTGGCATGATTTTCATTTACAGCAGTGTATCTAACTAATTTAAGTTTTGTAAAAGTTCTAAACAATTCCATGCGATGTTGAATCTAGAATGAGAATGAGAAACTACAATACTAAATCGATAACAAAAATAGACGAGTAAATTGTTTCCATCGAAAATCAATATTTTGATTACTTACACATCCCTATTTACTCAAAAGATGCCGCGAGGCCCAGCCGCGTAGGTACAATTTTAAAAATAAAAATCATTTTTACTTTAAATTATCATCAGTTACGCGTAAACATCGCTCTAGTGAAGACTATTCGTGTATTGTGTGATCATGTCGTTTCCTAATGTAGAGTAATGTAACATGCTGATGGAAGGTAGCAGCAACTGCTGTGTTTTGATCAGGTGATTGTGGTCAATGTGGTTCCAGTATGACGGTGCGTCACCATATCTTTGTCCTGTACGTGAGAACCTCCATTATCAGTTCGGCGAGCAGTGGATTGGTAAGGGCGGACCAACTGTGGTCAGCGCGGATTTGACACCACTTGATTGTTATTTGTGTGCATGTCCGTGCTAATCTCGTGCGACGGTACCAGCTGGACCTGTATCGTTATTAGTGAACGAAATTTATAAATTAATTTTTAAATTAATATGGAACAACATCTCCGCTACAGCGATTATGCTCATCGAATGAAATGATACATTTGGAGAGTCAGACGACCTTCCTACTTAACTTACTAACTTACTAAACATGGTTAAATTACCTATACCTACATGCATGAGGTCAACTGAGGTTATGAACTGTGCCTGTGTTGCCATGAAATTACCTATTTATTTTATTTAAGTTATTAATTTTTTAGGGGGAATTTTTTTTTAAGTTTAGCCAGGTTTTGTAGGCATTAGTAGAATCAGTTATCGATACCTAATAATACCTTCACGGGTCGGACAGGGTTTTCTTAACATATTGTATAACTTTATTTTTGTTTATGCGAACCTCGAAACACGTGTCCAGTATTTTTAAGTAAAGAATCTATGTACAAAATTTCAAAAAGATATAATGAAAAACCACAAAGTTATGAGCTTGTTATCCTACTTGGTTATCCCAAAAAATGGTTAAAGCTTCGGTCGGGCGGGCGAGCTGGGCATTAACCTCAGGCGTCAGCTGTTGCGCGGGCGATGGTCTACCGTAAGCTGCGTGGCGCGCTCGGTAACCACACTGCAACAACTTCTAAATTTATTTGTAAAAAAATATAACATGGTGTAAAAATGATTGGAATCGATTCAGTTGCTAATTCTGAACAAACTGTATTCAGGTTTCGTGGAAACAAACAATGTTTTATATTTTAGTGAACTCCTTTATTGTAACAAGTGTACAATGATATTCCCAGGCATCCAGTTCCTCCAGCACGCAGAACGTTGTCGAGGTCTGATCTACCTCCTGGACGCGACCAACGAGCCTCTCCAGCAGTTGGAGTGTCTCTGCCACGAGCTCAAGCAGTACAACCCCAAGCTCGGCGAGAGACCCTCCTGTGTCGTCATCAACAAGATCGACCTGCAGGAGGGGCGCCGCGTCTACGAGGAGATACGACGCACCATGGACGTGATCGGGATCTCAGCTAAAACTGGGAACAACTTGAATGTGCTGCTGAAGTCGGTCAGACAGATGTATGATGGAGAGGAGCGGTGATGTTGAGGTGAAGGGAATTACCAACTAGTGACATCAACTAATGACTCATGGGCGTATCCAGGGAGGTAGGTAAGGGGGGGGGGGGGCAGAGGGAGGCAGGTGCCCGCCCTGGACAGCTCGCAGAACAAGTATCATCATCATCATTTCAGCCGAAAGACGTCCACTGCACTGCTGGACATAGGCCTCCCCCAAGGTTCTCCACGACGACCGGTCCTGCGCCTTCCGCATCCAGCGGTTGGTCGGCACCTTGTCGGGGGCCTACCTACGCTACGTCTTCCAGTGCGTGGTCGCCACTCGAGAACCCGTCGGCCCCATCGGACATCGGTCCTACGGGCAATGTGTCTAGCCCACTGCCACTTTAGTGTTGCAATTCTTCGGGCTTTGTCGGTTACTCTCGTTCTTCTGCGGATCTCCTCATTCCTGATTCGACCGCGCAGTGAAACCCCAAGCATAGCCCTCTCCATTGCCCTTTGAGTTACTGGAGAACACGTGTGAACTTCTCTAATTACTAAACACAAAGTATAAACGAGTACTTATCTCTAACTTTTAAATACACAACGCATTAGACACTAACAAATTGTACGATGTAATTAACAAAAACCCGCTTCTGATTATAGCGCACAAAGATTACTCACTCTAAAAATTTGACTTACCCCCTCCTAGGCCTGACTTGCCCACACCTAGGCCTGACTTGCCCACACCTAGGCCTGACTTGCCCCCATTTAGGCCTGACTAGCCCCCACTTGGGCCAGAAGCTGGGCACGCCCATGCCTGCTACGCTCTCGTTTCAGATTGTTTTGCTATCTCCTGAGGATCGTAATGTTTTATACAATCTTCCAAGACTTTGTCTATCAAATATGTAACTGGTCAGATGTTCCAGAGACAAGTGTCCAAACAAAAGCTATTCAGCTGTTATTTTAGCTTTAGTTTTGTATAAGAAAAGTATCTTAATCAGACTTATTAAGTTATGGAAGAGCGAGGTCTTCTAACACAGGTTTTTCTGCTTAAAAGGAGGCTCCAATCCCAAGATTGTACTGTTACTTGTTGGAATAATAAATTATTATTATTTTATGTTATTTTTTATGTTGGTTACTTCTTCACACTAAAACTACTGAACAGATTTGGATGTAATTTGGCACACAGGTAATTCAATAATTATGCTTAAGAGGGGACTCTAGTGCCGAGGAATTTGTTTTTTTTTATTATTATTATTTATAAACCAGCGCTTGACCGCAATCCCGCCTGATGGTAAGCAGCGATGCGATCGTTGATAGTAAGGCGCGCTAGTTTATTAAGAGCCTATTCACTCTAGCCTTGAAGACACTCAAATTGTAGTCCGACCAACCTCTCCCTGTAAAGTGCGAAAAGGACAGTTGCAGTTCTGGCTCATTTCACCTACAAAAACGTTGACCAAAAGACGTTTCGTATTCCGCTGTTTTCTTTTTCAAAACACAACAGATCTCAATTATTTTTATATCAAAATTTCGGAGGAAAAGTATACGTATATTATACTTATACACGTATAGTATAGTAACTTATCACGTTTGTCTAATAGTCATCTGAACATCACGGTAACATGGGTAATTTTTTGCGATTTTGAATTTTACGTAACACCAGACATCAGGAGTCCGGGAGTGTATAAAGGGATAAAAAAGTATCCTGTAGTATGTGTTAAGAGAGAACTCTAGTGGTGCTTTCTCTATACAAACATATTCCGCTGTTTTCTTCGTGGATAACGCTTTTAGAGTATGTTTTTCTACAATTATACACCTTGATTATACCTACGTGTCTCTATCATTTGATTCTTTCGAAAACTTAATAAAAGAAATATGATATTTCAAAATCCCGAAAAATAACCCATTCTTACCTCGATGTTCAAATGACTATTACACAAATGTGTTATGTTTCTGACAAAAAAGAAAACAACAGAAGCATAGGTATACTTTTCCCTCTAAATTTTGATATAAAAATGATTGAGATCCGTCGTGTTTAGTAAAAGAAAACAGCAGAATACGAAACGTCCTTTGCTTACCGTTTTTGTAGGTTAAATCAGCGCTAGCTGCAACTGTCCCTTTCGCACTATACGCAGAGAGGTTGGAAGCGGCGCGACGGCAATAGTTTCTTCAAATACCTATTTTACAAATTCTTCGATACTAGAGTCCCCTCTTAAATGTTGTTAAACAATCAAAATGATAACCATCGCTACAGTTAGCTAGTGCCGGCGCTTGTCGGATGTGTTTTTGATACAATTGTAAATAGCTTTCTTAGATAATAAATTACTTATAATGTTGATATTGTTTTATTTTCACCACTCACCGTCTGCACCATTTGGACCCGTCACTTAGGCCGCTGCCCCGAATCTTGCGGGCAGCGGGGCGGCGGCGAGTGAGCAGCAGGATCTTATGCGTAAAATCAAACGTATCGGTTCTCGAAAACAGCGGCGCGGCAGCGGGCGGCGGCGGGCAGCGAGCGGTGTACTTCTCGCGCTCGAATCTTGCGGGCAGCGAGCGGTGATCGAGTGTTAGGAATAAATTTTAATCAAAAAGATGTTGCCGCCATTGTTCAGACATTTCTTTCGCGAATAAAAGTAAATATCTCGTCGACACAATCGTGAACACAACACTACGCGGCGTCGGCTTTCGAGAACGGGTCTTCGATGCCCGCCCGGCTCCCGCGCCGCCGCCGCCGCCGCCCCGCTGCCCGCAAGATTCGAGTCAGCGGCCTTAGTGCTGACATCTCTTTGAGGCGCGCGTGAACCACAACGTGCAGGTTTGTACTGTACGTTTGAAGTAATTTTTGCTTGAACGCTTGGTACTTACATGACGGCCATCTGAGATACCCCGCTGGAAACTTTTCGGCAGAGAACTTGTTATAGTTTTCGATTATCTACACGGTATCGTTACTTTGAGTTGGTTTATTTATTTTAATGGGGAAGCAAACGCAAAGCTATTTGCAGATGTCGCTGATGGCGTTTGACTCATAACAATATTAGCTGTCAGTCGTATCACGTTTTATGTTCAGTTTTTTTTTGTGTTTGACTGGTTTTTTTTTTAGGTAAAGCAGAGTAATGTATTGTACATGGACTGTTTCAAGTTAAAAAAGGAGTTAAAAGTCTAGAGGAGCTTCAGTAAAAGGACGAAAAGCTGATCTAATTACCAGGCAAATAACAATGCCCAGACTTTAAACTGAATGTAGACTTATTAGTGTTTTAAGTTACATTAATTTTGTATTAGGTTTAATGTTTCTTTATTTATATTTAAGTAAATATTAATGTACTTATTATTGCCATATTTTGAAAGTTTCAACCCTATTAATCTAAAATTATTATCCAGACTTGAATCATATGACCGAAATTTTAACTTCGAGGTTCTTTATGAACAAGAAATTCAAGAGAAAAAAATTGATTTACCGCCCCTTGAAAGCTATAGAGACATCAACATAGTCTTTACTGAAATGTATTTATATATTCTGTTCTAAATTGAAAAGCATATCTTTAGGGAAAGAGTGATTTCCATTATTATTGCAACAAATTGCTACACAACGCGGCATTGTTTTAAATTTTTTATAAACAACGTGAACTCGAACAAATTACAATGGGTTTTGACAGTTTATTTGGGTCAAACGATATCAGCGCCTCTAGTGGCGAGATTTCTCAGTTTTCTGCCCCATTAATAGTTGTTATAGCCAGTCAGCTAATCACTGACTTGGATGGTTTTTCTGTGTCTGATGCCAGTACATGTAACGTAGAGGACTGTAAGCTTCTTCTTCCTGCTGGGGAAAAACACCCTGCTTACGCAAAATATATAGAGTGGGATAGTAGATAGCTGCGGATAAAAATGAGAAAAGATGTACAATTAAATAGTGGCGCCAATTATGTTGTTCATAAACAAAAGGACAGAAGATAAAATGTCAGTTTAGACCTGTCAAATTAGTGCGCTCCTAACGTAAACTGGCGTATTTTTAGTCGCCATGTTTATAATCGCGTCTAAACTGTCTATGGAGTATCTTAATTTAACAGGATTATAGTAAAATGTTATCTTCGATCCTTTTCTTAACGAAGTGGAAAGAAAAAGATGAACTTAACTTAAAATGTTTGTGAACAACAGAAGGGCGCCTGGGTAAGAAAATGTTTGTGAGCAACAGAAGGGCGCCTGTGTAAGAAAATGTTTGTGAGCAACAGAAGGGCGCCTGTGTAAGAAAATGTTTGTGAACAACAGAAGGGCGCCTGTGTAAGAAAATGTTTGTGAGCAACAGAAGGGCGCCTGTGTAAGAAAATGTTTGTGAACAACAGAAGGGCGCCTGTGTAAGAAAATGTTTGTGAGCAACAGAAGGGCGCCTGTGTAAGAAAATGTTTGTGAGCAACAGAAGGGCGCCTGTGTAAGAAAATGTTTGTGAACAACAGAAGGGCGCCTGTGTAAGAAAATGTTTGTGAACAACAGAAGGGCGCCTGTGTAAGAAAATGTTTGTGAACAACAGAAGGGCGCCTGTGTAAGAAAATGTTTGTGAGCAACAGAAGGGCGCCTGTGTAAGAAAATGTTTGTGAACAACAGAAGGGCGCCTGTGTAAGAAAATGTTTGTGAGCAACAGAAGGGCGCCTGTGTAAGAAAATGTTTGTGAGCAACAGAAGGGCGCCTGTGTAAGAAAATGTTTGTGAACAACAGACGGGCGCCTGTGTAAGAAAATGTTTGTGAGCAACAGAAGGGCGCCTGTGTAAGAAAATGTTTGTGAGCAACAGAAGGGCGCCTGTGTAAGAAAATGTTTGTGAACAACAGAAGGGCGCCTGTGTAAGAAAATGTTTGTGAGCAACAGAAGGGCGCCTGTGTAAGAAAATGTTTGTGAACAACAGAAGGGCGCCTGTGTAAGAAAATGTTTGTGAGCAACAGAAGGGCGCCTGTGTAAGAAAATGTTTGTGAACAACAGAAGGGCGCCTGTGTAAGAAAATGTTTGTGAACAACAGAAGGGCGCCTGTGTAAGAAAATGTTTGTGAGCAACAGAAGGGCGCCTGTGTAAGAAAATGTTTGTGAGCAACAGAAGGGCGTCTGTGTAAGAAAATGTTTGTGAACAACAGAAGGGCGCCTGTGTAAGAAAATGTTTGTGAACAACAGAAGGGCGCCTGTGTAAGAAAATGTTTGTGAACAACAGAAGGGCGCCTGTGTAAGAAAATGTTTGTGAGCAACAGAAGGGCGCCTGTGTAAGAAAATGTTTGTGAACAACAGAAGGGCGCCTGTGTAAGAAAATGTTTGTGAGCAACAGAAGGGCGCCTGTGTAAGAAAATGTTTGTGAGCAACAGAAGGGCGCCTGTGTAAGAAAATGTTTGTGAACAACAGAAGGGCGCCTGTGTAAGAAAATGTTTGTGAACAACAGAAGGGCGCCTGTGTAAGAAAATGTTTGTGAACAACAGAAGGGCGCCTGTGTAAGAAAATGTTTGTGAGCAACAGAAGGGCGCCTGTGTAAGAAAATGTTTGTGAACAACAGAAGGGCGCCTGTGTAAGAAAATGTTTGTGAGCAACAGAAGGGCGCCTATGTAAGAAAATGTTTGTGAACAACAGACGGGCGCCTGTGTAAGAAAATGTTTGTGAGCAACAGAAGGGCGCCTGTGTAAGAAAATGTTTGTGAGCAACAGAAGGGCGCCTGTGTAAGAAAATGTTTGTGAACAACAGAAGGGCGCCTGTGTAAGAAAATGTTTGTGAGCAACAGAAGGGCGCCTGTGTAAGAAAATAAAATTTATTAAACCTTTTGTTTAGTGAAATCCTAGTCCATAATGTTACATTATTAAATACGGACTTGTTCGGGTTTTAGTTTTATTACCATCCATACTAATATTATAAATGCGAAAGTAACTCTGTCTGTCTGTTATGCTTTCCCGCTTAAACCTCTCAACCGATTTTGATAAAATTTGGCACAGACAATCTTTAGACCCTGAGAAAGGACATAGGCTACCTTTTATCCCGGAAAAATCTGATATTCCCGAGGGAAATTTAAAAAGCGCAATATGACCGAACTCCACGCGGGCGAAGCCGCGGGCGGAAAGCTAGTGAGGATAATAAAACCAAAGCTCCGAACAAGTACATTTCAGTCAATTTAAGTATCCTATAGCAAACCTTATGCAATTATTTGTATAAATATGTAAATCTCCGAAAAATAAAATAAAATTATCTTTATCCGAATGGAGCGAAGCCAATCTTGTAGTATTAAACCCCGCCGAAACAGAGCGTGTCTATTCACCGCCACAAGAAGCCCGTTCACCTTGGCTCCTACTTTTCAGAATGTATCCTTGGATTGCACCGCCTTCAGCTTTTGAGAGTTGCTCTCACACACCTTTCAGGCTTTTTATAGATTTTAAGATAACCTAATATTTAGTACAAGTGAACGCGGCAGACGTCCCGCCTGGCTGGGTCCATGGTGTTTTCAAAGCATCCAGGAGTCCGTTGTAATATACAATATGTAAAGAAAACCCTGTCTGATCCGTGCAGGTATCGACAACTGATTCTACTAATGCCTACAAAGCCGGGGTAAACTGAAAAAAATCCCCCTAAAAAATAAATATTATTTCGCAAAAGGAGGTAACTTAATACATGTGCGGTAGGCAATACATACGCAGGCGAAGGGGGGCAGTGCACGCGGCACGCGGGGAAGTGGGAATTTATTCGCGGAAGAAAAGATTATTTCAAAATTTATTAGTATTGTTACTATGATGATTATGTGAAATTTTATATTTTACTGGCTTTCCGCCCGCGGCCTCGCCAGCGATATTTTCGGTTATGTCACGCTTTTATGATTCCTCATTTTCGGAGATTAATAGTATCATTAGCTTCTAAGTTTACATGTTCATATTTGTTTGCAATATATTAGGTACTTTGTTTTTCACGACACACAGCGCCATCTAACACCGAACTGGTATGGAGCTAAGAATATTTTTGTTTTCCCTCGGGAATATCAAAGTTTTCCGGGATAAAAAGTACCGTATTATTTAATCCGGACTTCTAACTTTACGTCTGCAAAATTTCAAGGAAGTCGGTTCAGTATTTACGGCGTTAAAGCGGAACAAACAAACTCACTTTCCGATTTATAATATTATTTAATGAATCAAATCCTTACTGGTCCGATTTGGTGTTTACCTAACCTTTATTATCCTTATGGGTCGGACGGGATTTTCTTTACATATTGTATAGGCACACAAAACTTCGTCCAGATCAGTCACAAAAACACACTTACAGAAGAATTATATTATATTAAGATAGTTGAACAATTAAAATAAGTAACAATGATAAATCTTTTGTTATACTAGCCATGACGCTGTTGTACGGCGCTTCAGTGATCGGATTGCACAAAGCCGTGACAACATCTTAGACCAGATTGTTTTAATCGTGTTTTTTAACATAAGAGTATCTCATATTAATAGTGAAGGCGAGGGAAAAACCAGCTGGCAGCTGTACTATCTTTATGGGTTATTATTAGGGTTGTAACGGAGCTTCGCCTCCGCTTCCGTTACTGCGGAAGTTCCGCAAGAAATCGTATCTTCGCTTCCGCCTCCGCCTCCGCACAATTATTTCGGAGTTATAACGGAGGTTTATTTGCGTATTTATAAAATAAATAACGCGCAAGCTGCGACGCTCGACAACCGTCCGGCCGCGTTTGAGCGCGAAATGGTCAAGAATCAACTAGTGCGAGGCGGGAATGCGACAAACACAATTTGTTTCTCCTTAATTTTCATTACAAGAAGGTAATATTTTTTTTTACCAAGTGTACTGCTATTACTGTACGTATTTAAAATAAAAAGTTTGTTTTAATTAACCATAAATTTCATTTTTTTCTATATGTACTTTCACCTCCGCCTCCGCCTCCGTTAACCTCCGCATCCGCGGAGGTGAGACTCGTCGCCTCCGCATCCGCCTCCGCCTCCGCTAACAAGCCTCCGTTACAACCCTAGTTATTATCTCAATGAAGTGTACTTTTATGATTAACCTCTCAAGCGTTTGGCCTCTATTGCGCAACTCCGCGGATCTGTAAAGTAAACAATGTTAGATAAGAAGCTATAATAAGATTTACATGTTTTTTTACATAATGGTCACTGAATATATTTACCGTGTGGTCCGTACGATGGATTACTGCCAAACTAATAAAATACACAATAACAACAATTTACTTAAATCAGCATTAAAAGCTCTGTTTTCAGCATATTTCTCTCCTAAGCGTATTCCTTTGGCAAACATTCCATATTTTGCATAATAAGAGTCCCAGAAAGCTATGCGATTCTGGAAGAGCCCGTGATGAAGTTCTAGATCTGTGTCTATTTGCAGATATGATTTCTCTTCAGCAGTTACTGGTGTCCACTTGACTCGTAGAAGACTTGAAGTCGATGGTGTGGGATCACTGAAAAATAAAAACTTATCAACCGGGGTTGTAACAATCTGTAGCGGTACCTACAAACGCCAAAAATAAAATAACGCGTTATACTGACGTCACACGAATTCTACATCTCGCAATCAGAGTTTACCGTGCAACCAGCATATATACAATTCCCAATTTCAACCGTTGGGCAGGTGCCCGCCAGACATAACGCCCGTTTGGTCGGAGGATCCTCCCTCTTCTATGGAGGATGAGTGAACTTCAGTCCCTGTTCCTCGCTTAAATACTAATAGCTATGTCTAAATAATAGTGGGGTGACCAATCGGGCGCCCTCGATGCTGATTCGTCGATCGAGGGAAGATGGCGTATGATTGGTCAGTGAAGAGTACCCGCCAATTCAGTTCACGTGCAAGGCGGTTCGGTATGGTTTCACACGCTCCCACGCACGTGGGTCCCCAGATGTGCTTCCGGAGTTCCGGGGTGAGATTTATTAGGCACCCTCGCTCCAGGCGGTCGAGACCCTCGTGCTTGGTTGTCGAGACGCACGCCCTGACTTCTGCGATCCAGGTGTGATTTATCTGAACCCTTTCGCGGAAGGTCGTCAATTGTTGTAGCATCTGTGTGGCTGCTACACTTCCAAACTTTTTAAAATATAATAAAATTTATCAGGTTATGAAAGAATTGAACCTGGTTCTTTATACTCACAAGCGGTAATATATAAGTCAATGCTCACAAGCCAAGCTGTTATACCGGTGCGCCATTCAGTTGGTTAACAAAGTGGTGAAGTTCATCATTATGTTTATAAATCATCCATCCCTAGTATTATTTAATATTCATTTCCTGATAAAGCTTATAATATAGTTTAATGATATCTCAAGAGAACCAACACGTTACCCACGTGTGAAGCAAATAAAACAACAATTAATACCTCTCGAGATTTTTCAAACCTTTACAAAAAACAATGAAATACCTATAAAAAACTTAATTAAAAACTTAACTTGTGGGGTCATACCTATGCTAATAACGGAGTGGGTAACCTTCACTTTGTATTTTCCCTCAATCTTCTTCATTAGCTATTTTATACATAATCGACACCGACATGAATGATAACTTCATTGATGTCACAGAGATGGCGCGCACGTAACATCAACATAACAAAAGATGTAGATTTTAGGGGATGAGATTTCTCTGGAGCCTGGTGTACAATAGTTTAATCCTTATATACGTACCCGTATTTGGCGAAATTAGTCCACAAAAGGCAGATTCTGTCAATGACCACTTGGTCTGTTTGTGTTGTATTCTTTAATATAGGTATATCGTACAAGTAACCCAACTCATCGCCATGTGTGGAGCCTGGATTGGTTATGTTGTCGCGGATTTTCACGAAGTTACGACCTCCGTCGTATGAGAACAAATATCTGTAGACTGTACATCCACTTTGTACATAATATCTTATGGTCTTCTCGATTGGGTAATTAAAAGCTAAATCTGATACATAATGAATATTATTAAATTTTGAATTGTTGAGATAAAAATGTTTTATTACATAAATGGATTCTGTGCTATTCGTCATTTTGGGCAAAGAAAAACCTTTATTTAATTCTGCGACGAAGTCGGAAATGTGGAAGCTGTCATCTTTTGGATAAAAAAAAGACGCTTCGTTCGTCGTCCCACCTATCATCAGTTTTATATTTTGCAAGTTCCTCATTTTCGGTGTTTTAGTTATAAATTCCCCATCAATGCAAGGTCGGAAAATATAATGCTTCGTGATGTTGATTATTGTTTCTGTGGGTGTGGTCGATATCGTTTTAATAAAACTGTCAACATTGATATTCTCGGCATCCTGACCGACATCCTTAACGAATGTCGCAGTGTCTGTAAATTCATTAAGTAAGGTTACACTGGCCACGCCACTTTGTAGAATTACTTTATTGAATAAGATATCTTTGTCGAATAATAGGTGAAAGTGAACTGAAACGGCGCCGGAGCTATGTCCGAAAAGTAGAATATTGTCAGGGTCTCCTCCGAAGCTTCCGATATTGTTTTTAACCCAAGTTAACGCCAGGCTCTGATCTTTCAGTGCTTGATTACTGAACTCAGTGTTCGGTAAGCAGAGGTGACCATAAGGCCCTAATCTGTAGTTGACTGTGACCAAAATGACATCGTGTCTCATCAAAAATTTAGGGGGGTACGTGCGTAATGCTCCGTTGCCTTGCACGAACCCGCCACCGTGAATGTAGACCATTACTGGCAATGCATGTATTGGGCTTAAAACATTTGACTTGTAGATATTGAGATGCAAGCATTGTATCGTGCCTTTAATCTGGCCTTTGTCGTACTGAGGACATATTACGGAGTCATCGAATGCTTCATATTCAGTTTTGAAGTGGGGATGAGGGTTAGCGTTCTGAAAGCAGATGATTACTTGGTTATTACTCAATGTCTACAGTGCAGGCAAATCAAATAAATAGCGTGAGAAGTACTTTCTTATGGAGTTTTACGTTCGTTTGCATTTAATAGACCAATTGAGGAAGGCTATAGACTCTTTAAAATCACGCTATGAGTACTGCGACCACGGATATCTATGACTACGACCCTAAAAAAAGGAAAACATAAGTCAGAAGGAATGATAAACGAAAACGAAATACTAACACGAGCGATGAGATCCGACGCGATAGGATGCGATGCGATGGAATGGGATGGAACGCTATGGTATGGGATGCGTTGGGTTGGGATCCAAAATTTAACGTGTAAGAAGTGTGTTTATTGTGGCTAATTTGAACATCCATACTAATATTATAAATCGGAAAGTGAGTTTGTTTGTTCCGCTTTCACGCCGTAACTATTGAATCGATTGCTTTGCAATTTTTCAAACGTATAGTTAGAAGTGGGGATTTAATAATAGGGTAGATTTTGTCCCGGAAAAAAATGATTCTCTCGAGGGAAATCTAAAAAGCGCGATACAACCGATCTCCACGCGAGCGGAAAGCTAGTATAGTATAATGGGTTTAAGAGTACTTTTTTTTTACTATAAATAATGTATAAGGAATAATTTCATACTAGCGGCCGCCAGCGACTTCGTTCGCGTGGTTTAGTTATGCTGCGCTCCTATTGGTAGCAGCATGATGTTATATAGCCTAAGCTAATAGACCGCGCCTCCTTGCGAACGCGGCCGTTGCGCAAGGAGGCGCGGGTTCGATCCCCGCACAGTGCAAGTATTTGTATGCATGAATATGAATATTTGCACTGATCTGGTCGTGCCTCGGAAAGCACGTTAAGCCGTTGGTCCCGGCTGCCATACGAACATCTAGTGGCAGTCGTTACGGGTTGTTGGAGCCCTCAAAAGTCTAACAATTGGTCTAACTGTAATGCTTAGATATCGCCTTCGGGTTGTGGAGGTCAGACGGCAGTCGCTTCACGGAAAATATCGAAGGTTAGCCAAATTCACCAGTTACACTGGTAAAGCAGACCCCAGACTCCAAAGCGGAAAAAGCTGCGGATGCGACTGGGATTAACGCTGAGATGATGATGATGACATGTTTACAGTGAGCAAAGAGATGTGTTCGAGTCAATACTTACACCGAACGGGTTTGTTTCGTCGACGAGTCCGTAGGGGATGCCCAGGAACATTGTGAACTGGTCTGTGGAGAGCCCACGTATGTGCCCCACGGGGGTCTCTACCGCGGTTATTGTTCCTGGATATCCACAAACGCAGATATTCAGTAATATCACACACCATTAATAACTCAAGAAACATTTTTGTTTACTCTCACTTGTAAACTTTTTTTGACATTAAGGATTATTAGGTAAACTAAAGAAAATAAAATAATGAAATCTATAAAAATTACAATCACCAAGCAGACGGTGTCCTCCACTTATTATAAATTAACTACTGTTATCGTGTCTGGTGCCTTACAATATCTAATTCGTTCTTTACATATAATTTGTGTAATTAAAACTGAGCAATTTGAAGATAACAATTTGGGGTTCAGTGGTTCACAGTTTATTGCCCGAGTGAATTCTCTGTTTGGACGAAAAAAACTAACGTTCGTGGCCGAAGATGTCTTTTTTAAGGGCAAGGTTTTATATATTTACTTTTAGGGTTCCGTAGCGAACTATAAATTGGCAAAACATGTATTTTTAAGGGCAAGGTTTTATCTATTTACTTTTAGGGTTCCGTAGCGAACTATAAATTGGCAAAACATGTATTTTAAGGGCAAGGTTTTATCTATTTACTTTTAGGGTTCCGTAGCGAACTATAAATTGGCAAAACATGTATTATTAGCCCTTTATAGTTTCACGTCCGTCTGCGGACTAGAAAGCTGAAATTTGGTAACAATATGTACCTATATCAATGGCACAAACAGAGTGGTAAACGGTTCTCTCTGAGCCCTGACCACCGGTAGCTTGGACCCAGTTCCCGATACCGATGGGTTATCATTTTTTATATTTTTAAATGTTTATATATTTTAATATTTTATTATTTAAAAATGTAAATAGGTATGTATGTAAAATAAAATAAAGGAAATAGTAATAATAATACATTTATTATCCAAATAATTGTCTGACAACATCGGGAGAACAATTACAGTAAGCAACAATAGTTTAAGGAAACAAGTAAAGTAGTAAGTAATGATGCCATGCTGATTAACACTTCAATTGTAAGAGATCTTGGTGTAGGTACTAAGTACTGGACAGTAAATTATGTCTTAACTTAACCAACACGTAGGAAGTATTGTTAATTCATTCGAAAGTAATAGATGCCTTCAATAGTAGGTAACTTTGGTAGAAATTGTGTTTCGATACGTAATAGGGACTCATATTCTTACTTTTGCAGGTTAGGTACCCACAACCATTAAAAAAAAATATTTATACAGTATGTTAACTAACAGAGGGCGTTCCCGTTAACCCGAAATAGTATAGCATACATACATGCTAAAAAAAATATTTCCATTCGAAAACAAAATGTTTTAAAATTTTTCCAATAAGAAAATATTCAATAAAAATTTTAAATTGACATGTACCTAACAGAAACACACTGTACACGCGAACATGAAAGACGGCAACGTCGCAATTTATTTATACATGACGACTACTATTTTGATTTAAAACAGGAGGTTTCAAATTTATTTCCAATTAGAATTTTATTTTATTCGGATTTTTTTATGCTTATTTTTCTATGCTGATATTTTTATTTTAATCTATTAATGATATAGGTATATTAACGAGTTTAAGGGAACGCCCTCTGTTATTTAACATACTGTATGTAAATCTTATACACTCGCTCGACTTTAATCTTTTTTGTTATTTTACTAACATAATAATAAGTCAATAACTAACAATACTGTAATGAACTTGTCTAACTTTAAAAATATGCCGTTCCGATTCTTGTTACAAGGAACGTTTACTTTTGTAACCAGTGTTTCTCATGTACCTAAGTGAATCATTGTATTCTGTTTTTTGAGAAATAAATGTCTTAAACCATATTCATTTAAGATGTATGGATTTGTCATGAGATCATCTGCTGAGTTCAAACAGCCCACCACTTACCTATCTCTCGTACGCTCGCAGCTTGAATACGCGCTCTAAACTATAGCGCTAGTCTAAAGCCTATTCACAGCCTTGAAAACACTTTGTCACTTGAATAGTAGTCAGATGGAAAAACCGCCTGTTTCGTACTTAGTATATCAACTCGAGTAAGTAGCAGCCAATTTTTTCAATTTTTAACGGAGGGATTGGAACCTACGGAACACTAAGCGTGGCCCGACACGCTCTTGGCCGGTTTCATCTCGTTATTATTGTATTCAGGCTGAGAATCAACACCTTTTTATACGACAATGACATAAGACAGCTCCCAGCACGCCCGCCCTTAACCACATCCTAGCGCTGGAGCTGGTGAAATGGTGCAACAATCAGTACAGCAGTAAAACCACTTACAGCCCTTTTCTTTTTTTTTGACGCTGTGGAAATGCCTTTACGCACCGTACCCCGAAGGAGGGCGTGTGTGGGACTCGCCCAGCCGAAGCCGGGAATACCCACTAAACCCACAGCGGCACTCCGGCATCGCCATAGTGGCGGGGAAGTGGGAAACTAGCGCAGCCTGAGCTACCTCTCCCCCGCCGGCGAAACCCGCCTAGGAAGGCGGGCCCTCAATTGCCCCTCCTAGGGAGGGGCCGTGGTGAGCGATGTAAGGCGGGCGTCGGCACCTTCTCGTGCCTCACGCCCGCCGCTCACCTCAGGGGGGGAGAAAGCGGGCGAAATCCCGCCTTCTCCTGCCCCTACGCCGCCTGCGGAGCGCCGGAGCGAGGGGATCTTCCTCCCGCTCGCGCTCCGCGGCCTCCTTCTGCGACATCACGACCTCGCAGAAGGAAGCCATCGCCGCCTAGGCCTCCTCGCTCCCCACCATCGCTATGACGATGGCGGGCAGCGAGAGGTCCCCTCCAACCGCCGTGACAAGATCGCGACGCGGCACGGCCCACGACGGGCACACCGCGAGGGTGTGTTCCGCCGTGTCCTCCGCCGCGCCACAACCGTGGCACGACGGTGTACCACTTACAGCCCTGATCCAGCATCGTGTGACTTCTTGCTCCCAAAAATAAAAGATCAGCTCAAAGGAAAACAATTTTCATCGCCGGATGAGGCGCTGTCAGCGTTCGAGGAGGCTGTAAACGAATGTCTGCGGCGGACTGGAACAAGTGTTTCGAAAACTGGTTCAGGCGCATGAAACTTTGTATACAGGCTGGTGGAGAGTACTTTGAAAATATGTAATAAAATCCATACTAATATTATAAATGCGAAAGTAACTCTGTCTGTCTGTCTGTTACGCTTTCCCGCTTAAACCTCTCCACCGATTGTGATGAAATTTGGCACAGACAATCTTTAGACCCTGAGAAAGAACATAGGCTACCTTTTATCCCGGAAAATTTGATATTCCCGAGGGAAATCTAAAAAGCGCGATATAACCGAACTCCATGCGGGCGAAGCCGCGGGCGGAAAGCTAGTATATAATATGTAACAAAAACCTTGTTGTTCCCTCTGCCTACGTTTTAAGAATCGGTATAGGTACGGATGTAATAAATCATCATCAACCTTTTTATCGTCCCACTGCTGGGCACAGGTCTCCTCTCATACAGAGAAGGATTGAGCGCCACGCTTATTGCTGATTAATCACCAGTCACCACGCTTGCTCAATGCGGGTTGGCGATTTCAGACTTATAAAGTCCAGGTTTCCTTAAGATGTTTTCCTTCACCTTCAGTCATTGGTGTCCAATATATACTTAGAAAGTACATATAACTTTAGAAAAGTTACATTGTTACTTGCCTGACCTGGAATCGAACCCGCGCACTCATACTTGAGAAGCTGGTGTTCTAACAAATTTTTATAAATGATATGTTTTGTTATATCGTGGTGGCCTAGTGGAACACATTGAACGCCATGGGGCCAACATGTGGGCCTCACTTAAGTAGTCGATAGAGCCAGGCCAAAAATAACAAGTTTATACAATTTCATGTATAAGTTTTTATTGTACGAGGGGTTATAATATGTGGTCAATAACCTAAAAAACAGCGAATAAATGTAATTTGTGTGTTACTTGATCTAAAAGAGTAGTGTCACTCATTAGTTGTCCCCATGGCGTACGCGGTAAATAATTCGCATGTCCGTTACCGCGGGTCGCGGGGGTCGAGGTGTCGGCCTTCCCCGCTTGTGCCCGCGCGCCAAGAAAATGACCAAGTCAACACAACGGCGCCAAACGTCGTCATGTCCCTTTGCAGTGTCTTGTTAAATAGAGGTCACACCTTATACACAGACAATTGGTACACGAGTATTGATTTAGCAAGGGATCTCATAAAAAATGAATCCCATCTCGTAGGTACCATTAGGAAGAACAGAAGACATATTCCAAAAGTAGTTACAGATGCTAAACTAAAAAGAGGTGAATGTATTGCCAGAGAGGGTGAAGATGGAATTACAGTCATGAAGTGGAAGGATAAGAGAGATGTACTGGTTCCATCTCCAAAACATTGCAACCGATTTCAGACAATCACAAAGCGGAGGAAAACTGTTCTGAAACCGTAAATTGTTGTAGATTATAACAGAGCTAAAGGAGCAATTGATTTGTCTGACCAAATGGCGGCATATTAAATCAGTTAAGTGGTATAAAAAGCTGGTATTAACTTGCTCTAAATACTGGACTTGTCAATGCATTAATAATATATCAGACAGTAACCGGGAAAAAATCCAAATAGTTGAGTTTAGGAAACAGGTGTTGAAGGGATTGTTGACGAGAAGTGAACAAACCACAAACGAGATTTCAAGGCCAAGAAGAATGAAACATAAGCTTACAAAGACAGACGGTACTAACAAAAATAATCGGCAAACATGTCAGCAGTGCTATAGAGAAAATACAAAAGTAATGGGGCGAGTTCTACCCAAAACAAGAACAAAAAGTTTGTTACCTTTTGTGAAACCTGTCCTAATAAACCATTTCTTTGTTTTCAGTGTTTCCATAAAATTCATTGAACAGTTTACTTGCTAAGATACCATTGATCTCAATCTGTAGTCTGATTTCTTTGTTTTCTAATTGTTAATAACTTTAAATAAATATTCAATATTTGTATGCATGAATATGAATATTTGCACTGGTATGATCGTGCCTCGGAAAGGACGTTAAGCCGTTGGTCCCGGTTGGCATACGAACATCTAATGGCAGTCTTTACGGGTTTTCGGAGTCCTCAAAAGTCCAACAATTGGTCTCAACTGCAATGCTTCAATATCACCTTCGGGTTGCGGAGGTCAGACGACAGTCGCTTCAAGGAAAATATCGAAGTTTAGCCAAAATCAGCAGTTAGACTGGTAAAGCGGACCCCAGACTCCAAAGCTGAAAAGCTACGGATGCGACTGGGATTAACGCTGAGATGATGAATAACTTTAAATAAATAGCCACGTTTTTATTTAACACATGCGGTTTCACTTAGCAAACTACCCCCAAATGAGTAAAATTACTTATTACTACTGTAATGTGTGGATGTGTGTATTAATTACTTATCACTTACTGTATTCTACTAATTTATAGTAGAACTTTAATATTTTGGCTAGTAATGTTTGAAAACCATAATAATTATCACATTATTTAAATACGATTATGAAATTATGATACATAATCTCACATTGAAATTCTTGTCCCATTACATGTTGTGACATTATATGACATAATTTTCTAAGTCATATTTTTTTCTAAAAACCAAGTGCAAATAATTTGTCTACAGGGCCGTGGGGGTCACGTCTAATACATATTTGCTTCACATTTATGCCCAACGGCTCAGACGACACGCTTAAAGTTGGCCCTAGCTCGCGGACACATGGTGTCCCCCGCGGCCCCAACGGAATAATCGCATGTCGACTACATGGTGTCCCCCATGGCCCAAACAGAAAAACTCAAAAATCAAGACGGCGTTTAACGTGTTAAACAAAAAATTTAATTAAAATAAATATTTGTAATCTTTAACTAATTTCTTACCTTTGCAATTCTGCATAAAGAAGACATAAGTAGAACGTTCCCGGCAATCTCTTTAACTTATAAAATCAGATATTCTTAACATTTTATCGAATGTGTCGATTTTAATAGTTATTTGATGTTGACCCCTCGACTAGACAATAATCACTTTTTTTTAATTATAATTTCATTAATGATGTGGTTGTAAGTAAATATATGTCCCTGAAAGGAACAATAGGATTTTTGTTACATAGTGTATATACCTATAGAACATTTTTTTTTTAGTATCGCAAAACTTTCCATATGATACGCTCCACGTATCTGGTCAGTTATCCTATACCTACCGTAGTGATGGGCAAACTAATGAGATTAGGAGACAGAACATTATCTAAATTATTAGCACCAGTCAGCCGCGCGGATATATACCTACAATAACAAGCGCGACCCACTCGAACCACACACAATGCCGGGTTCCTTAGTCCAAATCAATTAATTCGAAGGACATTTAACATTGCAGTTGAAAATCCCATACATTACAACTGCAAATGTAAATTAATCGATTACCACTTGTAAAGCATAACAAAGATCTTTTGATCTGTAGAAAATAATAAGTAAGGCACGACTTTATACCTATAAAAAAATGTATTTTTTTTTCTTTGCTCGCTGTAGCTACACTCGATTGATTCTGTAAGAATCTCACCTTCAAAAGTTAGTTAAAGTAATCTTAGAGTGAACTCTCAGCAGTATCTATTTCTAGCACTACGTAGTTGAAATTAGGACGAGGACTTATCTCTAACTTTTAAATAAACCGCGCAGTAGTCAGTAGATACTGATAAAATGTACGGTGTAATTGCCCACTCTAAAAATTTGCCGCCTAGGCCTGACTTGCCTTCCCCTAGGCCTGACTTGCCTTCCCCTAGGCCTGACTTGCCTTCCGCTAGGCCTGACTTGCCTTCCCCTAGGCCTGACTTGTCTTCCGCTAGGCCTGACTTGCCTTCCCCTAGGCCTGACTTGCCTTCCCCTAGGCCTGACTTGTGGCCCGCAAGAGGGCTTTTCTATCTCCATTATCATCCTAGAGCGCTAATAGGTCACCTTCAAGCCCCATTTGGGGATAATAAGGATCTACTTACCGAATATGAGAGATATAAATTATCTTTAGGTACATACATAACATGTCTTAACAGAAGAAACAAATCAACCATAGCCCTATGCTATCGTCGTAAAATATTTGCCAAAACTATTACATATACAATATGTAAAGAAAACCCTGTCCGATCCGTGAAGGTATTGTTAGGTATCGATAACTGATTCTACTAATGCCCACAAAGACAGGCTAAACTTAAAAAAAAAACCTCTAAAACATAAATATTGTTTCGCAAAAAAAGGTAACTTAATACATGTGCGCTAAGCAACCCCTACCGCGGGCGGCGGGAGGCAGGGCACGCGGCACCTGTGACGTGGTCGCGTCGCTATTCGCTTATAATAATACCGGTGTTGTCACTTTTTTAAAAATTACCAAATTTCGGGGAAATTGGAATTAATTCCCGGGAAAAAAAGGATTATTTCAAAATTTATTAGTATTGTTACTATGATGATTATGTAAAATTTTATATTACCTATATTTGGCCAAGTGTTTACCTAACCTTTATTATCCTTTTGGGTCGGACAGGATTTTCTTTACATATTGTATAAACAACAAAGACATTAAAATTATATTTACAAAAATCTCTTTGATAAAAAAAAACTAGCGACCCGCGCCGGCTTCGCACGGATGCAATGCTGATACTAAATACACTACAGAAAATTTGTGAACGTTGTATAAAAAACCGGCCAAGTGCGTGTCGGGCTCACGCACAAAGGGTTCCATACCATTGATTTATGAAATTAAAGGATTTAAGTTGTATGAAAGATTACGCGGTAATAAGCGGTTTACGATTTACGAGGTATAAAAAAAAACTACTTAGTAGATCTCGCTCAAAACAATTTTAGTTGGCAGTTTTTATAGTAATGTACATCATATGTTTTTTTAAAGCAGTGATGCAATTGTTGATGGCAAAGCGCGCTATTTTATTAAGAGCCTATTCACTCAAAAAATCGGAGTGAATAGGAAGGAAGACGGCAGTTGAGCGAGGTGAAGCATCTTTTTAACTGTATGTAAAGGGTTTTTCAATTGGCGCTAGGGTTGCCAGATAGGAAGTTCCAAAATCCGGGACAGTCGTCGACAGAGAGGAAAAAGAACGGCTAAAAAAAAAAGCTCATTCCAAATGAAATCGGGGAGAGTCGAGGAAGAACGACTAAAAAAAAAAAGTCATTCCAAAAGTTTTTAAAATCCGGGACAATTACCGCTCATTCCGGGACAAGAGGTCATTCCGGGACAAGAGGCAAGATTCCGGGACAGTCCCGGATTTCCCGGCGGTCTGGCAACCCTAATTGGCGCGGGTAGATTTTGACGGCCCGTGGCGGCCATTTTGTTTTGGTGACAGTTGTCAAATCATTTGCTAATTTGCTTATTATTCAGTTGCTTATGCCAAATCACCATGGCAGGTTACACGATTGAACAGCGCGTACAAATGATAAAACTTTATTATAAAAATGAGTGTTCGTTAGTGCAAACGTTGCGTGCATTGCGCCCATTTTACGGTAGACGTGGTGGCCCTTCACAATCGACTCTTCAGCTTTTGGTGGCAAAATTTGAAACAACCGGTTCGTTAATCGATCAACCTACACCTGTACGTTCAAGAAACGCAAGATCAGCCGAGAACATCGCGGCGGTCCGTCAAAGTGTACAGCAGAACCCGAGGCAGTCGATTCCTCGCCGTGCACAAGAACTCGGTCTTTCGCAAACTTCAACTTGGCGAATTTTGCGACGGGAATTAGGGTTACACCCGTATAAGATTCAATTGACCCAGGAGCTCAAAGTTCATGACCATAGACAACGTCGTTTGTTCGCTGCGTGGGCATCGAATCGTTTGAAAGAGGATCCCAATTTCGGGCGAAAAATTATCTTTAGCGATGAGGCGCATTTTTGGATGAATGGCTTTGTTAACAAACAAAATTGCCGTATATGGGACGACACAAACCCACACGAGGTTCACCAGGTGGTAATGCATCCTCAAAAAGTTACGGTTTGGTGTGGATTTTGGGGCGGCGGCGACATTGGTCCGTATTTTTTTGAAAACGACGTTGGTGAGGCGGTCACTGTCAACGGCGAGCGCTACAGAACGATGATAACCAATTTATTATGGCCCACATTGAACCATATGGACCTAGACGACATGTGGTTTCAGCAGGATGGCGCTACGTGCCACACAGCGGACGCCACGATTGACATTCTGCATGAGCGATTTGAGACTATGGTTATCTCTCGCAGGGGTGATGTGAATTGGCCACGAAGGTCATGCGATTTAACCCCGCTAGACTTTTTCTTGTGGGTTTTTTTGAAGTCGCAGGTCTATGCAAATAAACCACAATCCACCGATGCCCTGAAGGCGAGCATAACACATGCCATCGCTCAAATTCAGGCGGATCTATGCGGAAGAGTCATTGAAAATTGGACCACTTGGATCCGTGCCACTGTGAGAAGCCGAGGGCCCACCTCGGCTTCTCGACATTTGAATGATGTCATCTTCCATACTTAATGGCATATATGGGCCTTTTAAATAAATAAAAAAAATTGTTGATACCAGCATATGCAGCTTGTTTAATTTCGTTTCAAAATCTACCCGCCCTTATTGAAAAACCCTTTACTACATGTTTCAATGTACCTACTGTAAAAGATAAAAAGAACTTTTCGAAGACATGTACAAACTTTTACAGTAAATCTTACGTAGGGACCTCCTTTTAAGTATGTAAAAGCTATACCTGTGCTAGGAGGGTCGCTCCTCAATATTTTGTTTTAAAATAATAAAAGTTGAGCACAAAATAACATAAAGCAGAACTTAAATAAAAAAAAGAAATAAAATTTGGTTTGGATAACAAAGAAATTATTATTATTTGGTTTACACGTGCGGCGTGCCAGTAGCTATGTGTGCGTGTGTGAGGGTGAATGTGTGTCTATGTGTGGAAAAAAACACCAATATGGTTATCAATTCATTGGAAACGTCCGTGGCCTCTGATTACCTAAACAAATAATGCAGTCAAATAATAGGTTGGCAACTAACCCGCGATTTTTTAACCATACATTTCTGAACTTTTAACTTTGCTTAACTCAAATCATCCTTTATAACTAAACATCGCAGTGTTTAAGAGGTTTATTCATAAACGATGATTGAAGTTGAGTGAGGTAAACGTCTAGAGGCCCGACAGACCGGGCCAATACGAAGGTGTGGGGCTGTGGAAGAATTTAGACTCCCGCGGGCCCACGCGCGCTCGTGATAGAAGAGACACCGTGGTGGTTTTAGTCAGTAAAAGTCTGACAGACCCCGTCGCCCACCCTAGGGCGGCGGACATCCTATGAGGATTTCCAACCCGAAAATCCATATAACTGTTCCTACACGTAAGCTGTCTTGTATTGACCATATCTTGAGCAATATTACCAACGCTACATCATCTGTACTACCCCTGTACCTTTCCGATCATGACACTGCACAAATGTTAAGCTTTCCTACTAAACATAAACTACAAAAAGCACCAATATACTACATTTCTAAAAGAGACTACAGCTTAGATAACGTTCGTAAATTCAAAGAATGCTTGGTAAACCTTACTTGGTCTGAGATTTATCAAGATACTGATGCAAATTCCGCATTCAGTGATTTCCATGAACTGGTAAGCCTATTCTATAACCTCTGTTTCCCCAAGGTTAGAGTTAGAGTGAACCGCGATAATAAAAACACTCAAAAGTGGATAAGCAGAGGAATACGTCTAAGTTGCCAAACTAAACGGAGGCTACGTTACCAGTATTACAAAACTAAAAATTCTATTAATAAAATTAGATACAAAAATTACTCCAATTTGCTGAAGAAATGTATTTACGGATCAAAAAAGAACGCAAATATAAAATATATTAACACACAGGATAACAAGTGTAAAGCCACATGGACTGTCATTAAAAACGAAATAAATAGTACTACCCTCAAAGACAACATAGAAATGATAAAGTTAAAAGATGCTGTAGTTACTGACCCGGTAGAAATGGCTTCTCTATTTAACAGCCATTATGCAAATTTAACGCATAACCCACGAACTCAACAAAGTGCTGGTCCAAACTCTAGGGAAAATATAAGTGTCAACTCTATGTTTTTGAAACCTATGCTGGAAAGTGAAGTTCGACAGGAAATAATGTGTTTAAGCAATACCAGAGCAGAAGGTTATGATGAAATTAGCACAAAAATCTTAAAAGCCTGCTGTAATGAACTGACTGGGATCTTAACTCACCTAATCAATATGTCATTTACATCTGGAAGCTTTCCCGATAAATTAAAATTATCCATAGTAAAGCCGATATTCAAAAAAGGAGATAAATGTGATATCGATAATTATCGTCCTATAACTTTAGTACCTATCTTCTCCAAAATTTTTGAAAAATGTATGTACAAAAGAATAGTTAATTTTTGCAATAAGTTCCAAATAATAATTGATGAGCAGTTTGGGTTTCAAAAAAATAAATCCACGTCTTTAGCCATTTTCACCCTTATGAAAAATATACTTTCGAATATTAACAAGAACCAAATCACTACTGGTCTTTTCTTTGATTTATCGAAAGCCTTCGATCTGGTGTCACACAAAATATTGCTGGATAAGTTAGAGAACATCGGGATTAGGGGACCTCCTCTACAGTGGATATCGTCATATTTATGTAATAGAAAACAACGTGTCATAATCAATAAAATTACCAAAACTAAAGATATGACATCCTACTCATCGCAATATATGGTTAATAAGTATGGTGTTCCACAAGGAAGCGTACTAGGCCCATTATTATTTATTTTATATATAAATGACATCATAAAAATAACCAAGCACAAATGCGTATTATTTGCTGACGACATAACAATCATAGTGACATCTGATAGAATGAAAAGTACCATTGCAGATCATGAATTAGATATCAATAATACAATAGATATGTTAATAAATTGGCTTGACATGAATAATTTAAAAATGAATTTAGATAAATCAGTTTACATTCAATTTAATCAATCAAATAATAATAAATACAACATAAAATTGAATATAACTAAAATTAAGGAAGTAACACATACCAAATTTCTGGGTGTTACAATAGATAAAGACATTAATTGGAAAGAACACGTAGATAATGTTAGTACTAGAATTAATAAATTCGTCTATGCGCTGAAACAGGTTAAAAATGTAACAAATTTAAAAACTGCTATTATTTCTTACCATGCGTATGTAGAATCTTTACTACGCTATGGTCTTGTGATGTGGGGTAATGGTACAGATGTAAATAGAGCATTTGTCGCTCAAAAGAAATGCATAAGAGCAATATGTGGCCTTCAACCGGATGACTCCTGCCAACCAGTATTTAAAAGACTTGGTTTGTTACCGTTACCATCACTTTATATTTATGAGATATGCATGTTTGTTAGGCAACATCAAGATTTATTTGTAAAAGCAAATGACATTTGTGTCCGAAACCGACGTGACCCCTGCAGGCTCGTACTAAGTGATATTCCGAGGCTATCTAAATATAGTAAAAGCTGTCTTGCAATGTGTGTACGTTTATATAATAAGTTGCCCAATGATATCGAAAACGTTAATACTACATTATTTAAAAAGAAAATGTACGAATGGCTATCTGTAAATAGTTTTTATAGTGTAAAAGAATTCATTGACAAAAAATGTTAATGTCAGTTATATTCTGAAAAATTTGCATGCTTATTTTATATTGGCAAAACATGTTCGTTCTAAATTTTATTGATACCATCCTTGTATACCGTGTTTTTAGGCAAATAAATATATTATTATTATTATTATTATAAAAAAAAAGGTGCAAACGTCTAAAATGTATGTATAAAGAATCGCTAATCACTAGTTAACTTTAAGCAGCGTTTATGAATAAGGGGGAAAGTCATTACGGATTATTTCAAAATTAATTAGTATTGTTACTATGATGATTATGTAAAACATATTTTATTTGGTCATGTGTTTACCTAACCTTTATTATCCTTATGGGTCGGACGGGGTTTTCTTTACATATTGTATAATTAAGTAGTAATCAACTTTATACCTACCTTACCACGTTCTCGGTGGTAGGCCATAACATCGGCTGCCGGCAGAAGTTACCACCCACCAGACAAAGTCTTGCCGCCAAGCGATTCGTCGTATTCCGGCATGATGTCTGGTGAAGCCGTACGGAGGACGGGTCTGACCAGATGTGTTGCGATGTGTGCCTGGTGCGATGCGTCAAATGTTGTTGTGTCGGAAGTTTGGTCGTGGAGGGTCTCCAGAACAATCACCCTCTGGCGCAGCATCATTGGTCGTGTTGTTGGGTTTAACGTTGCACCACCTCGCTCAACTGCCGTCTTCCTTCCTATTCACTAAGTGATTGGGCTTAATAAACTAGCGCGCTTTACCATCAAAGATTGCATCACTGCTTACCATCAGGCGGGATTGCAGTCAAGCGCTAGTTTATAATTATTAACAAAAAAAAAGAATACCATATTCGACGAACCTTTTCATCAGTCATTAGACAACTAATAAAACGAACACAGTCATTTATATCACATGTATTATTGTTTCAATAAATAAATACATAGAAATACTAATGTTCGTCTATACTAACAAATTGCTCATTACTACTTAATGTAGTATCTTTACTTCCTAACTCCTCTCCAATGTCAACAGCTACTTCTCCACTCTCCACACTTACTACATTTTCAACAACTACTTCTGTATCTGTGCCCTCTTTTGTATGAACCGTATCTTTCTTAATCTTTTTCTTCTTCTTCTTCTTTTTCTTCTTATTGGGGTCTTCTGATTTGTTCATATCGTTGTATTTCAGCAACTTTTTGTACATTTTCAAAAGTAATTTTGCATCTTTTTTCAAATCTTTTGCCACTTCTTTTACGGGATCGACATAAGTCGTTAGAGCTTCTAGAGTGTTGTAATGCTCGATGGAGCCTTCTTCTAAACTCTGTTCTAACACGTTCTCTTCTTGTACTGCTTGCTCTTTAGAAGCGGCATCTTCCGTCTCCATTTTAGATTCTGCTAGCTTCTTTTTTAGCTCTATATTTTTCTTCCTCAAAGCGTTAAATATATTCGCCGTTGTTAACACCTTTTTGACTTTCTTACTCTCTAAGTATCGATCTTTCCAGGAGATATGTTCTACGTCGTTCACGTCTTGTTTCTCTTGTTGCCTCTCATATTCTCTTATTTCCTTATCAGTGATGATATCGACTCTCTGTATTTCGTCTATTTTTGCTGATAACGCCTCAATTTCTGAAGCGGTTGGTTCTTTAGACAATATTGTGGTACATTCAACCTCGCAGCATGAAGAACTGTCTGAGAGCTCCATTATTTCGTAAACTGCTTCTACATCGCTGTCTGAAAGAACCGCTGAGATGTTCTTTTGAGTTTTGACATCATTATCTATGAGCGGTTCTTCTTTTATATGTTTTAAGTCATGACCTGTACTTGGTTCTGCCGTTAAGTCTACTTTGTCTATGATTTCAGTTGGGACTTCGTCTATGGCTTTTGCTATGAGAGAAGGCACATCAGACTGGGTAGTGTTGAATATAGTTTCTTCAGAATCTTGAGTTTCGCCTTGAGAAGAAATTTCCATTACTAAAGTATCTTTAAAAAAGTTTTGATCGGCGCTTTCACGAAAATCCTTCTTTTTAGATTTTTTATCTTTTTTAGATTTCTTTTCCTTTTTCTTCTTCTTTTTCTTGGCTTTCTTAGCTCCTTCTTCGTCTGAAATACAGACCACTTCCGGTTTCAAGTCAACTGCTTCTACTTCTGAACTTTCTCTGTCAGATATTTCTCCTTCAGACATATTATTTTCTATTTCTTTCTCTTCGTTATCTTTCGTTGCTACATCGGGAGTCACTTTTATTGCATCACCTGAATTCTCTGCGACAGTATCTTTTGAAGTATTATTAGAATCTGGATTTTCCACAATGTCAGATTCGGTTTCCAGGTTTATTCCAACATTTTCAATATTTCTATTAGTGTTAACGGTTTCGTCAGGCTCCGTTCTTACTTCTTTACTTTCTTTTGTGGTGTCGATATCAGAAGACTCTGGTTTAGTCGTATTACTAATAACTTCTGTAAACAGCTCAGAAGTAGCTTTTGACTCATCTTTGTTTTTGTTATCTGCTTCAGACTTATTTTCAGTCACTTTTGCAGCATTATCATCACAATCTATATCTTCCGCAGTCGTCACATTATCGGCTTCTTTTAGACCATTATCTTTACTATTTTCTTCTTTTACAGACACATTAGAATCACTGCTAGATTCCGAGCCAGACTCAGAACTTACGCTATCATAATGTTTTCTGTCCAAATCTTCCAAAAGATCCATTTTCTCCGTATCTGACAGTTGTAGTGTAATCTCATCATTGTCTACGTCATCTTTACTAACATTCTTTTTATCTTTTTTCTTTTTTTTAGGCTTATCTTTTTTCGGATTTTTGCTATCGACGTTTTGGTTTTCAGTGGGTTTGTCAACTGCGGGGGTGGCAACACTAGGTGTATCATTAGGTTTTTGTGTGGTGGCAATACTTATGGGATTGTCTGTGGTAGCGGGTATGGATTTAGTTCGATTAAGTTTTATTTTCTGTTTGGTTTTCTGTGGGACGGTGATGACTAGCTCGTTGACTCGTTTGGTGACTGTCACCGGATGTGACGTCGGTTGAAGAGCCATGGTTTCTTTCTGTTTTTCCATTATTTCTGGAAAATAAATAATATCTTAACAGTTTTATAAAATTTTTGGTTTTATTTTTAAGTTTTCCCATACTAGGAATTATCTTGTATCGTGGGTGTGTTCTAACTATTACACAACCAACCAGACCCGGAATAACTACTTGTAGGCCATACAACTATTTGTTCCGTGCGGGAATCGAACCCACGACACGCAGCGCAGCAATTAACACTGCACCATGTCGGGATAATGACAGATGTTCTACTGTTGGGAGTTTATTGCGCCGCTTGCCCTCAGCTCCACCAGTAGGAACTGGTGATACTCAGACTAATTAGATTAAATGACTTTTGATTTAGTAACGAATAGAAGGAGAACTCATCATCATCATCACAGCGTTAATCCCAGTGGCATCCGAAGCCTTTTCAGCTTTGGAGTCTGGGGTCCGTTTTACCAGTCCAACTGCTGATATGGCTAAACTTCGACATTTTCCGTGAAGCGACTACCGTCTGGCCTCCACAACCCGAAGGCGACATCGACATCGTATTGCAGTTAGACCAATTGTTAGACTTTTGAGGGCTCCTACAACCCGTAACGACTGCCATTAGAAGTTCGTATGACAACCGGGACCAACGGAATAGAGGGAGAACTCTTCTCTGTAATTTAAAATGTTATAAATCTAGTCACAGCATCATCTTTATTTATTTATTTATTTGGAGCAACAAGACTCAAAACCCCTTATTACAATACAAGATTACTACTACTATACTTTAGTTCCAAACTTAACCTTTTTTACAAATCGCACAGATTGAGCTAGCCCCAAAGTAGTTCGAGACTTGTGTTATGGGATACTAACTCAACGATACTATATTTACAATAGATACATATATAGATAAACATCCAAGACCCAGGCCAATCAGGAAAAGATCGTTTTCCATCATGGCCTGACCGGGGATCGAACCCGGGGTCTCCCCGTCCCAGGCAGGCGTGTTGACCGCTGCGCCACGGAGGACGACTAACCTTTGAGTCGGTATTATTTGTATTTCGGACTTTATTGAGGTTAAGTTTAAGTTCTTAATACAAAAGTGTATTAAGTAATTGGGTATTCTTTAAGAAGCATTTTGGATAGTGCGCGTGATATAATAGGGTTGTATCCTAAAAAATAATTTAATATCCATCAGATAGATTTATAAAAATATTGAACACGTATTTTTTGATTTGAAATGTCGCATGACGTCACGCCGTGGTATATTTTGTACCACGTAATTAATCCCAATTTCGTAACTTTAATACGCTCTCAGTAGTTTTTGGTAATTTCGACAAAATAAAAAATACGGGTCTTAATTTTTTCTATAAGACGGACTGATTATTTTTTTCATTTTTATACCTTGGATACATCCCTATTCCCCATCTCTATCCATCATCGGGTCGCGAGTTTCCAATCTTACTTTGTAGACACCACAACGACCCCGTTGTCATTATCTACGTTTCGTAACTATTTTGAGGTTGGCTCCCTGTCTCACCAGACGCAGCAGACGTACCACTTTGTTACATGGAGCGGCTACCTACTGACCTCCACAACCCAATCACTGAATAATACGACACCCCTTGGTAGGGCATTAGTGCACTTCACCATCATCGCATCATTTCAGCCGAAAGACGTCCACTGCTGGACATAGGCCTCCCCTAAGCTTCTCCACGACCGGTCTTGCGCCTCCCACATCCAGCGCTTTCCCGCGACCTTCAGCAGGTCGTCGGTCCACCTTGTCGGGGGCCTACCCACGCTGCGTCTTCCGGTATGTGGTCGCCACTCGAGAGCCCGTCGGCCCCATCGGGCATCGGTCCTACGGGCAATGTGCCCGGCCGACTGCCACTTTAGTGTTGCAATTCTTCGGGCTATATCGGTTACTCTCGTTCTTCTGAAGATCACCTCATTCCTGATTCGGTCACGCAGTGAAACCCTAAGCATAGCCCTCGCCATTGCCCATCAAATGACCTTGAACCTTCTTATAAGACCCATTGTTAACGACCACGTCTCAGTTCCATAAGTCATCACAGGCAACACACACCAGTCGAAGACTTTTGTCTTGGACTTATAGTTTTAAAAATGAAATGCTTACTCTTTTGCAGCTCTTCGACCTTCGGCTTCTCCTCGTCACTGCTGATCTCCACGACCTCTGGCGGCTCCTCTTTGATCTCCACTTCATTGTCTGAAGAGTTTGTCGGCTCCTTTGTTGTGTTCTCTGACGCGGGCTCTATTAAAGAAAGACAACACTAATATTATATTTGTTCGAGTTGTATATGTTGATGGTGTGGCAGTGTGTACAGAACACCACACCACACCACATGCGAACTACGCTTCATACTGACGTCACACATATCCTGCATTTTATTTTTATTTATTTACTAGCTGTGCCCCGCGGTTTCACCCGCGTAAGCTTCAAACTGAAATAGCTCATCATCATCATCAGCCCCTACTCGTCCACTGCTGGACATAGGCCTCCTTCATGGCACGCCAACAAGCTCGATCCTGAGCAGTTCTCCGCCAGCCACTACCAGCCACCTTTTTGATGTCGTCGCTCCATCTAGCCCAAGGGCGTCCCACGCTACGTTTGCCGAGACGCGATCTCTACTCGAGGACTCGTTTACCCCAACGGTTGTCGGTCCTGCGGCATATGTGACCAGCCCATTGCCACTTCAGCTTGCTAATCCTCTCAGCTATATCGGTGACTCTGGTCCTCTGTCGGATCACCTCATTTCTGATGCGGTCCTTCAGAGAGACGCCCAGCATAGCCCGCATCACATAGCTCAGTTGACATAAAATAAGCGCCTGTTAAAATAATGCGAGCAATATGTAGTACATCTGCGTTTGCTCCCGTTTTCGCTACATTTTTTGTTCCTGCTCTGCTCCTATTGGTCACAGCGGGATGTTTTATAGCCTATGTCCTTTCTCAGGCTCTAGAGTATCTGTGTACCGAATTTCATTACAATCCGTTCAGTAGTTTTGGTGTGAAAGCCGGACAGACAGACAGAGATACTTTCGGATTTATAATATTAGTATGGATTAAAACTTCATGCACAGATAAAAACTTTGCACAATGGCGGACTTAATACCTTAGGCATTTTCTACCAGTTTACCTTGAGGTGATGCAGAGACAAAACATGGTAGGTGCAAAGATATAAAAAAGAAGTTAAAAGAGAAACACAAAAAAAAATTATAATAAATACATATATTATACAAAATATAAACAGTAGAGAGAGATAAAAAATATAGATAGAGAAAAAGAATAAATTATACAGGGTGTATCTGACATCGTAACGCAAACTTCGCGAAAAGGCTAGACCGCATGCCACTAATAAAATTATGATAGTCATTTATGTCGTTAATGAACGGTTACAGAATACAGAGTGTTTAAAAAAAAGTGTCAGCTTGGCTTTTGAACGTTGCAAGCGTGCTGCCGTGCGAGTTTGTAGGTATGACGTTGATCCCTGATGTAAACTCTATTAAATCAGCTGATAAGATCGTTTTTCGGGTTTTGTTTTCATTGCGTTTTTTTTTATGTAAGTAATTAGCGAATTATTTAATTTTTACTTTAAAATCTTATTGGGTTATAAAAGTATAGCAATTGTGAATGGTTTGAAGTGAAAAACTACATATATATTTTTTTAAATCATGAAAAAGCCGACAAAAAATTCCACCACTGGGGGGTTCAGAATCATGTACTGGATCCATGGTACTCGTTTGTGCGTCGATGTCAGATACACCCTTTATGTTGATTATATAAATTATATGCATTTCGCAAGCGGAGTTCACCGGGCAACTAGCATATATATATACTATATATAATAAGCAACTGAACCGATTCCATTAATTTTTACACCATCTTATATTTTTACTCAAATACGTTCAGAAATTGTTGCAGTGTGGTTATCGAGCGCGCACAGTAGATCATAGTATTGCGCACTCTAGCGCAACAGCTGACGGCAGAGGTCAACGCCCCGGTCGCCCGCCCAAGCGGAGCGTGGACCATATTTTTGTTAGGACAACCAAGTAGGATAACAAGCTCATAACTTTGTGGTTTTTCATGATATCTTATTGAAATTTTTTACATAGATTCTTTAGTTAAAAATACTGGACACGTGTTTCGGGTTTCGCATAAAATATATTAATATTAATAAATAAATAATGTTGTATGCAACTCCCCAATATAAACCGTCAGGCGTGCTCTCCAGAAATCCGTCTGGTCGGAGGATCCTCCCTTTTCTGTGGAGGATGAGTGAACCCTGTGTGGAGTGAAGTGGAACCTGCCCCCTAATCGGCGAACACATTTTTTTTTATATATACAGTATGTTAACTAACAGAGGGCGTTCCCGTTAACCCGAAATAGTATAGCATACATACATGCTAAAAAAAATATTTCCATTCGAAAACAAAATGTTTTAAAATTTTTTCAATATGAAAATATTCAATAAAAATTTTAAATTGACATGTAAAAGAAACACACTGTACACGCGAACATGAAAGACGGCAACGTCGCAATTTATTTATGAATGACGAGCCGCGTATGCGGCGGCGATCTAAGATCTAATTGATTGATGTGTGTTGGGCAATGCAACGTTAGGTAGATACTATTCCGCGCTACTATTTTGATTTAAAACAGGAGGTTTCAAATTTATTTTCAATTATAATTTCTTTTTATTCTGATTATTTTATGCTTATTTTTCTATGCTGATACTTTTATTTTAATCTATTAATGATATATATTAACGAGTTTAAGGGAACGCCCTCTGTTATTTAACATACTGTATATTATAAACAAGCGCTTGACCGCAATCCTGCCTGATGGTAAGCAGTGACGCAATCGTTGATGGTAAAGCGCACTAGTTTATTGAGAGCCTATTCACTCTAGCCTTGAAGACACTCAAATTGTAGTCCGACGGAAATACCGCCGCTGGCAAATTGTTCCAGTCCCTCGATGTACGCGGTATAAAGGAGGAGGCGAAACGCTTCGTCCGGATCGTAGTGGTGATAACAACGTAAGGGTGGAAACCAGCCGTACGACGGGTCGTCCGCTGGTGGAACGGAGATGGGGGAATTAAATCATGCAAATGATTGCGACTAGTTGGGATCGTTTGGACCGAACGGACCAATGCACGGTCCGAACGATACCAACTAATGCCAACTAGTCGCAATCATTTGACAAAAATGTGTTCGCCGATTAGGAGGCTGATGTCATCATCATCATCTCAGCGTTAATCCCAGTCGCATCCGAAGCTTTTCAGCTTTGGAGTCTGGGCTCCGCTTTACCAGCCTAACTGCTGATTTTGGCTAAACTTGGATATTTTCCGTGAAGCGCCTGCCGTCTGACCTCCACAACCCGAAGGCGATATCGAAGTATTGCATTTAGACCAATTGTTGGACTTTTGAGGGCTCCAACAACCCGTAACGACTGCTTTAGATGTTCGTATTGCAACTGGCACCAACGGCTTAACGTGCTTTCAAAGGCACGAACAGACCAGAGCAAATATTCATATTCATGCATACAAATATGTGCACTGTGCGGGGATCGAACTCGCGCCTCTTTGTGCAGTGGCCGCGTTCGTTACCGCTACGTCACGGAGGCTGGCAAGTGGACCCTGGTGTACGACATACTATTATTTACAGACTAGCTTTTGCCCGCGACTTCGTTCGCATGAAATTTCGACCCTCGACCCATCGCGCTAGTAGGTTCTTCGTGTTCACTTGGTGTCCTGTCCTTCTGGTCGGCTCCTAAGCGTTGCATTGTTTGCTACAATTCACGCGAGATAACTGTGCACCTCGCTTTGTGACGTCATTCGGACGGTACCGTTTGCAAAAAATGAGACATATGTTAAAAAAAAATGATAATAAAATGTCGTTTTGATGATGTCATAATAGTAGATCATTTTACTCATGACGTTTTAGAATTAAATTGATACCTAAGGACTGAAATATAATGTTGGTGCTACCAACAGGCTTCAGTAACGCGTCGAAAATGTAAAAAATAAACTTAATAAAGCAAAAACCCAACAGAAACAGTAATAACAACAGGGGATTTAAACTGTATTTAGACAATTGTAACAAAGATGCTATCGCTACTCAGCGCTTCCTACGAATGCGGGGCGTCGCGCGGGAAAGCGGGAGAGGTGCACAGTTAACTGGCTCGAGTAGTACTGACTGTGGTTCTGGTCCTGCTGTAGTTGTGCTCGTATAGCTCGAGCCCGCGCCTGCAGCTCGAGCAGCTCGAGCACGGTGAGTCCGGCGCGGGACGCGCGGCTCTTGTCTGCCTCGCCCTCCTCCACGTCTCGTGACTTCTTACGTTTGGGTTTGGACTTCGAGTGACGGCGGTGCTTGTGCTGGAAGAGAATTAAACAAAATAAAGTATTTAGGTAATATTATTTATTGAGAAATATCACAAAACTTAACACAATCAAAAATGAAAATTATATCATACTAATAAAAATATTTTTTTTTTAAGAAGTTTAAACTGTGCTTGACCGCAATCCCACCTGATGGTAAGCAGTGATGCAATCGTTGATGGTAAAGCGCGCTAGTTTATTAAGAGCCTATTCACTCAAAAAATCTGAGTGAATAGGAAGGAAGACGGCAGTTGAGCGAGGAGATGCAATGTTAACCCCAACAACACGACCAACGATGCTGCGCCAGAGGGAGATTGATCTGGAGACCCTCCACGACCAAACTACCGACACAACAACATTTGGCGCATCGTACCCGGCACACATCGCAACACAACTGCTCAGACCCGTCGTCCGTAAGTCTTCACCAGACATAATGCCGGAATACGACGAATCGCTTGGCGGCAAGACTCTGTCTGGTGGGTGGTAACTTCTGCCGGCAGCCGATGTTATGAAGAAAGACATAGGCAAGGAAGAACTAGCCAGTGTTTTTACTCCTTACGTACTCAGGTTGTCAGAAAATTCTGTACTTCCTGGAAATCAAACCTGGCGTCAAATAGTGAAAACGCGTGAAATCTTCCGGGCTACCAGTTCAGTTAGGTGTAGGGTCATGTGTTCAACAATGAAACAGTGGAACACAATAAAACATTGTAATATTTCTAAAACGCTGCATTGCCTGATCGTGCATTATATCGCCTAAGGACACTCTCGAGAACCCCCCACCTCACCCCAGTTTTCATCGGCGCCACGCGGGAATAGACGTGTCTCTGGACAATTTTTAAGTTTTTTGACAAAAATGTAAGTATTTTCGTAATTCTTTATAGATTTTTCATTAAACCATCTATGAATAATTCACATTTCTTAATTGTGATACCTAGCTTATTATAAATTGTAAGGCATTATTATAATCAGTTATTACCTTTCAAACAAAGGTTATCTGAAGAATCTGATTAAAGTTAAATTAATAGTAAAATTTTTGTGATTGTACTCAAGCATTTTTACTCGTTCACCTATTCCATAAAATTCACAGAATCTGAGACAAACACTTTATTATTTTGTTCTGTTGACACAATGAAAAAGTTACAATTTTTATTTGTTGTTGATTAAAAAAAAATACATAAATATATCCGATACCTACCAAATAAAATTGCCTATACCTATACCTACAAAAAAATAGACTTCTATCTGTAAAAACAAAAAGTGTATGAGACATTGAATTTTTAGTGTTTCATTGTTGAACACACTGTTTAATTATATGTTTCATTGTTGAATTTGTGGTGTTTCATTGTGTACACCACTGTGGACACAATGAAACATTTCCAATGCTTTTGTTTTCATTTTTTTGCTGATTAATTACACATCTATTTAAAAAACAATAAAACACATAACCAATAAAATTTCCTATATACCTTAAAAAAAAGTAGACTTCTATCTGTAAAAACAAAAGGTGTATGAGACATTGAATTTTTAGTGTTTCATTGTTGAACACATGACCCTACCGCAAGACTCAATACGGGGTCCATTCTTGTTTTTAGTATATTTTTTTTTTATATAAGTATTATAAACTAGCGCTTGACCGCAATCCCGCCTGATGGTGGTGGATGGTGGTGAAGCGTACTAGTTTATTAAGAGCCTATTCACTCTAGCCTTGAAGACACTCAAATTGTAGTCTGACGGAAACACCGCCGCTGGCAAACTGTTGCAGTCCCTCGATGTACGCGGTATACAGGAAGAGGCGAAACCGGATCGTAGTGGTTTTAACAACGTGAGGGTGGAAACTCGCCGTACGACGGGTCGTCCGATGGTGGAACGAAGATGGGGGAATTAAATCATGCAACTCCCTCGCACATTCCCCGAAATGCATCCTATAGAAGACCTAAAGGCTGGCTAGCTACTTTACGCCTGTGCTCTTTACCATCCAATCTATACGTTGTACTGAAGTTGTTGAGTTCAAGGACTACGTGAAGTAAGTTCTGTAGTGTCGTATGTGTGTACGACACGGACTTCGTGAGAAGGCAGAAGGAAGACTTCGGTGCTACATCCGCTACGTTCTACTTGTCATTACCTACTATCGACTGTACTTTCGTTGCCAATAAACTTCGTAGCTCTTAACCGGCATTTCAATACCCCTTGCCCGTAACAATACCTTTTTCTTTAATACCCCTAGCCCGTAACAATACCTTTTTCTTTAATACCCCTTGCCCGTAACAATACCTTTTTCTTTAATACCCCTTGCCCGTAACAATACCTTTTTCTTTAATACCCCTTGCCCGTAACAATACCTTTTTCTTTAATACCCCTAGCCCGTAACAATACCTTTTTCTTCTTATTGCTTGTCTGGCTCAGGATCTCATCATCTGAAGATATGCTGTCCAGTGATATTGTCTCCAGCTCTGGAGGTGGAGACGGGCTGGATGACTCTGTGTCCGAAGGAGGGTCCGCGCCATCCAGGATTGCACAAAGGCGCTTTGAGCTTATGCCGAGAAGCTGGAATTAGAATAAATGATCATTTTAGTTAATTAGAGGCATGAGATACAGGGTGTAAAGTTCATTCATCCTCTAGGGAAAAGGGAGGATCCTCCGACCAGACTGGAATTATTTATTTATTTATTCTTTCGCACAGAAATGGTACAGTGGCGGACTTAATGCCTTAGGCATTCTCTACCAGTCAACCATAGGTGGTGAAGAGATTAGTAGCCGGTGTATAAGTGATCATCAGGTGTATCAGTCATCATATTATCTGGCTGACACTTGCCCACAAAGTGTGATTGCGAGATGCAGGATTAGCGTGACGTCAGTATGACGCGTTGTTCGCATGTGGTGTTGTAGGTACCACTACAGTTATAATTATATCTTAATTGTTTTAACAATTGGGTTGTATCCTAAAAAATAATTTAATGTCTATCAGATAGATTTATAAAAAATATTGAACACATATGTTTTATTTTTTCTTTCATTCTAATACTTATATGTCTGCCAAATTCGATAAAGAATAGAGGTAAACAAACCGTTGCATTAACAACCTTTTCTAGATAGACGATTTTCATAAAAGTAATAATTCTACTTCCTACTAATGTAAACAGTTTATTTGTTTAGATATTTATGATTTCCATAGAACGCTTAACCGATTTTAATGAAATATGAATCACATGTAAACTAATTTGCTAACAGGTTAAATTTTTTGATACATAATTATGTATTATACTTAGTCCAGTATTACAATGCATGTGTTATGCAGTTGATTTGAATGTAATTAAAATACACAAAATCGTATTGACAACTGCCTCAACTTTATTCATTGGTTGAATTCCATGAAATCTGTTTAATACCTGGATTTCATCCATCTTTCTTTATTTGTTGGGCTATCAAGGTTTCAATTAATGTTGACTTTGTAATGGTTTTTCGAAATACCAAGTTATTATGCATGTCACTTTAGTGATTCTATTGATTTAAGCTGCAATAGCAATTGTTAATAAATAGCTAGCATGTAAAAGTCGATAATCATGTAAATAACAGGAGATTTGTAAAACGTGAGTTTTGATAACCCTAAATTGGTTTGTTTATGGAGCTTGGTGAGAATATAGCATCTACCCATGACTTCATCCATGTGGAATTTCAGTACTGGCTGACATTTATTTTTACTTAGCCATCTTTTGAACTTCTACTTATATATTGAGTTAATTGAGCTAACACAAAATATTTTAACACAAATTATTTTATTAAATCCCATCATCAGTTCCAGAGTTTAGCATGTTCAAATCAACAAAGTTTTTCTTTTTTTATTACACTCTAGGTATATGAGGTGCCAAAGCCAACTCGTAGAGGCCACTTAGACAATTTTATATGAAAAGGAGGCACCAACAAACAATGATCTCTGGATGCACTACTAGAGAGTGCTACCTGTACACCAACAGTAAACTCTAGACTTGAAAGCATCACAGTGGATAAGGATCGCTAAGTTTCTGACAAACTAACAAAATGTTTAATTTTTAGCAATTTTAAATTAAGTGGAGTGTGCTGAAGGTCTAATCCAGTAGTATGGGAACCAAAGAGTAAATTGTGGGTTCTGATCATGGTAGAATACAGCAGGATGCTTATATCTCAACCCAGGTATGTTATTACCAGATGCCCGATCTTACGATATCACATTTTACATCTGACAATTTCAAGGAAACCTATTGAAGGGCATCTTTTGTCAAACGGGGGAAAGTTTTTATACACCTACTTAATAAATGGTTGATAATTGCAGAGAACATTTTCATAATATTGTTTAATGTGGCATTGTGCCCACATTGTGCCTTAATAACTATGATTCTGTCTGCATCCTTAATATTTATGTATACTATTAGCATAGATTGGCAATCCACTTCACTTAATGTTGTATTGAATCTCTCATAGGGTAATAACACTCACACCACTTCATTTTGATCTCCAATCTATTCATCATGTGAGTTCACCAGAAAACAACAAAAACAGAGATAAAAACATTAATATAGGTAGCAAAACCGGTCAATCAAACCAGTATACGGTTTAAAGCTAAAAATACAACTGTATTGTACAATAAATGAATGAAATATCAAACCTCTTCAGTGCATAGCTCCTGCAGGTCATCTAAGGATATATTTCTGATGCTGGCGGGGACCATAGCCTTCAACTCCTTGTATTTAATCACAGAAAACACTTGATGCATGAGCTCCACTCTGTCATGGATGTAATACGCCAAATCATGGATTTCTTGCTCTCGGCTGTAGGATGTGGAGGTTTCTGGCGCCTCAGACTTCACTTTATGCCTTTTAACTCGCTTCATTTTAATTTATTTCTTCCTATAAAGCTTTTTTTACACAAGAACAATATTGGTTTCTTAGGTCCAAATTGTACTAAAGAATGTCTTTGATGTTAACCAAACATTTGGAAACATTATAAAGATTTTAATTTCTACAAACAAAATAAAGTACTCCGTAATTTCGTCGCACTATCTGCATGTTATTGTTGTCAAGCTATGTCAATTTTGACATTAATTTAATGCGTTCAAAAATGTTTCTTTAATTAAATCTCGAAGATAGCTTAACAAACAGCCGAAAAGCGCGGGAACCTTGAATGAGAAAGGCGCCTAAATTTGATATTATTTTTAAATTATTTGAAAATTTGTATATTTACGTATAATTACTGTATAGTGTAAATAGAAATTTAATATAGTGTGTAACTGTATATAGAAAATGAAAGGAGTGAAGAAAAGGAAAAAGACGGATCCCCCTGATCCTCATACAGACATTACGACGGACTCTTCGGACTCGGACGAGGATACGAGTAGAAAATATCTGGTCTATAAGGTACCAGGGTACTCTCGAAAGTACCCTGAGAACTCTACAAAAACTGAATTCATTGTCTTTTTGTCGCATGTAGTCGAAAAGAGTTTTAGTGACAAGGATAGGTTGGCTCTTTCACATGCTCTAAGGAAATACAGCATAGCTGGTATTTCACACTTAAAATCTATTAATAAATATAAAATAGGTATTACTTTCGACTTGTCCAACAACGCCAATGTGTTTCTACAAAATAAAAAGCTTTTAGAAGAACTAGGCTTAAAAGCTTCGATACCAGCAGGTGACACCGAGGTGACTGGGGTTATAACTTCAGTTCCTACTGACCTATCAAACAAACAGATTTATACACTTGTTGATAGTTCACGCAACGTCATTCAGGTGAGGCGCTTCATGCGTCGTGTCCGAAGTGACGGTGGTGAGGTTTCATACCTTCCCACACAGACCGTCGCTATAACATTTGCGTCTATCGAATTACCACAATTTGTATACCTCGAGTCATGGCGGCATGAGGTTAAAGTTTATGTTCCTCCGGTGAAACAATGTCTAAAATGTATGAAATTCGGGCACATTGCCAAATTCTGCCGCAATTCTGTGGTATGCTCAATTTGTTCCCAGAACCATCACTACAAGAGTTGTAATGTCCAACAGGAAAATGCAAAATGTTGTAATTGTGGTGGTAATCACATTGCCATTTCAAATCAATGTCCACAAAAAAACTTAAAATAGAGGAGAGCAAAATTAAATCCAAGACCATCATGTTCTCTGACTTATTTAAAGAGAACACATTTCCACAACTAACTAAAACAAATATTGAAACACAGATACAAAACCTTTCCAAATCCGATTTTTTTATGAATATACTAATACAAACCATTACAAAAATGATATCAAATCAAAAAAATACTCCCATTAATTCTACTTCAATAAAAGAAATGTTATATCAAACTTTCCGAAATACTTCTAATTCCTTTAATAATGGATCAGCTTAATATCATGCAGTGGAATGCTCAGAGCATTATAAGTAATAAACTTCTACTAACACAGTTTCTTTACGAACATAACATTCATATTGCAATTATCTCAGAAACCTGGTTAACACCAATTAAAGTTTTTAATATAAAAGGATATCAAATAGAAAGAAACGACATTGGCAATCGACATAATGGAGTTGCTATTTTATTACGTAACAATATAAGATATAATAAAATAAATATCTATTCAGATAATTCTCTGCAAAATATATGTGTAAGAATTGTTGTAAATAATAAAGAAATAAGTCTCGTAAGTTTTTATTGTCCTACAAATTGTACTCCATGTTTTAATAAAAATAAATTTCTAAATTTAGTTGATTCAGTTCCTGAACCCATGATTTTTGCTGGTGATTTTAATGCTCATCACACATCTTGGGGATGTAATTCTGTAAATTCCAGAGGTCGAGATATTCTAGAATGTATTGAGGAAAAAAATTTGGTTTTGTTGAATAGTGGCGAGGTAACAACAGTTGGTTCTCTGACATGGCGTCCGAATGCATTAGATTTAACTTTGGTTTCACCATCTCTGGCTTTATCTTGTGATTGGTCGGTGCATAATGATCCACTTGGCAGCTATCATCTTCCTGTAATTATTAATGTTATTGTAAATAATGATATTTATAACAACAATAATATACATTTGCCCATCTACCCTAACTTTAAATTGGTGGATTGGATAATGTATGAACACAATGTAGATTTACAGTTGTCTAATTTTCATTTACAAAATAATCCCCCATTGGTAGCATACAGTGCTTTTTGTGAAATATTGCAATCTGCTATAGTTAATTCTCTACAGCGTAGTAGTACACCCTTTTCTTCTGCTAATAATAGTCATGTTAATCATACCAGTCGTAGAAAGTCACGTAAAAAGCCTCCTCTTCCTTGGTGGAGTAAAAAATGTTCAGATTCAGTCCAAAACTCAAAGTCTGCATATATAAATTTTAAAAACAACCCTTCAGACGAAACTTATATAGAATTTAAAAAACTACAAGCAATTAAAAAACTTACATTAAAGATTGAAAGGACAAATAGTTGGGTTGAACTCTGTAACTCCTTTAATCGATGCACTCCGATTTCTGTTATCTGGAAATATATGCGAAAATTTAATAGAACTTATAACCATAATGACAATGTTGATGTCTGGGTTCAAGATTTGTTACAAAAGTATACTCCTGATTATGTAAATAATCAACCAAATTTCCCCTTTGACAGTGAAACAAATCTTGTAAATAACTATTTAAATAAATCCTTTTCAATGCAAGAATTAAAATCTGCCCTTTTTTCTAGAAGAGATAGTGCATTTGGTCTGGATGGTGTTCCTTATATTATGTTGAAAAAGCTCGGTGAAAAGGGTTTGCAGTCTTTTCTACAAATATTGAATAATCTTTGGTTGAACAACTACATACCACACTCTTGGAAGACTGACTGTCTGATTCCCATTTTGAAACCATCTAAGCCCAGATCTAATCCTGATTCATATCGTCCCATTGCCTTGACATCTTGTGTAGGGAAAATTTTTGAGCAATTATTAAAACAAAGGTTGGAATTCTATGTTGAACAAAATAACATCTTACCTAGTAATCAATTCGGGTTTCGTAGGGGTTCATCGGCACGTGAAAGTATCTGTCAATTACAGCTTGATATATAGAATAGTCTTATCAATAAGGAATGTTTAATGTCTGTATTTTTCGATGTTGCTGGCGCCTTTAATAGTGTCAATATTCAAATACTCTGTACTGAATTACTTTCCATAGGAATTCCCAATAAAATAGTTCACTGGGTTTATACATTTTTGAATGATAGGGAAGTCAGTGTTAAACACAATGGTAAATTATATGGTCCAAGGTTTGCTTCTGTAGGAGTTTGTCAAGGAGGTATATTGTCTCCTTTACTCTTTATTTTGTATATTCGTCGTCTGAATCTCATTTTGGGCTCAGATGTTAAAAATCTTCAATTTGCAGATGATTTGGTTGTATATGCATCTGGAAAAAATTTAACAAATACTAGCCACATTCTTAATAAATCTTTGAAAAGTTTACATGCATACTTTACTTATCTAAATCTTGATATAAATGCACTTAAATCTAAATTGGTTGTCTTTGGTAAAACTAACAATCTTATTCCTTCTGTTTACTATAATGATATATGTATCCCCGTTTCCCATGATGTTAAGTTTTTGGGTGTAATCTTTACTCATAATTTCAAATGGAATAAATACGTAGAATTGTTAAGTACCAGAGCTAATAAGGCTAATAATATTTTGAAATCATTGTGTACAACATCTTGGGGTGCTGATCCCAAAATTTTGTTGTTACTATACAAATCCTTGATTCGCAGTCATTTTGAATATGGTTTTCTTTGTTATGCTGGAGAAAGTAGGCTTGTTGATGTTTTGGAAAAAATACAAAATAAAAACTTGAGACTCATTACTGGAGCATTTAAAAGTACTCCCATTAATGTAATGCAAGTTGAGTGTAAACTTACTCCATTGAGGATAAGATTCATTTATCTGAAAGAAAGGTTTTTACTGAAGTTGTATAGTAAGAACAATCACCTTTTAACAAATTTGATACATTCTTCATCATCTCCTAGTCAAAATTCATCCATTTATATGATTCAGGGCTTTTCACAACATATTTGTTTTCTTGAAACTCTGCAAATACACAGGTCAACTGTTCTTCCATGTTATCAAGGAGATTTTGCCAGTAAATTCCCTGAAATCAACGTCATAATTGACAAAAATTTATCCTCAAAAGAAGATGTTCAAATAAAAACCTCTGAGCTAGCAGGATATCGTTTCATATTTACAGATGGATCTAAAACTGGGTCTGCAGTATCTTTTGCTATTTTTGATAGTTTGTCTAAGTTAGGTGCTGGTCATAAAATAAATCCAAACACAAGTATATTCACAGCTGAAGCTGTGGCTATACTTGCTGCATTAAAACAAATTAATCTTAAAAAAAATGAGTGCCGTGAATGGGCAATTCTTAGTGATAGTATGAGTGTACTTGAAAATCTTAAAAATAATAGGTACAATGCTAACACGAATTATTTAATTTCTGATATAAAACAGGTATGGCTAGTTCTGTCCAATGAAAATGTCAAAGTAATGTTTATGTGGGTCCCTTCACATGTTGGTGTAATAGGCAACGAAAGGGCTGATTTTTTGGCCAAAGCTATTACAAGTTGTTCCGACACTATTCCAGATACAAGCAGTCATCTTAATATATTTGTTCCATGGATGGATATAGTTTCCCTTTTAAAGAAAAGATCAGTAGACATTTGGAAAAGATATTGGAATTTTACAGTTCAAACTGAAAATAAAGGTTTATGGTATGCTACATACAATGTTCCAATAGGGACCATACCATGGTTCTGCAAAAGCAATACTTACATTAACAGGAAATTTTACACAACTATTTTAAGACTTCGTTTTGGTCATTGTCATTTAAATTATCATCTCTTTCGTCTGAAAATGGTCAGCAGTCCCCAATGTGAACACTGTAACTCCCAGGCAGACCAAACCTTGGATCATATCTTTTTCGAATGCTCATCTTTTGGCATTCAGCGCCTTGTGCTGATGGATGAGCTAATTGTAATATATGGCAGTCCAGAGTCCGTACCGCGCTCCATTCAGGATCTTCTTGTAAATAGTTCCACTTATCTGTCCCTGTTCGCATTCGTTGCTAGCACAGTAGGGCAAATCTAATATTAAAATTGTAATAAATTTTGTAAAATAATACAGTATGTGGTTTCAATCGTTTTGAATAATAGGTAGTTTGTGATTATTGTTTGTAAATATGCTTTGGGACTTCGGAATTGAATTGGAATTCTTGCTTTGTTTGATGCATCGATGATCGATCGATTATGTACTTTGTTTTTCTCGGATTTTGACGTTATGTTTTGCTGACATCAACTGAACATTTGAAATTGAATCTTTTGATGTAGGACTGGACGTGGACATGAATACATGATAGCTAAAAGTATAAAAAAAAATTAAATCAAAACAAAAAGACGTTAATATATGCATATAACGAAATGGTATATAAAACTAAAGAAGTAAATTTTCTTATACTAACTAAAGGAAAATTAATTACTGAAGAAATGGCAGCATGGTCTCTGACCCTAGCCGGTTCCAAATGGAACAAACAAAAAAAAAAAAAAAATTAACAAACAGCCTTTAAAAATTAGTCATATAATTAAGCATGAAAGACTAATTAATATTAGAGTTGTCAACACCGCCATTACATTGTGCAATTATTAAAAAGAAATAGCAGTATTTTTTCCGTATATAATGAAGATTTTAACACGTCATAGCACTCATAGCAGCCCAGCTGGGCGACTATGTGTTGATGAAACCATCTTTGTTTCCGTGACGGATAAAGATGGAGCATTACAATACGTATGACGCTATCCGTTTTTACAACGGAACCATGATAGTTTTGCCTGGGACAACCCTGAGCAAGTTTCCGGCTAACAGCAATGTGAAGGAATACTTTGACGACTAATTGTATTATAGTTCTAGTTATCTAATTTAGTACTTACCCATTGTAACCATGTAGTTACATCATAATATTATTATTACCACCAGTTTTTGTCCAGTTTTTATAATAAAAAAGCAACTATTCAGTGGTATGTGTATAGTCTATGCTGTACAACTTACAAAATCCAGCTTTTGTTTTGCCATATATCGGAATCCTGTCAAACAAAATTCTGGTGTAAAGAAAGACGCATGTGTTAGAAATTATGAAATAATAAAAAATTTTGATTCGATATTCAGTGAGTAAAATGCCATTAGAAGATATATTTGATAATTGCATCGACAGGGCAATCCAAACCGCGATCATATCAGTATTGCTGGCATTTTGCCCCAGGATATCGAAATATATACCATGTATTAAAATTTTAGACGGTCAATCTTCACAGTTAAAATGCTCGTGAATCGTAATATTTTATTGGACTAGTTTTGTATCTAAGCGAGTGAACGCATCTATTTGAAAAATTGCGGGGTTTTTTGTCAACAAAAATGGCGGTCGACAGGCTTTACGAAAGCGACAATTTTTTGGTCGTAAACAAGCCTTTCGATATGTATATTAATTCGGAGGATAAAAATGAAACGGTAAGCCTATTTTAACCTACATTTTCCTTAAAATAAAACTATTTCATTACGAAGGTTCAAGGTTATGTTTACATTTTTGTTTTGGTAGAGATGCCGGATGGGTGGAGCTTGTAATATTTTTTTAAAGTTAATGTTGTAGTAGTACACTTTCGACAAAACAAATTGATATCGAAGAAATAATTGTGTGACAACAATACCGTTCTCGTGTTGTTCTTTGTAACGAGAATAAAGACTGATTTACACGATGTAATTTAATTGTCTATGACTTCAATTAAGATAAAGCAACAATAAAAGTTTAAGGTCCGTATTCCAGAACGAAACTTAAGCATTGATCTCTGTTTAAGCATTACGTAAAACTAGTTTCAACCAATCAAAAAGCTTCAAATGAGACATAAGTAAAGCTTGAGTTTTAAGTGACGTTCTGTAATACGCACCTAAACACCGTTTAGACGATGCAAGTCATTTGTTGCATTAATTTTATTGTATGCTATAGGCAATTAAATTGCATCGTATAAATTAGCTTTATAGATCACTGTAATGCAAAATCAGCACAGCATTCAGCGCTCAATTAAAAATACTACATACCTCAATCAGCTATAAGGCTTAGTACGCACTTAAACGCAAGCACACGATTAAACGCAAGCGATCTTGGAATGGCTGAAAACGCAAAACCGCGTATTAATACGCATTGTGGCTGGCGTTTTGCTTAAAAAACATAACTGGTGAAACATGGGTGGACAATCAACGTGTAGACCCTCGAGCAACGTGTTGCTCGAAGGTGTAAACACCTTTTTCTTATCACGAACACTATGATTTATACGTCGTGTGTAGGCACGTTCGTCAGTGTTGTATTATTAGCTTTAGACAAGAGGTTCATAATTTTGAGAAATATCAAAATAACAAATAACTACTGAATAACGAAAGTCGGCAAAAACCAATCAAACACAGTCATATATTTTGCTACAGCTACATTTTATTTTATGCGCCGCCATATCGTAATAAATGAGAAAACTATGCCGTGTTTAAGGAGCATTTGGGTACTACCTCTCCGGGAAATATACAAGTTGAGTTACATTTATAATATGCCAGTTTATTGTTAAGTTGGCTGTAAAATACCAGCGCTGATTTGTTGGTTTTATTTTCTCCTCCACCGTTATACCTATATACCCCCTTATTCATAAATGCTACTTAAAGTAAAGTAGTGATTAGCGACTGTTTAACCATACATTTTCGACGTTTGCATGTCACTTATCTTTAATCATTATTTATGAATAAACGCCTTAAACACTGGTGTTTATTCATAAACGATATTTAAAATTACGTGACGCTAAAACGTGAAAAATATGTTGTTAAAAGTCACTAATCACTAGTTAACTTTAAGCAAACTTTATGAATAAGGGGGATAGTTACTAATACATAGATACTGTATTAGTATTTATTCTTGTATGTTATAGTAATTTTCCTGCTTTGTGTCCTCTATGATACACCTGCCATATTTATCTTTATAACACATCACGGTTGACTGGAAGAAAATGGCTAAAGCATTAAGTCTGCTTTTGTACAGATACAGCCATACAGCACATCAAGCTACTACAATTGTCAGATTTCTTAATTCGATTTTCAAAATTTTTTGATAAACTGTATAAGATTAGCGTTAAACAAATTTACAATAAAAACATGTTTCTGAACATATTCCCAAGAGCATGAATCTTAAAATAAGAACAAAGTGGTGAATTCGAAACTATTCCACTATTTGTTGCATAGAAGTTATGTATTTAATGCCCTCCGCAGATTTGATGGGTCATTTCAGAACTTATCTCTGACAGCCTCCGTGGCGTAGCGGTAACGGAGGCGGCCGCTGCGCAAGGAGGCGCGGGTTCGATCCCCGCACAGTGCAAGTATTTGTATGCATGAATATGAATATTTGCACTGGTCTGGCCGTGCCTCGGAAAGCACGTTAAGCCGTTGGTCCCGGTTGCCATACGAACATCTAGTGGCAGTCGTTACGGGTTGTTGGAGCCCTCAAAAAGTCCAACAATTGGTCTAACTGCAATGCTTCGATGTCGCCTTCGGGTTGTGGAGGTCAGACGGCAGTCGCTTCACGGAAAATGTCGAAGTTTAGCCATATCAGCAGTTGGACTGGTAAAGCGGACCCCAGACTCCAAAGCTGAAAAGGCTTCGGATGCGACTGGGATTGGCGCTGGGATGATGATGATGATTTCAGAACTTATCTGATAATCCAGACGTTGTTGCACCATACAATACAAAATTGGAGCGATTCAAATCACTGCCATTTGCTTTTAATCACTCCCTCGGAACCGCTTCCAGTGCTTTTTGATGGTAGATTTTTTTTTCTTTTCACGACTTAATTGTGTGTCGCACTTCTTTTTGCAATACATATATGCAATTCTGCAGCAATATCGGTCCAAGCATCATTCTTTTTTAATTTATCTTTATCTGAGGCGTCCCAAAGAATACTACACACATCAAAAGTGTCTAGGGATCAAGCATTTTTATGCGGATTTCTTGAGATTGAGATGTGGCTTTGTAATAAATTTATGATTTTATAAATTTATATGGATCCTTTTTGGTGCATTTCATAATTTGAATCAGGAACTGTGAATCAAATTCGAGTAAAAGATGAAAATCAGCTGTCAATATTTTCCTATAAAAACATACAACGCATTGAAGACATTATTAGTGCTACTGTTTCCCTACTACTGATTAAAACCAACGTTATTATGGAGCGGCGACGTCATTTAAGCAGGGAAGAAATGCTCAGAGCCGTGGGAATGATAGAAGCTGGTTCCCGGCAACGTACTGTGGCTTTAGCTCTGAATACAAGTCAGAGTGTTATCAGTCGACTTTGGACACGTTACCGAAGCACTGGTACCGTGGCTGAGCGCCATGGAGGACGGTATCGCTGCACCACACGGAGACAAGACCGATACATTCAAATCTTAACTCGAAGAGCTCCAACAATAACCGCCATGATGTTAGCCGTGAGGCTTCATCACTCTTCAGGGAACTTAATTAGCGACCAAACAGTCAGAAACCGCTTGCATGAAGTGAACCTTCATTCCCGAAGACCGCTACGGGTACCACCTATAGCAATGCACAATCGTAGGATTCGATATCAATGGGCTCTTGAACACAGAAATTGGGCAGAAGAACAATGGCGTTTCGTGTGCTTTTCTGATGAGTCTCGTTTTGGTATGAGACCGGATACAAGACGTATACGACACTGGAGAACCCCTTGACGCCAACAGCGATTAAAATCCTGCCAGGAAGTCCATCCTTATAGTGGTGGAACCATCATGGTATGGGCGGGTATTTGGATCGGCGGAAGAACTGAGTTGATTTGGATCAGAGGCAACCTCAACGCTCAAATTTATGCTGAAATGATTGTATCAGACGTCATCGTTCCTCTACAAGTGCAAATCGGTCCCTTATTTCAGTTAATGCATGATAATGCACGACCGCACACCGCAAGAGTTGTAAGACAGACTCTCGCCGCAGCTAACATCAATGTCCTGCCCTGGCCTGCTCAGTCGCCAGACTTGAACCCGATTGAGCATGCATGGGATATGCTACAGAGAAGAGCTCTGCCGAATATGGAGGGTATCCAGTCGCAAGAAGACCTTTTTTTGTTGTTGCAACGAACATGGGCGGCCATTCCACAGCGTGATTTGGATGAACTCATTTTGAGTATGCCAAACCGATGTTCTTGTGTTGTTAGTGTTCGCGGTAGAAACACGGATTATTAATTGTTTAAGTTACCCAATAAAATTTTAGAGAAAACTGTTATTTCAGTCTTTTTTTCGAACTTTTGTGTTAGTGGTTCAAATGTCAAATATCCCTTTATTAGGAAAATGGCAAATTTCTTTATTAATGCAAAGGTGACTTGGTTTATCGTTACTGTGACAAACGAAAACACTTTATTTGATGAATCCTTAAAGAAAATTTTAATTAATATCAATCAGGAGAAAAGTTATTGCAAAAATATATGTTGATCCCTAGACACTTTTGATGTGTGTACGTTGGTGATAAAGCTCTATGAGCATTGAAATTTGGTTGTTGGATCACACTACCTCCATGTTTACAAACTCGCGCAAAACACGTCCACACCAGTTGACTTTTGTTTATAAACTAAATGTTTCATCTTGCTCTCCACTCGTAGGTAGTTGTATAAACATGTGTATAAAGTTATAAACAGTTCATAAACATAGGTGATGAACTATTTATACAACTGTTTACAGAAATGATGATACATTATGATACATTGTTTATGAACAGTTTATAAACAGTGTTTATTAACAAATGTTTACTAATGAATACATGGCTTTAGGCTCCACGTTAATTGGGAATATTTGACAGTTTCGGGTAGCTTGACATGCTGTCGTCCAAGCATCACCGTTCGTTTTTTACTTGAGAACATACATTTTGAAGCAATTTTTTTTTTTTTTTTTAGAATACAGTTACGTATCATGTAGCGACGCACGATTCTCACCTGTCATCATCGATGTTCCCGCTTCATTTCGTGCATCGGTTGGACTACGCGACGAGTGGCGTGCTGTGTATTGCCAAAAATAAATTGTTTGCTGCGCGCGCAGGAAAACTTTTTGAGAAACGTTTGACTACGAAGTTCTATTTGGCGGTTGTTAGAGGTCACGCCACATTTGAAGTCGCTGATATTGAGTTTGATGTTGGTAAGTAGTGTTTACCATGCATGAACAGTACCTACATATACAATATGTAAAGAAATAAGTGGAACTCGAAGACTCTTCTCTAAGAGAAAGAGAATGGGCTAGCGCATAACACAAGTCGTTGAAAGACCCAGTCTTCGATATTTGTTTTTATTTTTATGACATGTCTGGTCTGGTATATGGTGTTTGTTTGATAGTTTTTATAACGGTCATATACTAGCAATATATAAATTACCAGTCGGACATAGCCATACATGTGACTATACCCCGTGTTGTCATTATATAGTCAATGGGATCTAAATAAAACTGGCACAATATCGGTATACAAAAATACAATATGCCTCTGCCTGCCTACCATAACACACTAACAGTAGCAATGGCAATCGCTTTCGTTTTCACATTTCAGTTTGACATACATACACCCAATCACCAAACACTCACTCTTACTCCATACAATCTCACTCATCACCATCTCATTCTCATATTTTTAAAGTTTATAGTTTTAAAGCCACTAGGTGAAAATTCATTGCATTATATAGCATACCCTATAACTGGACACTGCCCCCTAAGATACAGGCCTAGCCTAGTTTAGGGGACAGGGATAAACCTATTGTACCTACCTATTTGTAATGCAGTTTTAATGTAAACGAAAAGTGAAAAATGTATTTTTGTCCCAATAAATATTATTATTATTATTCCCTTTATTTATTTTACATACATATGATTTACATTTTTAAATATTTATATAAATATATAAAAAACATTTAAAAATATAAAAAAATAGTTGCCCACCGGTATCGGGAACAGGGTCCAAGCTACCTGCAGTCAGGGCTCCAGAGAGAGGAACTTCCTGACAATGCAAGCCGTGTCCAGAATTACAGTTTTTTAGTTGAATCAAGCCCTTGATCCAACTGCCTAACGAGAGCCTCCTGAGGTGTTGGTCGAGGCTCTTGGCTATTAAGCCATTGGCTGTCACAACTATCGGTACAATGATTGCCGAATCCACTTCCCACATGTCGACAACCTCGTGAGCCAAGTCAAGATACTTGATTTGTTTATCTTTCTCGGCTTTCACGAAGTTCTCATCACGCGGGATGGTTATGTCAACAATCATTCTGTTCAACACGCCGTTCTGATGGTTCACCATCACTATATCAGGCTTATTGGCAACAATAGTCCTGTCAGTGATGATGGATCGATCGCAGTACAATGTGATATCGCCATTTTCGAGAACTGGGTCGGGCATATACCTCTAGTACGGCACCTCCGATTCCATAAGGTTGTATTTAAGAGCAACTTGCTGATGAATTATCCTAGCTACAAGGTTGTGGCTATGCAAGTACTCTTCATTAGCTAGACGAGAACATCCGGAGATAATATGTCTTATTGATTCCCCCGGCCGGTGCCATGCCCAACAGATGTCAACTGTGCCGTCTTTCACAATAAATCTCCGGTAATTGTTCGTCATCATAACTTCATCTATAATTGCACATACAAAACCTTCGGTTTCCCCAAAAAGGTCACCGAATCGTAGCCAGGCTACGGACGCTGGTAAATCTACATCAGGCCCGTGTAGGGCTCTGAAAAAGCGTCCGTGAAGCTCCTTGTTCTTCCATACCTCCTTGCGATCATTGGTGTCAAGCACTACTGGTTTGCGCCAGTTCTCTTTAGCCAAGGAGAGAGGAGTGAGGCCCTTGTCAACCGCGACCACATCTCGATGCATTCCCACGTCAGTTATCAGGAAATATTCCCTGAGACTGCATATCTCGCGACTGTGGAGTGTCTTAGCGCTTAAAAAGCCTCGACCTCCACATTTTCGCGGGATATACAGCCTCATAACCGATGACCGTGGGTGATGCAATCTATTTGCAGTCAGCAGTGTACGGACTCTCCTATCTAGGGCGTCGAGTTAGGTTTGAGTCCATTTGAGTATGCCAAAAGTGTACATCAAGACTGGCAGGACCCAACCGTTGAAAGCGCGTTGTGCGTGCGTCTTGTTACCGCCTGATAGAAGATTATTAAGCACTCTTTTCAAGCGGCCAAAGAAGCGTTCCTTCAACGATTGCTTCATGTCAATAACATTGATACCCAACGCTTCCGACATACCCAAATACTTATAGGTTTCGGATGAAGAGAGGGCTCTAAGGTTTACGGAACTCGTGAGTTGGGTTTTCACGGATTCCACAATCTCTCCTCGCTTTACATGCATGACCGCACATTTGTCCACACCAAATTCCATCCTGATGGCGCTACTGAAAATTTCAGTAATTTTCAGTAGCTCCCTCAGTTGTAAATGGCAGGGAGCAAAAAGTTTCAGGTCATCCATGTAGAGAAGGTGCGATAAAACCTGACCACCTCTCCTCAACCGATAACCTAGACCTGAATCCTCCAACAGTGTGCTTAGAGGATCCAGTGCTAAGCAAAACCAAAGTGGACTCAAACTATCGCCCTGAAATATACCTCGCTCAATCCTCATCGGCTCGCTATTCCTCTAAATATTTCGACATCCTGGATAGCAAAGGACCGTCCGTTTATTATATTGTTGTATTATTTTTTATTTTATTATTTTTATTGTTGTATTATTATTTTATCTATACTAATATAAACGGCTGAAGAGTTTGTTTGTTGGTTTGAACGCGCTAATCACAAGAACTACTGGCCCGATTTGAATTTTTTTTTTGCGTTGGATAGCCTATTAATCTAGGAAGGCTTTAGACTATACAACATCACGCTACAATCAATAGGAGCGGAGCATATCAAAAAACACTGACGAAGTCGCGCACGGCGGCTAGTAAATTATAAACTAGCGCTTGACCGCAATCCCGCCTGATGGTAAGCAGTGATGCGATCGTTGATGATAAAGCGCGCTAGTTTATAATTAACTAGCTGCTGCCAGCGACTTCGTTCGCGTGGAGTTAGTTATGCTCCGCTTCTAATGGTCGCAGCGTGATGTTATATAGCCTAAAGCCTTCCTGGATTGATGGGCTATCTTACACAAAAAGAATTTTTCAAATCGGACCAGTAGTTCCTGAGATTAGCGCGTTCAAACAAACAAACAAACTTTTCAGCTTTATACAATATGTAAAGAAAACCCTGTCCGATCCGTGAAGGTGTTGTTAGGTATCGATAACTGATTCTAATAATGCCCACAAAGACAGGCAAAACTTAAAAAAATACCCCTAAAAAAATAAATATTATTTCGCAAAAAGAGGTAACTTAACACATGTGCGGTAAGCAACCCTATTCCGCGGGCGGCGGGGAGCAGGGCACGCGGCACCTGTGACGTGGTCGCGTCGCTATTCGCTTATAATAATACCGGTGTTGTCACTTTTTTAAAAATTACCAAAGTTCGGGGAAATTGGAATTAATTCCCCGGAAAAAATATTATTTCAAAATTCATTAGTATTGTGAACGACAACGGATGTTTTGCGCGTCAACGCGATACGAATCTTCGGCCGCTAATGTAGCCCCGGCATTAGTATACTTATCTTTTAGAGAGGCTCAGGAACGGTCTGTGTGGCGGTACTTGGGAGAAGCATGTGTAATTTGCAGACGTTATTGTAAATGTTTAAGTATATGTAAAGAAAACCCTGTCCGATCCGTGAAGGTGTTGTTAGGTATCGATAACTGATTCTAATAATGCCCACAAAGACAGGCAAAACTTTAAAAAAAAACCCCTAAAAAAATAAATATTATTTCGCAAAAAGTGGTAACTTAACACATGTGCGGTAAGCAACCCCATTCCGCGGGCGGCGGGGAGCAGGGCACGCGGCACCTGTGACGTGGTCGCGTCGCTATTCGCTTATAATAATACCGGTGTTGTCACTTTTTTTAAAATTACCAAAGTTCGGGGAAATTGGAATTAATTCCCCGGAAAAAATATTATTTCAAAATTCATTAGTATTGTTACTATGATGATTATGTAAAATTTTATATTGTATTTGGTCAAGTGTTTACCTAACCTTTATTATCCTTATGGGTCGGACAGGGTTTTCTTTACATATTGTATATTAGTATAGACTAGTACGTAGTATGCTTCAAAATGATTAAAATTGAGATTGATAGTGTGTTACGCATTTGGGTTGCTGTGTGGAGTTATATTATGAGATATTTCCTAATTATGTAGTTATAATAGACACGTTTCTTTTTTATTTCAAGGTGTAGATCCTTCTACCGCTGACTCGAGCCATCAAATGCTAGCGCTGACCTCAAGTGAAACGTCACTAAGATGTGTTCAGTCGCGGCACGCACACACGCGTGCACTGAGACTAGAAACAGGCTTCTTTGAGAATAGCCCTGTCACTGTTCTGTTGTTGAAGCCTATTACGGGTAAGTTTGTATACACGGACGAGCCTTGATCACCACGGTAATGCGCATGGCGTGGGTTTGATTGTCAAATATCTTCTTCTTCTCAGCTTATAGAATTCCACTGCTGGACAAAGGCCTCCCCAAGGCTTTTATTTATTTATTTATTTATTCTTTCGCACACATGACATGTACAGAGGCGGACTTAATGCCTTAGGCATTCTCTACCAGTCAACCCCAGGTGGTGAAGAGATAAGATGGTAGGTGCTTTAGCTTGAAAGAAATTAGTAAAGGAAAAAAAAGCCCCTATAATTATTAAAAAATACTTAAATAAGCTAAATATACATACATACTATTACCAAAATATATACTTATAATATATACATAAAAAAACTAAAATTTGGGAGAGGGGTGTAGCAATAACTCTACGCTAGTTGTTGCGAAAATAACTCTGTAATTTCCGCTTAAATGCAAACCGACTTCATTCCATTCCGCTTTCATTCCATTGAAGGGCATTGCCATAATCCCTACGTTTGTCAGGCGGGTTGAAGATCGTAACAATTCGTTATTTCACAGGAGAAGCGCTGCTGCCCGGTTCCCTGGTGAGAGTTCTCTTACGACACCCACGAGAGATATAGTTTAGTACTATTCTATGCCCGGCACCACACGGGCGTTCTCAAATACGCAGTCACATACTAGACTAAAAATACAATTAACGACTCTTAGCTTTACTTTAGAAAACAATGCTGTATAAACGTTTCTACAAACCAGGTCGCCGTCACCAGTTGCGCGTCCATTGCAGCGCGATCGGTCACACAATTCTCGGTGACTATACATATAGCGGCAAAAAAGACAGCACGCCTCATCGAATGTTCTTACATGCGTCCAGGTATTTCAAATGAAGTTATTCTATTCTAAAAAGTACTATACAAATGTAGCCCAACATACCAAGCCCTTCGCCACTAGTTTTCTGGAAGTAGGAAGAGCGTAACCAACTTGCAAAATAATAATATTTACCGTCTCTGAACATAGCATGTAAGTGGTCACGCCAAAATATGATAACCGCCTTTACTGCTTTGACATAAGGCGCTGTCAATGCAGAATTTTTGCCATGGTTGTGTTGTGCATTATTGAAGTGTTTGACGTATTGAAGATTTAGTTATACATTTTCCAAGGCTAGTAAGAGGCAGTTATAGCTTTTATGTCTTCAATCTTTCGAAACATTGACGTATAATACTACAAAACCAAACTTTTTTGTAACTCGATAGTATGTACAAGTTATGAGTGAAAGTTTCTCTGTCATGTAAGTGTTCTAAGTAAATGGAAATATATAAACAATTTGATTTGAACTATTCTCCTTATTTCCCTTCTCCAGGCTTATTCTACCAGTAGCAGAAGAACCCTTGGACATTCAGACGAATGATCCATTCTTCACGGATACAGGTTTCACCTCAAAATGGAAATCCGATACGGCTTACTACAAATTTCGGAGTAAAGCAGAATTCAAAGAAGTGTGCGAAATCTTGAATAAATCGTATGTTATCGATGTCCAGTACAAAATGTTTAAAATGTAATGTGTTCTGTATACAGTTATACATTTTGGAATTTGTATAAAATTATCAAAAAAATGAAAATAAATTCTAACACATGATTTTGCTGTTTCATGTCATTTAAACTACCGCATACTACCGGTGTATTGGAATGGATTACTCGTTTGTCCAAAATTCCGGACTGCCTTTAGAGAATTTTCAGGAATGCATGGACGCACCTTGGATAACTACAGATCCAAAAACATTTTGGGTGGTGCTGCTTGTGAAGTATTCTGTAATCTGCCTTATTTGGTTACATCACATTTAGTCCTGTATTATTATTATTTCACTCCATTAGTTAAATATAGGTCCATGTGGAAAGTCACTAGTAAAGTATACATGTACAGTCATGCACATCAAGTTACCTACCACAATTTGTCAGATTTCCTTTTTTTAACTTTTTAGATTTTTAACTTTCAAATAAAATCAAATCAAAATCATTATATATAATATAATATATATTAATATAATATTAGAAACAATTATGGACCCTGTTGGGCACAGCAAGTTTTAAATAAGCAGTGAGAGGAAGTTTTTCATTCATTAATTATTCTACTCATTATTTTTTCTATTCATTATATTGTTATTGAGTACATAATATCTTGCTATCTCTTTATATTATACATATTTTATTAATTATTAAGTATTTATTCATTAACAATTTTTTATACTTGTAATTATACCTTTTTTGACAGTTACTTATTTTTATTTAATTTATCTTTTCAATATTCCTCTAATGTATAGTAGCTTTCCTAATTAAGTATTGCTTTAATTTAGTTAGAAATATACTACGGACAGCCTCCGTGGCGTAGCGATAGCGAACGCGGCCAGTTACGCAAGGAGGCGCGGGTTCGATCCCCGCACAGTGCAAATATTTATATGCATGAATATGAATATTTGCACTGGTCTGGTCGTGACTCGGAAAGCATGTTAAGTCGTTGGTCCCGGTTACCATTCATACATCTAGTGGCAGTCGTTATGGGTTGTTGGAGCCCTCAAAAGTCCAACAATTGGACTAACTGCAATGCTTAGATATCGTCTTCGGGTTGTGGAGGTCAGACGGCAGTCGCTTCACGGAAAATATCGAAGTTTAGCCAAAATCAGCAGTTAGACTAGTAAAGCGGACTCCAGACTCCAAAGCTGAAAAAGCTGCGGATGCGACTGGGATTAACGCTGAGATGATGATCATGATGATGACAAATATACTGGTTTTATTTTGTTGTTTCATCATCATCATCATCATCATTTCAGCCGAAAGACGTCCACTGCTGGACATAGGCCTCCCCCAAGGTTCTTCACGACGACCGGTCCTGCGCCTCCCGCATCCAGCGGTTTCCCGCGACCTTCACCAGGTCGTCGGTCCACCTTGTCGGGGGCCTACCCACGCTACGCTACGCACGCTGTTGTTTAATGTCTTCTGGTAATTCATTGTATATTTTTATTGACATAGAATATGGACTAGATGAGTGCAATTTTTGGTTGGATGGGGGCAAATTTAATTTGTTTTTATGACGCAACGTATAATTTATTTGTATATCTCCCCGTGTCTTATATGAATCTGATTGGGAATTTTTGAGAGTTTCGCGGGTAGGTTGACCTGCTGTGGTCCGTACATACAGACTTTCTATTAAAGCTCCTGACGCAGCTACAACGTTTATCGTTGTTAGATTGCATATTGAATAACTTTTAATTTTATTCGTATGTCTCATTTTTTATCATCTCTGTCTTCCATAGTTTTTCGTACGAATTACCTACTCGACCGTTCCCTTTCTGACAAAAATCATCGATAAAATTGTGCTTGAGCACAAACCGTTGCATCACTACCTGTCAAATTGATTGACGTTTGTTTGATGCTTTTGTTTATGACTCGAAAAATTACATATTTTTCTTAGTTCTAAAGTAATAAATTGTTCAAATCATCATGGAAATCGATACAGACCCTCTGGAAGGCAGCAGCTACGATCTAGGAGTGACTGTGAAAGCGGAAATAAAGGAGGAGGACGAAGATGATCATTACAATACTATGTAAGTATTTAACATTTTGATTGATGACAATCCTTTACGTTGCCGGTAATTTTTTAACTAAATGGCTTGATAACCCTTAGTCCGAATTCTAATTTGTATTTGAATTCTATAGTCATCAATCTTCTTGTGCTGCAATGCCAGGATGCTCCGTCTTGGGTTCACGTAGGAGTTAGATTTGCCTTCACCTCTCGATACACGACCACCATAGAATGTGGTATTCTTCAAGACCGTTTTTACTGAGAAATCATCATCCCTTCATTAAAGTGGATGTACCAAACCACAAAAAAAATACTATAATCTCTGTTCTGTGTACTTACTATAATCTCTGTTCTGTGTACTTCAATACTTTCAGTGCCCGTCTCCCAGCTATAACAATAAATTGTTTGTGTGTCCATAAATATGGTTAGCTCAGTGGTTAAGCTATTGACTGCTGTGCTGTGTGTCGCAGGTTCGATTCCCGCATAGAACAAATATTGTATGACCTACAAGTAGTTGTTTCGGGTCTGGCTGTTTGTGTGTGTCAGTTTATATGTTTGTAAACACACCCACGACACAAGAGAAATCCCTAGTGTAGAGCAACATTTAAAAAAAAAAAAAAAGAAAGAACATACCTCCTGAGTGCTACCCCAAACACCTACGTACCAAGTGCAAGCATGCTCCTAGAGTTGACGTCGACATTTAAAAAAAGTCTTAGTTGACCTTGATTAAATTAAAGTGGATTTATTATTAATGGTATGTAGGTAGGTATTCATAAAAGTAGAACTCGGCTTTATTAATTGTACAATGAGAGGATTTATATTAACACTGTTGAATTCAATTTATATGTTAGAAAATATTCAAAATTATTCAAACAAGTTTGTTATATGGCCAAGTCACGTTACTTGAGTTCAAAGATAAAGAACAGTGGCAATGTAATTAAAACGACTTGGAAAATTATTAATAGTGAAACGGAAAGGTCCAGTGATAGAAATACTGACTATAGCCTGTCTATTAATGACAACATAATTAAATCAGACTCGCAAGTCTCTGAGGCATTTGAAAATTTCTTTTCGGATATTCCTGTTTCAACTACTAAATCCCTAAACTCATCACCTTCTGTTGCGGAGTCTTTGCTTAAAGAAAATGTTAATGTTTGTGGTTCGGAGTTTCATTTTGAACATGTTATCAGTAGAGATATAATTAAAATCTTTCACACTCTGAATGTAAAAAAGACTGCTGACCTATGGGGTCATTCGGTGGAAGTTGCTAAGTCTATTATTGATATTGTGGCACCCACTCTAGCTGTTATCTTTAATGCTTGTATTGACTGTGGAGAGTTTCCTGATCTCATGAAAAATAGTAAAATAATACCTTTGTTTAAATCTGGTAGTACATCAGACCCCACAAATTATAGACCTATTTCTGTACTACCTACCTTTAGTAAAATTTTTGAGAAATTAATTTTAAACCAAATGCTAAATTTTTTTAATAAACATAAATTATTACATAGCAAACAGTTCGGTTTTACAAGGGGTCGTTCAACTACTGATGCCGGTGTTGAACTTCTAGGTCATATATATAATGCATGGGAGGATAAATGCGATGCCTTGGGAATCTTTTGTGATTTGTCCAAGGCGTTCGATTGCGTTCTTCACGATACGTTAATCAGGAAACTCCGCCACTACGGGATCCGGAACTCTGCACTGGATCTTATTACGTCTTACTTGAGTGGTAGGATTCAAAGCGTTGACGTTAATGGAAAAAGATCTTCTGGACCTTTAGTAACAATGGGAGTCCCACAGGGGTCAATTCTTGGTCCTTTTTTGTTTCTTATTTACATCAATGACCTGCCGTACCTAATAAAGGATAACCACGATATAGTGTTGTTTGCAGATGACACTTCACTTTTATTTAAACTGAAACGTCAGCAGCAGGTTACTGATGATGTAAATAGCGCGATCTCCAAAGTAGTCCATTGGTTTAATGTTAATAATTTACTCTTAAACGAGAAAAAAACCAAATGCATTAAGTTTACTCTACCTCACGTGAGGCAGGTGGAAACTAAAGTGTTGATAAGGGGCGAAGAATTGAAATCTGACGACAGCACAGTGTTCTTGGGTATAACTCTGGATGCTAAGCTTCAATGGGGTTCACATATAGAAAAATTGTCAAAAAAGCTAAGTTCTGCTGCATACGCAGTTAGAACAATTCGTAATTTGACTGATGTTGAGACGGCCCGTTTAGTGTACTTTGGCTATTTCCACAGCGTAATGTCGTACGGCATTCTGTTGTGGGGAAATGCCGCCGATATTCAAACAATATTTGTTTTGCAGAAACGAGCTGTTCGTGCAATTTATAAATTAAGTCCGAGACACTCTCTCAGAGAAAAATTTAAAGAGATTAATGTACTGACCGTGCCGTCTCAATATATTTATGAAAATCTTTTGTATGCTCATAAAAATATAAAATTGTTTAAAAAATACAGTGATGTCCATGATATAAATACTAGGAACAGGCACAAATTTATTGTACCTACAACAAGGCTCAAGAAAATAGGTGGCTCTTTCAGATGCCAATGTATACATTTTTACAATGGACTTCCAGAGGTGGTTCAAGATCTGAGCCTGAATAAATTCAAATCCTTCATTAAACGTAAGTTGTGTCAGAAAGCATTTTATAGTGTGAAGGATTATATTGAGGACAAAAAGGCTTGGGCTTGAGCTGCGTCCGATTTCTATACAATGATTGTTCTTTGATTTTTCCTCTTGTAGTTTTAATATGTAATTGTTTATGTTATTTATTCAAAGCCTGTATTACACACTATGTAGCCAAGCATATTGTACGTTACGGAATTGTATCGCTGACAGAGGTGTTCGGCACTTGTACAGCTGCAGCTGCACAGGAGTTAAACTTTCCACAGATTCGGGAACACTGTTGGAGCTGCTGAACCTTGGACAAAACTATCTTAGCATTGTGTAGATTCAATTTCTTAGTATTGTATAATTGCATGGCAAACGTGTGAGCACAATGTACGAATGTGCTGTAAGGCATTTATTTGTTGGGTTAGTCTTTTTTATTGACTTAATTGTGCTCTGGCTGTTGAGAGTATGTCATGCTCACTCAAATGTCTCGCTGATGGTGGCGTGTGTTTTGGGTCATTGGGTTCCCTTCGATATGGTTGAGCTGAATGATGCTGATCCATACGTCATGTTCGTGAACGGACGCCGTCGGAGGGGACTGGTCATCTCTTAGCTGCCACGGCGTATTTTAATTTCTGAATTGATTTTTGTATGTTTTCCATAATGGACGCTCTCAGCGTACAATATATTTCTGCATCGTTCTCACGCGGTTGATTTCAACATGAATGATGTAATCAAATATTTGTAACAATAGCTTAAAAATTTAAAAGAGTGTCCATGGAGTTTCTTGCCCGTTCTTCTCCATAGGTACCTACTCTTTGGAATGGGCGACTAGCTTCATCTTATTGACTGACCGACCTTCTGACAATTCAAAAGTGCCTGTAACTGGTTTATTTGAAATAAATGATTTGATTTGATTTGATTTGATTTGAATGGCTTTTTTTACTGCATACAAGCCTACAGTGCCACAAAATTTTAAATGATTGATTTATTCTAGGAGATTCCACATAAGCCACTTGTCAAGTATTCAAGATCTTTTTCTAAAATTACGACAATTTATTTCAACGCTTAATAATGATATGTTGGTTGAAAAATTTGCCCTTAAATAAAACTACAAAGCAGATGTTAAATAACATATTTTATTTAAAAAAAAAAAAACAAAGAAGGCAAATGTTTATTAGGGTTCAGTATCTAAAAGGTAAAACGTTTTACGCAATCTATTCATAGATTGCGAATGTTGGCACGCATGTCATCTCGCAATGTCAAGCCAGCACTTCTTTGGTCTACCTCACTTGTTCCGGCCCGGCGGAGGCGCCATGGCAAGACATTTGTTACTCACATAACACGTTTTCGTAAGACGTGACTGTACCAGCGTAGGCGACCCTCTTGCAGTTTGTCTGCTATGTCACGGTCACGAAAACTGCCACGGATGCGGGAGTTCCTGATGCGGTCCTCTTGCTTGTGTCGCTCAAGCACAGGCCACGCCTCACTGCCATACAAAAGAACGAGTCTAATAATGATCTTATAGACCTGACAAATGACACCGGTCACCTCACGCCATTTTGCCCAAGCTGTGGAAAGGCGTGCGCTGACGTCGCAATCAACAATAAATTATATAAATTTCAGTAAACTAAGAATATAAATCATTTATTTGGGCTCACTGAATCTAATTCAAGTCTTATTAGAATAGAATACTCTTTATTATGTGCACCATATAGATTACAAAAACAAAAATACAAAAATTTTACAAAGGGTGACACAATGGATGGTCTTATCACTAAGAGCGTTCTTTTCCAGACAACCTTTCATTAAACAGTTCTAGAATCTGTGATGTTACGGGTACCAGTTCAAGATTCCAGAATATGGCATCTCGGTGGTAGGCAACAACATCAGCCGCCGACATAAGTTACCACCCACCAGACAAAGTCTTGCCGCCAAGCGATTCGTCGTGTTCCGGCATGATGTCTGGTGAAGCCGTACGGAGGACGGGTCTGAGCAGTTGTGTTGCGATGTGTACCGGGTACGATGTGCCTAATGTTGTTGTGTCGGGAGTTTGGTCGTGGAGGGTCTCCAGATCATCCTCTGGCGCAGCATCTTTGGTCGTGTTGTTGGGTCATTGCATCACCTCGCTCAACTGCCGTCTTCCTTCCTATTCACTCAGTTTTTTGAGTGAATAAGGCTTAATAAGCTAGTGCGTTTTACCATCAACGATTGCATCACTGCTTACCATCAGGCGGGATTGCAGTCAAGCACTAGTTTATAACTAATAAAAAAAAAAAAATATGGAATGATACAGGCTACCAGGAAAGGATCCATTTTTAGTGCCCCGTGGTTGACAACTGCAGAATTTTGGACTATAAGAAGGGAAAGGATGAGAAATGAAATTCGATATCATATCATTAGTTCTATATTTTATGTTAAGGGTTTGGATTCCACTTCTGGTTGTTCAAGTGGGCCATTCTGTGTGGTAGAGGGAATACCCTATGAAATGGACGCGTTGTGAAACGGACACTCACTGATGTCTTAGAATTTTTGCACGAAAATATTCATGTCGTTTGGTTATTGGCTACACTGATGAACACAGCCAAACCCATAATAATGACGGCTCGCGGCAGCCATTATTTGCCTTGAATATTTTCGTGCATAAATTCTAAAACCTCATTCAGTGTCCGTTTCACAACGCGTCCATTTCATTGCGTATTCCCCCTCGATCATTGGTTTACAAGTAATCCAACAGCATAAGGGTCACTAAGAACGTTCACCTTCTGGTGTCAACCTCAGTCTGTCAAATACTTCAAATTTACGCGCAGGACCGGTCGTCGTGGAGATCCTTAGGGGAGGCCTATGTCCAGCAGTGTATATCTTTCAGCTGAAATGATGATGATGAAGAAACCAAAACAGGTCCCAAACAAAGAGTATACCAGGCTAGTCCATATAAAATCTAACTCCCAATATTGGCAACTGTCTAGTTTAGGGCTCTAACAAATACATATTGTAACATAGCCGTAGCTAATATATTAAGCCACTCCTGTCATCTTTATCTGATGTCTGCATATGAACCTGCTTACTGTATTAACATTTTCTCTCGCATGCTATCCTGGTGATTTGGCCTAAAAGTGCTTTTTTTTTTTGTCTTTATCAAACAAAACAAAAACCAGGTAGATTTTATTTATTTCTCCCTTCACAACATTCGTTTAACAATTACTTATAATCCACCAATGGAAGAGACAGGTGCCTGAAGTAGGTTTTTGAAAAAAACTGTGTTACAGGTCACCAGGGTCCCCGAAGCAAAACAATAGAGTAAAACGTTTGTAAAAATACGATTTTGAGATTCTTGAGTATACATTTGATAGTACCAAGATCACAAAGAGACAATCAGTTAAAAGGTAACGATAACAATACATAATACAGAAATAAAATAACAATTAATACAGAAAAAACAATTAACAATGCAGAACTAATGATTCATATGAAAGTGAAGTGTCGTGTTGGAGTGAATGATGGAGAGTATGCATATAGGTTGCTGTTGGAAAGCATGTTGAAGTGTGCGAGTGTGAATGTGCGATGTAAAACAGCCACAAGAGAGAAGCTGGTGGAAATCTATTTGGGAACTGTCAGCAAGTCCTCAGTTTTTTGATAGTCAAGGGATTTAAGAAAAGTTTTAACTGACTTTTCACAATGGGAGATGGTTTTAGGATAAAAATTGAGAGTGACGTTTAATTTGTTGTACAATAATTGATTAAGAAAAAGGGGTTTTAACTTCCAGGGCCTTGCTGGAGCTCGCACAGTGTGTGCAAACAAATCAAGAACCCATAGAGTTCAACTCTACTGACGCCATGATGGATCCGAAGACCGGCCTCATGATCTGTCTCCACTGTCTCGAGGATTTCGACTCCTCCCTACTCTCTGACCACATGATCAACACGCACAACTACAGACGAGTCCTGTTCAAATGCCACATCTGTCAGAACACATTTCAAGAACGCAAACTCTTAACGATTCACCGACAAGAATGCCAGCCTGAACAGAAGGTTAGGAAACGAAAGACATTCCAACAAATTATGAGGGAGGTCGAGGCTAAATACTTCATGGAAGAACAACAAGACTTGTTGGAGCCTGTATCGTGCCCGATATGCTTGTTAGAGTTGCCGAAATACTGTCTAAAGGAGCATTTACTGAATGAGCATCGCAAGCCAGATGTGATCCTGACTTGTGGACGGTGTAATCGGAACTTCAAGTCGAAGTTGACATTGAGGGAGCACGTGAAGCTGGTACATGAGGCTGTCGAGGACTCGGAGGAGTGCGAGCTCTGTGGCCAGAAGTTCAGGTCGTTGAAGTATTTGTCTAACCACAAGAGGAATGTGCATCCTTCAGGTCAGTTCTACTTCTGTAAACTTGTGGCCTTGTCAGGGTTCAGCAGTAAACTAGGAACCTATATAGTTTTGCCAAGTTTGTTGACAATGACAGACAGATGTAATAATAACCTCGCTACATCTATACAACGTTATTTTTTGTTTGTGCGAGACCTGAATATAGTTTCTTCACAATAAACAACTGAACCGATTCCAATCATTTTCACACCGTGTTATATTTATTCCCAAATACTGTAACTCTGTCCTTTTTTAGGTGAAATAGTTTTAAAGAAAACAGCCGTTGACAAAACATGTGAATATAATAGTAACAGTAAGGACAGACAGTAGGTTCTTTAGTACCCCCTAAGACCAAAGTGTCACAAGTATCGTGAATCAAGACCACTGCCCTAGGCCTGTAGCCAATGTAACATCGCTACGTAGCGAAGCGAAATCGAATACCAAACCAACCAATGGCGGGAAAGATTTATCACGCGACGCGATAAATCACGTGGTCAATCGTTCCCGCCATTGGTTGGTTTTTTATTCGATTTCGCTTCGCTACGAAGCGATGTTACATTGGCTACAGGCCCTGGTATAATATTCCGGTGAGCGTGCTCAGTAGTAGGCGTTGGGTATCCCAGACGTTCGTCGTTAAGTAGCCAGCTGGAAGTGCCAATCCGAGACCTTGTTCCAGGCAAGGATTTCCGATACCGAAGGGGTGAAACACTACACAGTGGTTGTATTTCTGTATGTACTTTACTAGCCAAGCACTTAAAATTCGACAAATTATATTATTTGGATATAATGAAAATTTTTCTTCGATAGCGTAGGTAGGAGAAAACAATTTAGAGAAATGTAGCACGTCCGACAACGATGTCCACTCCGTAGCTTTTGTCCACAATAGAACATACGACCGCTCCGCGCGACGCCTCCAGATCCCTCCACGCTAAACATACCGCGCCTCGCGGGTTTGCTTATTAATTAATATTTTAGTTTAAGTTTATAAATTTATGTTTAAAAGGAAAGGGTGTTTGAAGTAAAGAGTAACGAAACCGTTACAATACATTTAAAAATTGTTATCACTATGGTTACTGAGCGCGGTACGCAGCTTACGGTAGATCATCGCCCGCGCAATAGCTGACGCCAGAGGTCAATGCACCGATCGCCCGCCCGAACGGAACGTGGACTATATTTTTGTTGGGACAGCCAAGTAGGATACCAAACTCATAACTTTGTGATTTTCCATTATGTCTTTTTGAAATTTTGTACATAGATTCTTTACTTAAAAATACTGGACACGTGTTTTGGGTTTCGCATGTACAAAAATAATGTTGTGTATCGGCCAAATTCTATAAAGAATAGAGTTAAACAAACCGTTGCTAGGCAACAACTTGTTTACACCTAAAAGGGAGATGTCAAGCACATTTTCGAGATAGATGAAAAATAATCCTACTTTCTAAATGTAAACAATTTATTTATGTGTAGATATTTATGATTTGCATAAAACGCTTAACCGATTTTGAAAGAAATATTACACACATGTAAGTTAATTTCCCAATAGGTTAAATTTTAGATAAGTACTTAAAGATATATATTATACGTAGTCCATACTTGAAAGTATTATAATGCATGTGTTATGCAGTTGATTTGAAAGGTAGTTAAAATACACAAAATTGTATTGACAAGTGTCTCAAATTTATTCATAGTCTAAATTTCACAAATGTGTTTATTACCTGGATTTCATCCATCTTTCTTTTTTTGTAGCACATACAATTTATGTCGAATATTTAATGGATTTTCGAAATAGCAAGTTAATATGCATGTCATTTTAGTGATTCTATTGAAATATGCTGCAATAGGAATTGTTAATAAATAACATGTAAAAGTCGATAATCATGTAAATTACAGGAGATTTGTAAAACGTGAGTTGTGGGGATAACCCTAAATTGGTTTGTTTACCTCTATTCTTCATCGAGCTTGGCACAAATATAGTAACAAATGTTAGTAGTCTCTTAAGCCACCGATACACTAGGAGACAAATGTGCCATGACATGTATCGGCGACATGTCAAGCGAAGCTGCCTGATTCCGCCTGACAAATATGGCGACATCGCGCGACTTATGTCCGCAGCGACGTTAGGCGAAGTCGTGCGACTTCGCGAAACTTCGCAGGACATATTTGACAACATCACGAAGTTTTGTTTCACAAAGCAGTCGCATCAGTAAATCCCACAACTGAAAGTACGCTGCAACACAGGATAACCGAGCGATGTTACCAGACATGTCGAGCGAAGTCCGGCAACGTCGCGCTACCTCATCTGACGTCGCTTGCCAACCGTGTCGCGCGATGTTGGCAGGCATGTCGATCGAAGTCCGGCAACGTCGCGCTACCTCATCTGACGTCGCTTGCCAACCGTGTCGCGCGATGTTGGCAGGCATGTCGATCGAAGTCCGGCAACGTCGCGCTACCTCATCTGACGTCGCTTGCCAACCGTGTCGCGCGATGTTGACAGGCATGTCGATCGAAGTCCGGCAACGTCCCGCTACCTCATCTGACGTCGCTTGCCACCCGCGTCGCGCGATGTTCCCAGTCATGTCGACCGAAGTCCGGCAACGTCGTGTTACTACACCCAACGTAGCTGGCGACACGTGTTGTAGGACATTTGTCCCCTAGTGTATCAGGCTTTAATCTATGGCCTCCTGCTGCGATATATTGATTAGTGCTCGTTGCTGTGTCCTCCCACAGGCAACAAGATCCACAAGTGTGGTGTGTGCGGCAAGGAGTTTAAATCGCGCCTGTGTCTACACCAGCACACCAAGTACGTGCACCCGCCCGAGTCCGCCTCGGTGGAGTGTCCGCACTGTCCCAACAAGATGTTCAAGTCACGCGTCAGCCTCACGCAGCATCTCAAGGTGGCGCACGGCTGGAAGAGGAAGTGACCTCATACGTCCTACATGACCTGTGAGGGCTACCGTTTTTATGTTCGCCAGGGGCGCCACTGTCGAGTGAGGTCCTAAAGTGTTTTATTACGGACGTGACAATAGGGGGGTCATTCAGATTATAGAAAAATATTGGATACGTATATTTTGTTTTATGAAATCAATAAAAATTGACATTTATAAAAGGCATCAAAGATCAGGAGTGGTGGCTGCTGACGTCACTGTTCGCTAAAAGTGTAGCGTGCAGTGACGTCACAAGAGTTTTCAACGCACTGTGTTGTCTTCATTTTATGTTTATATGAAAAAAGAAAAAATACGTGTCTACTATTTTTTGGAAATTTAACGGACTAATTAGTTTTTTTAGTGAACTACCCTATTCCGCGATATTTGTATGACCTTTAAGTAGTTGTAAAACCCTTATTTCGCTGAATATCACAGGCTCGCACACGCACTTAACGGACAGACTCCCGACACGTCTACTCTCGCTCGTGGCTCTCGTAAGAATGATCGACGTGGTGCGGTCGAGACAGTGCTATCTGTCTGACGGTGACAGTGTTGTCTGTGGTTAATGATAAAACGCATACACTACAGTAGTTGTTCCGTGTCTGGCTGTTTGTGTATATGAGTTTATATGTTTGTAAACGTACCCACCATACAGGAGAAATTCTAAGTGTAGGGTATTAATGAAAAAAAAAGTCAAAATGAAAATTTGGTACAAACCACTACCTACATAATACACTAATGGACATGCTGAGGGAGAGAGATGAGAATTGTGCACTTCGAAAGAAAGAGAGGAAACGAAGTTACGGTCTTTTTTTTTCTCTAAAGAGATAGTGCTAGACCGAAAGCATAGGCCATCTCTCTCACTCTTTTCAAATCAAAGAATTACTGCAGATTATACGCATACGGCATATCCATTACTATATGTTGATGTTAGAAACAGTCAACCATCACTGAATTGGGTGCATAATTTGCGTCCTTTTTCTTAGCTTTGCTTTTAAAACTGATATAAGTTACTCATATTAGCTATAATTAATATCAGTTATTCCAAAATATTCACAACATTATTCTAAGTAGAAATAAACCCGGTAGCCTACCTACAAACTGACATTTGACATTTCGGAGACCTCACGCTACAGTGGCGCCTCTAGCGACGAGTTCATACACGATAGCCCTCGTTGATTCTATGTTTATGTTTGCCTAATAGACATCATTAAGCCCGGAATAACCTAAGGCCGTATACAGAAAGAAAGCTGGAAACTTAAAAGCGCTTACCGGCGCTTGACAGCGCTGGTAACCTGCGCAGGAAAATATATGAAAGCGCGCCGATAAGCGCCGAACAGTGCCGATAAGTTCCGACAATTTTCAACGGGAGTTTTGGCGGGAAAGCTGAGTGTCACGCTCATTTTTCATTGGACGTTTGAATTATTTACAGTGTCGTTTACTAAAAAAGCACGCGATTATGTAGTAAAAAAGTGCATACAGTAAATAATTCATAAAGAACATTGAAATATCGCAGCATAGTCGCCACAACATGACTTTGTCTCAAACCTCCCTCCCTCGTAGACGGTTGACGCGGCCGTTTTTCGACTGTCATTGGCGATATCCGCCATTATTGTGAAATAAAGTCTTCAAAGAATTTCTATAATTTGTTACACGTGTTATGCCAATAACACGTGTAACAAATTATAGAAATTCTTGGTAAAATTGTGGTACCTATTCTACAGAGGTCATTGATCAAGAAGTTAAACTCTCTCTGGTCTGCTTCAACTCGCTTCCTTTGTGTAGAACGGACCAGTGCTAACAAGCGCTTATAAGTTTCCAGGTTTCTTTCTGTATACGGCTTTATGCTGGGTAGAGGCATCCCATTTCTTCCACCATACATCCTGGCTCCATGCGTCATCATCGATGTTATGTGTGATGTGGTGTGCCGTACATCGCACCCTTCAGATCTTAGCAAACCTTCTGGTATAGCACGTTTTTATAGTAAGCAGTGCTATCAGACTCGATGTACGAGTCTAGAGAGTGAGTCGTAGGTTTGAACCTACACCGTGTAAATTATTTCATCACCAGCTCTCAAAACATCGTGACGAAATTTTCATGTCCTTTTTTTCTGACGGGAAATCATTAAATGACTTCTCCCGCTCTGTGGGGAGCGGAAGGGCGTGTCAGACTTTTACTGACTTAAACCCACCCGTGTTCCTTCACTTGCCTGTGCGCCAGGGTCACAATTTCTCTTTCAAGCCGCAGCTCTGGCAGAACCGGCACGTCCTAGTTCCGTATTACAGAACGTTACTCAAGACTCAAGTATTACTTAAAACTAGTTTCAACCAATCAAAAGGCTTCAAACGAGACTTAAGTAGAGCTTGAGTTTTGAGTGACGTTCTGTAATACGAACCCTAGAATCAATGTACGAAGACAGGTGATATTCCGCCCACGAGGTAGACTCTCACTTCCTCTCTCAGACAGATCCCAACAGTGGGAACGTTATAGGCTGTTTATGTACCTTGAGATGCTGTGTGAAGTTGACGCGTGGTTTGGACATTTTGTTGGATGACTACCCAACACCTGGACATGGAGCTGTGGCAGACCCTAGGTAAGTATGAAGCCCATCGGAGAAGAATTTGATCAAGGTCCTACCTGTGCAGAAGTGCGGCTCTGTTACCATCTTATCGCAAAAACTTAGCTGAAGGGAGTTCAGAGTTAGCTGTGAACAGCGTAATTTTTTTTTTTATAATTTCATATTAACTAGTGCAGTCGATAGTGCAGTGATGCAGTCGTTGATGGTAAATAGCGCTAGTTTATTAAGAGCCTATTCACAAAAAAATACTGAGTGAATACGAAGGAAGACGGCAGTTGAGCGAGGTGATGCAATGTTAAACCCAACAACACAACCAACGATGCTGCGCCAGAGGGAGATTGATCTGGAGACTCTCCACGACCAAACTCCCGACACAACAACATTTGGCGCATCGTACCCGGCACACATCGCAACATAACTGCTCAGACCCGTCCTCCGTCAATTCCCAACATTAGTTTTGAATGATAGCGTACTCTAGACTCATTTACTCCTAGAACTCGTCCTCTCACCCGGCCCGCAGCAGGCGCACCGAGCGTCGTTTGATGGCGGGTAACGCCCTCTTCCAGCCCCCATAAATGGGTCCAGGGGCGACAGACTCGGGGACATCTCGACCCTGTTATGACAAAACAATGCAACCCGGGTTACATCGTTTTATGGTAATACATCGTTAAATAATCTACGCGATGTTAGCTTGGTACAGGTTTGATTTACAGTTCAATAATGGCTTCCAGTTACAAAAAAACTCAATTTTACACTTTATTGCAACCCAGAGTTCCAGTAAATGTTCTGACAAAACGCGGCATTCCAGATTGCAGCGTTTTTCCCGTGACAAGTAAGAGGGTAGCGGGACGTGCGGGTGAGCCGCGCACGTGTTTGTATTTTGGTAAAACATTGTAACCGTAGGTTGAATCGAACGAAAAAAAAACGATTGCTGTAATGAAATTAGGCATCTATTTGTCAAATTTGTCAAAAAAAAACCAAATTGTTATCTATATTGGATTAAATTTGGTAACGAGTTAAAAATTTAAACTTTTAAATACGTTTTTCTCAAAATGACGTTTTCCAGATTGCAGCGTTTTGTCGTAACAGGGCCGATCTGTCGCCCCCCAAACATCAGGACCCGAGGTGGCGGCGCGAAGTGTTCCACAGGGGGAGTCTTACCCCTCACTCCCCCTCTGACCCGAAGAGGCCCACAGTAGCGGGTCGGCACTAACCGGGGGTTGCAGAAGCAGTGTTCGTTCTCGCAACAGTCAGTAAGAGTCTGACAGACCCCTTCGCGCGCCCCTGGGCGGCAGACATTCTTGAGGATTTTCCACCCCGAAAAATGTCCTCTTACTCCCTAAGTTTTTGTGGTGGGATGGTGACTTAATTGATCGGCAGAACACCGTCAGCTGCGATCGTAACATACTGCTTTTGCTTTGTTTGTTTACAGAATTAAACGAGTACACAGGCGTAGAGTTGCCAGCCTTTCGGTGTTCTATAGGATACATTTTGGTGAGTGTGCGAGGGAATTGCATGATTTAATTCCTCCATCTCCGTTCCACGGGCGACGACCCGTTGTACGACGAGTTTCCACCCTTACGTTGTTAACACCATTACGATCCGGACGAAGCGTTTCGCTTCCTCCTTTATACCGCGTACATCGAGGGACTGGAACAATTTGCCAGCCGCGGTGTTTCCGTCTGACTACAATTTGAGTGTCTTCAAGGCTAGAGCGAATAGGCTCTTAATAAACTAGCGCGTTTTACCATCAACGATTGCATCACTGATTGCTATCAGGCGAAATTGCGGTCAAGCATTATTTATAAAAAAAATAGTTGTATATCGCGGGGTGTTTCAGCGCTTCCCACAATTTCCCACAATGAAACAACTTGCTATGATGAAAGCGGCAGGTCGCCCACGAATTAAAACGTTGTTAGGTTTCTTGCTGAACAGTTAGCACGGTAATTGCGTAACTAGTAGCAATGGAAAGCCCATTGCTATTTTGACAGTTCAACAACATTCTTTTTCTACGACCATTTGGTAATTAGATTAATAAATAACCATAAGTCATATCTCAATAGTACTCATTCCTGCCAAGTCGTGTTACAATGACTATTTCCACACGGGTAAACCGTACTACAAAGAAACTTATTTTTTTATGGCTATGGCATCACAAAATCAACATATATATGATTACGCCAAAAAGCACGCGTATTTGCGTCACGACTAAACATCGCATGTTATTAGGCTGTATGGATGAGTTGCCTTTGCCTTTCATTTTGCCGCGCTATTTTCGCGCCTTTATTACTTTTATCTGCGTTTATTTCAAGGTCGAAGAAAAAGTTTTGTATGCCACTGTTGCAAACAGCTATTGTAATACTCGTGCTGATCTATTGTGCACAAACTATCACTCATACTACAATAGCGATCATTGCTGACATAAATAACTATATTATGTTGTTGAGCTAACATTTTATTTTAAATATTTATAAACTAGAGCTTGACCGCAATCCCACCTGATGGTAAGCGGTAATGCTATCGTTGATGGTAAAACGCACTAATTTATGAAGAGTCCATTCACTCTTGCCTTGAAGACACTTAAATTGTAGCAAATTGTTCCAGTCTCTCTATGTGCGCGGTATAAAAGATAAAATTATTCAAAATAAGGATAATAGTGGACTTTCCGATCCAGCCGTCCCTTTTCCTCACCAGCGAGGCCCTAAGCCGAGGTTCGTACCCGGGGGAAGAATAAAAAAAAAAGAAAAAATATATTTTCTGGGCTACCTAGCGCATTTCCCTTGTGTCAAACATTGCAACAACCATAAAGTTATACTCTGGTGGCCAGATGAATCTGCAGAATGCGAGAAGCCGGTTATTTATTGTGGTGGGGCTACATTAGCGGGCTATGGCGATGTATGTGGGTACATCGTTGCAACGCAATGTATTGTGCGCAGAAGATGTAGCATCGGGGCACTGTCGGTAAAGTGGCGCGCTTCAAAGGACTTATCGCTATTCGCTTAAGTGGCCACACCTACGTCACTCCAGAGTCGTCCAGGCCTTGAAGCGGGACCGACGTTCTCTTTGCATTTGATGATCGTACCTGATATTCGTACAAATGTAATAAATAAATAACTTACTGACATATAATGCAAAGCCACTGCTTCCTCCATCGTCTCGGCCGCACAACTAAACAACGAATATTCTTATTCACCGTAGACCGCTTTCTGAATTTTCGCCCGCCAATGTAGACAAGTACATCGTGTATGAACGACAACGGATGTTTTGCGCGTCAACGCGATACGAATCTTCGGCCGCTAATGTAGCCCCGGTATTAGTATACTTATCTTTTAGAGAGGCTCAGGAACGGTCTGTGTGGCGGTGCTTGGGAGAAGCATGTGTAATTTGCAGACGTTATTGTAAATGTTTATATGTAAAGAAAACCCTGTCCGATCCGTGAAGGTATTGTTAGGTATCGATAACTGATTCTACTAATGCCAATAAAGCCGGGGTAACTGAAAAAAATCCCCCTAAAAAATTAATATTATTTCGCAAACGCATGCGCGGGCGAAGGGGCGCAGTGCACGCGGCACGCGGTCGCCCGCTCATAATAATACCGTCGAAACCGGTGTTGTCACTTTTTAAAAAATTACCAAATTTTCGGGAAGTTTTATAGAATTCGCGGAAAAAAAGTTTATTTCAAAATTCATTAATATTGTTACTATGATGATTATGTAAAATTTCATATTTTATTTGGTCATGTGTTTACCTAACCTTTGTTATCCTTATGGGTCGGACTTTTCTTCGTACTGACGACAGCACATCTAGCTACTACAATATGTCAGATTTCTTTATTAGATTTTCAACTTTATCTCTGAAGCTATAAGGCTCAAGGTTAATTGGGAATATTTGACAGTTTGGGGTAGCTTGACCTGCTGTCGTCCGTACAATATTTCGTTCGTGTAAATTCAATAAACAACACGATTTTTTTATCGATCTCGTTTTGTTGTATTTTGATATTTTATTGATACTGTTTTTTTTTTTTTATTTGAATTACTTTTATTGCTAATTTTAAGAATACATTTGATTGTATGTTACACTATTATATATTAAACTTTCTGTAATATAAAATGATTATAAACTTGTTCAAATGTAATTATTTAGTTTTTATTTTGTTCCCATAAACAAACCCGTACTTGTCCAGCGTGAATCTATAAAAAGCAAAACTTATTTACTCAAATTAGGCTGAGAATCAGCACTTTTTGAACGTCAATATCATATCAATGTAATGTTATGAAAATTATCTATACTAATATATAAAGCTGAAGAGTTGGACAGCTGGGCAGCGTTCGGGAAGCTACGCTACATCTTCTCGTCGTCCAAGATACCACAATGTCTCAAGACTTCAAGTCTTTGACCAGTGTGTGTTGCCAGTGATGACTTACGGAACTGAAACGTGGTCGCTCACAATGGGCCTCATACGAAGGCTTAGAGTCACACAGAGGGCAATGGAAAGAGCTATGCTCGGAGTTTCTCTGCGTGAGTGGCGGCCACGTACTGGAAGACGAAGCCTAGGGAGGCCCCCAACAAGGTGGACCAATGACCTGGTAAAGGTCGCGGGAAGCCGATGGATGCGGCCAGCACAAGACCGGTCAGCGTGGTAAGCCTTGGAGGAGGCCTTTGTCCAGCAATGGACATCTATAGGCTGAGAAGAGTTTGTTTGTTTGAACGCGCTAATCTCAGGAACTACTGGTCCGATTTGAAAAAATATTTTTGCGTTGGATAGCCTATTAATCCAGGAAGGCTTTTAACATCGCTAACAACGACGCTGCGACCAAAAGGACCGGAGCATAACTAACTCTACGCGAACGAAGTTGCTGGCGGCCCCTAGTTATTCATACAACCATAGATTTAGGATTTCATGTACCTACCTACTTCGCAAATCTATGGATATAAACATAAGAATATCATTAGGAATGAAGATAGAGGTAGGTGACCTAGTGTGATTTTTAATTCGAGTCAGTAAAATGGCAAGTGCAACTGTCACTGATAAAAAAGGGTGACCCGCTATAATAGTGATGTTCGGCAATCAATAGACTCAGACATTCAGTCATAGATTATTTTATTAGGTATCAAAGCGGTATTTTCTTATTGTAAATATATACCGTATTTAACAATGCGATTTTAGAAAAACGGACCAGCATATTAAAATTGCTCACTACAACATTATTACAAAAGCTGGGGAGAAAATGATTCGAGAAATTAAGTAAAATAAAAGCTTAGCTTTAGCTCCCTTAGCCTTCCTGGGACTATTAATAAGTATATACGGACAAATCACACAGATTGGGCTAGCCCCAAAGTAAGTTCGAGACTTGTGTTATGGGATACTAACTCAACGATACTATATTTATAATAGATACATATATAGATAAACATGCAAGACCCAGGCCAATTAGGAAAAGATCGGTTTCCATTATGACCTGGCCGGGGGGTCGAACCCGGGGCCTCCACGTCGCAGGCAGGCCACGGAGGCAGAACATGCCCCAATCGACTCTCGTTAATTCGAAACTTGAGGGACTATTAAAATATGACGAATTATTGAGTGTTTGAAATATCAAATGGTTCGAAATTTGTGAGAAAAATAATGAAACTTCGAATTATTAAGTGTTAATCAATTATTATTTACTAGCAGCCGCCAGCGACTTCGTTCGCATGGAATTAATTATGCTCCGCTCCTATTGCTCGCAGCGTGATGTTATATAGCCTAAAGCCTTCCTGGATTAATGGGCTATCCAACGCAAAAAGAATTTTTCAAATCGGACCAGTAGTTTCTGAGATTAGCGCGCACAAACAAACAAACTCTTCAGCTTTATATATGTACTAGCGGCCGCCAGCGACTTCGTTCGCGTGGAATTAATTATGCTCCGCTCCTATTGGTCGCAGCATGATGTTATATAGCCTAAAACCTTCCTGGATTAATGGGCTATCCAACGCAATTCAAAATAATTTTTCAAATTGGACCAGTAGTTCCCGAGATTAGCGCGCACAAACAAACAAACTCTTCAGCTTTATATATTAGTATAGATTAACTGCTGTTCTGTTACAATGTCAAAATTTAGAGGTCTACATACATAATTATGTAGTGTGCAATCATTTCCGGTGAGCCTAAAGGAGATGTGGTCCTTTTTTTAGCCAGGCTTCGAACTTCAAAGAGCGGCAAAATGGCTTCAACGCGTTTACGCAAATACTGCGGGTGTTGTAGCCGCTCAAGCGCGTGTCGCCGTCCTCGCTACCTCAGCCTTTCGAATACGCTTCCTGACACACTATTTTCGCTTTGGCGGATATCCCGAATCTGGTCGTAGACCTTTGCGCGAAATCGTGCTATAATTGCCACCTCATAGGATATCGTCGTGTATCCTCGTGCGATACAGATGGCTATTTTCAGCACAGCAGGACTAAAGCGACGAACGAAGGACGGGGAGCCTAATAAGTCAGGTAGATACCTGACTTAACAGGCTCCCCGTAAAAGACCATCGGTGGCTCGACATCCGCCTAGAGGCAACGAACTTCTTCCCGAGGTCCCCAGAGATTGGGCAGAAGTCTATGCAAAGCACCCACTGCCATCTAGATCCGGGGAATCGGACGCTCGAAGTCAAGTGCTTTTTTTTTATATGGCATCTCGTAGTTGACCTTGAGAGGTCGTGACTACTTAACCGGACTATCCTGTGGCTGCCTTATATGAATTTAAAGCCTCCAGCCAGGGCAACTAAAAACTAAGCGACTACACGCTAAGGACACCCCCTGTGGGGTACGAACCTCGGCTTAGGGCGTCGCTAGAGAGAACAGTAAGGGACGGCTCGGTCGAATTTTTATTTTAATTCGTTTCCTATTACTAGTTCTGAGAAGAAACGTCCGAAACAAACTCAGAGGTCATAGTTGGGAATTTATATTTATTGGCTCAGCTGCGGCGCGGGCTGGCCGACATCGGACACGAAGTTATGTGCATCTTTTTCTTTCTACTTGATTTAGAAAAGGAGAGAAGATAACATTTTAGTTTAATCCTGTCAAATTAAGATACTCCATAGACAGTGTGACTGATATATTGTGGCTGACATAGGCAGCTAGCGACCTCTGTTGTCGAAAGGAGGCGACAGCATCAATGAACGAGTTACGCATAATATTAGTAGTGCTCACTTTTCGACACTGGAGGCGCTGTATTATGAATGAAACGGTCGCCATATTGACTTTGAGAACTGTAGTACCGCTATTGGACGCCAGAGGTGCTGGTTTTATGAATGAATCACGATTATTTGTCAATGAAAATTGTAGTTGCCCGCCTCTCGACACTTGGGGGCGGTAAGGTAGACACGTTTCGAATGTTCTAGAAACTCTCAGATCCGGAAGTTGAGTAAAAATATCGGTTTCTTCCGCCCACATACTGTGGTAACGTCCCCTTTCTGCCCCGAGACGCCGTAGAGAGCAGGTGTGTTTAGTGTTAGTCTCGTAAAATGTAATCGTGTTTTAGATTTTAAGACTATACCGTGTCTATACTTGTCCGAATCCAGGGATTGTATACTTTAAAACCTGTGGAAATACCGATAATAAATCTGATAGTAGCATCCACCTGTTTTCCATTACTATTCAGTATTTATTCTTATTCTTATTTCCGCTGTGCTCTATACACAGTTTAGACGCAATTACAAACACGGAGATCAAAAATACGTCAAATTTTACGTCAGGGCTGGACTAATTGGACAGGTCTAAACTAACATAATATCTTCTGTCCTTTTCTTAATAGAATAGAAAGATGCTGAACTTTTATTTAGTTTAGTTTGTGAAACAGGGAATCGGAGCCAATGTACCGGCTCACCTGGACCTGCGCATCTTCGACACGGACCGACGAGCTGAGTGACTCTCTGATGGTACATAACGCCTCAGTTTTCTGAGGCGCTAACTCCAGGCCCAGCCCGCGGATTGAAGCCACGACTTTACCACCCCAAGCTCTGAAAGCTAGATGGTCCTCTCGAAAGTATCCCCGCCGGCCAGCACTATAGTATCGTCTGCTTAGCAAATGATATTAACGCCAACGGGGAGGTCGACAAGCAGGACCATGTCGTATGCTAGGTTCCACAGAAGTACCTAAAACTGACCCTTGCGGAACCCCACACGTGATCTCTCTCTCTCTCTCTGATGGACGCCGGTCGCGTAGGCCCCGACAATGCCTTGCCGGTAGGGAGGTACTTCATGAAGTTTGTTATAGGACTGATGCCTTATCCCAACTATCTTGGGATGGGCTTCTGTTATAACCGGATGCAACTGAATGCTAACTGTATAGTAATAATTAGTGCCACTTATTGTCGTAGGAGTTTCATCGTGTATCAGATCATAAGAGACATTACGAACGACCATTTATTTCATCAACCAAAGCCAACATGGAAGATGGTAAGAAGGTACTTCGACGGCAGGCAGATGTATTCCACGTGTGCATGGGCGTGTCGAGGGGGGAGGTCCCTGGAAACCTCACAGAGCATGTATGAACTCCCCTGATTACTAAATAAAATATAAATGAGTACTTATCTCTAACTTTTAAATAAACTACGCAGTAGACACTGACAAAATGTACGGTGTAATTGCCAAAAAAATCATGTCCAACTATAGCGCACAAAGATTACTCACTAAAAAAAATTTACTTGCCCTCCCCCTAAGCCGGACTTGCCCACCCTTGCCTGACCAGATGAGATGATCAGATGCTAAAGACACCTGCAAATCAAGCTACACAAAACTGTTAAATTTTCCCGATCTGACCAACGTGTTGATCGTAACCGGAAAATAAAAAAATTAATAGACATTTACAAAGTAGGAAATATGTATAACTATCATTTCTACCCAATTTAGTAGTGTTACAAGTCTGTTACTGGCTTCACTTTATGCAAATCAATTATTAGGTACCACTCTATTTGTGTCCACTTTTTAAGCGGGACTTACACTTTCCTATGAATCGCGGCTGAAATATTGAGTGCGATTCGGGCGTCGTAAGTTCGTAAAATATGAACAGACCATCGATTCTCTAACCACCTGACCGTGAAAAGTTAAGTCAAGTGATTGTGGAGTGTGCTTTCATTTCAACTAATCCCTGGGATTGAGACTATTGACAGCACACCGACACACTTTGGCTAACTTCTTAGATGAGATTTTTACAATATCAATCAGTTCCTTCATATGTTTCGAATTTATGACACACTAATCGCTGTCAAGTTTTCAGCCGCGACCGATAGGCAAGTGTAAGTCCTTCTTAAAAAAGTGACATAAATAGAGAGGTACATAGTTGATTTGCATAAAGAGAAGCCAGTAACAGAGTTGTAACATGGTGGGCGCATGTAATTAGTAAGTACTAAATTTCGAAGATATAATAAAGACACATATTTACTACTTTTTAAATATGTGTCTTTATTATCTGTATCTATTTAAGCTGTTGGTCCCGGTTGCCATACGAACATCTAATGGCAGTCGTTACGGGTTGTTGGAGCCCTCAAAAGTCCAACTATTGGGCTAACTGCAATGCTTCGATGTCGCCTTCGGGTTGTGGAGGTCAGACGGCAGTCACTTCATGGAAAATATCAAGGTTTAGCCAAAATCAGCAGTTAGACTGGTAAAGCGGACCCCACACTCCAAAGCTGAAAAAGCTTCGGATGCGACTGGGATTAACGCTGAGATGATCATGATTTACTACTTTTTAAATTCCCATAAGGAAATTTGATAATATGAAAATATTAAGCATGTGTAATTTGTTACAGACGTTATTGTTCAGACCACAGGACATTAAGCTACTACAATCTGTCCTTCATTATTAGATTTTCAAGTTTATCACTAAAGCATTAAGGTTTTTTTTTGCTTTGGATGGGGAATCATCATTTCGGTTGATAAAATAAATGGCTTTAATACACGTGGTGGTAAGTGGGGTATCATCATCATCATATCAGCGTATAGTCGCGGTTGCATGCGCAGCTTTCGTGTTAGAACCCAGGGTCCGCTTTCCGACATATACGCCTCAATTTCGCACGATCTCTGGCATCCCGTGGCGTGACATTGTTGGCACGTATGTCATCTCTTACAACGTCAAGCCCAAGAGGGGTAGACCAAGTTTTTTGGTCTATCAGTGTATAGTACCGATATCAACAGGTCAAGTTATACGATACTGTCACATTTTCCCGATCTTGTTAGTCATTTAAAAAGTAGTAATTCATATGTATTACTACCCAATTTAGGACTTACCAATTACATGCGTCTAACATGTTAATAGTCTGTTACTGGCTTCTCTTTATGCAAATCAACTATCGGGTACCTCTCTATTTATGTCAATGTCTTTTTAAGCAGGACTCACACTTGCCTCTGAATCGCGGCTAAGACGACGGCGATTCGGGCGTCGTAAATTCGAAAAATAGAACAACTGAACGATTCTGTAAACTTGTGATCGTGAAAAGTTTCGTGAAGTGAACTGTCAATATTCTTAATCCCAAGGATTAGTTGAAATGATAGCTCAGTTCAACTAACTTTTAAGGCTCAGATCGTTGCAGAATCTTACTGCTGTGTCTAGGGGTATAACGGAGGCCTTCTTAGCGGGGCCGGAGGCAGATGCGAAGTTGTCGAATTTCACCTCCGCGGATGCGAATTACTAAACCAGCACCCTAATTGCGTAACACACTATTAGTATTGTTGTTGGAATCATTTCGAAGCTTATTCATATACTATAGCTCCATATGTTCCAAAATCTGTGTGCTCAACAACGCAAATAACCAATGAATATTGTTGAAGTATCAAAATGAAACCCATTGCTGCTGATAGTGTGTCACGCAATTACCCTACAGGAGGAAGCGGATGTTAAATTGCATTGGGTAAAATAATACCGCTGCTCGTAGTAGATGGTTATACGAGGTTTTTGGTGGTTTATTTCTAGTTATTGGTAATGGCTATTAGAGGATTTCGTCAGGCATAATACAATGTTGTCGGTAGAATAAAAGGAAAATACTGTAATGCAAAGAAAATAAACTTTAATCAAACTTGCTGCATCTATATTTAGTTAATATAGAATCACAATTGTTTACAAATAAAAAAAGAACTTCAATGGGTATTACGGTGTATTTTGCTTGTAAATATAACCTTACGTTAGCTTTTCCGTGTGCAGTTTCTGGCCTGCCATCGGACGCGTCCCCAGGTGGCGGATAGGGGAACGGCCCCCAGATATGGGGGTTACCGGTTTACCGGCGCGGACCAAAACCAGATGCGGGGACCGCTTCGGCGGTCACACGTGCGGCGGGTCGGCCACCACTCGAGGTGGCTGACGTGACCTGAACTCCGGGTCACCGTCGGGCAACCCGGTCTCCTCATTGAGAGGAGCTGGGGGCCCCGTTTGCCTCCGGGCAAACGAGTGGGGCTAAGAGGAAGGACACCTCGCCAAAAAACCCTTGGCTGCTGCGTCTTCTCGCACAAAAAGACGTACCCAGCCCGGCCCCTCCCTGTGGAGTGGAGGGACCACTGTGGGCCCGCCCTAGGCGGGAATCGCCGGCGGGGGATTGGTAGTTAGGCTCTGCCATTTTCCCATGACCCCGCCACTCAGGCGATGACGTTGTGCCGCTGTGGGTTTAGTGGGTATTCCCGGCTTCGGCTGGGCGAGTCCCACACACCACGCCCTTCGGGGTATGATGCGTAAATGCATTACCACAGCATCAAAAAAAAAAAAAGGTGGTAGTCGTGGTAGATCTTTGCTGAACACTTTTTACAGTAATTACGGTGCAGTTGGCACCGTTGGTTGGTTGGTTTCGTGTATCATTTGACACGCCCACACAAACACATTATCCCAACCATTTTCTCATCGCGTGCTCATGCGGTGTATTCTATGGTTTATAAAGATCCGTCACAAACTTTTGAGTTGATTTTCAGACTACCAAGGCACAGACTACTTAACATTCGTGCATGTCTAGGTCACGGTCGTTATTGCGCGAAACACACAGTTCTCAGGGTACCGTAGTTAATAAGGAATCCTTCTACTTTCTCCTTTTGTCTCTGTCCGTGGCTTAGTACAAAGACTCTTAGTTTGTACGTACTAGAAAGCTGTAAAGTATAATATCTCTATAAAGTCGTGAAAATAAATGAGGGCGCTGCGGTCGTGCATATAGCAACCCTGTTGACTTGACTGAAATCATTTTGACACTAGCACATTATTTTGTACTAGAAGCGCAACTGGTAATAATGAACATGACATTCGATGTACTAAAATTTAGTGTTATCCTACTTTTAAAATTTTTAGTTCCGGAAACATTCATTTTCATGTCTTTTTAGACAAAGTATAGCGATTAACAAAGAGGAAAAATTTAAAAAATAATTACGATTGTTAAATGGTTGGTTTTGGATAATATGTAAAAAGAATCATGATTTTAATACTAAAGTACATTACGATATTAGCGCGTAATGATGGTTATAACATGCGAGGCGGAGTTTAGCCGAGCATGTTATAACCTTATAACCAATACGCACGTATATTCGTAAGAGGTTTTTTAACACACTTGCGAGGAAACAGAAAAAAAATTGTTTATTTCAAATAGGACATCCGTTATTTTAAATAAACTCAATCTGTGAATGCACACTGTTGCATTCCTGCCATTAGTATTATTATTTGCCATTTCAAATAAGGAACAGCGCGCTGCTCACTGGCTGGAGCCGTGCGGCGGCGATCAGTTCCATAATTATTTGAAATGGCAAATAATGCTGTTAGGGAATTTGTATGGATTTGGATGTCCTGGAATTTGTTTGAATTTGTACTATAATCTAACTATTTGCTTTGATAACACACGCGTTTGTTATGGCCCGCTTTACATATTTAAAACCGGTGGAATTACATCAGCTTTACGAGCACGGGTGTTAAAAATATTATAACAAATCAATAAGGAAAGCTAATTAGGCTTTATAATTTATTGAGTAATAGTCTTTCAACTTATATTTGTAGTTAGATAATATAGGAGAACATGTTATTCAACAATATGTAGTTGAGATAAAGTAATTCCAATTATGGGATTCGTGCGTAGTCCGAAACACACTTGACTGGTTTTTGAAACATCCACTCGTCCCTCCGTCTCGCACACTACTGCCATAGTGATTACTTGCTCTGTGAGTTCTGTGACTACTGCATATGGTACGTATTACAGAACGTCACTCAAAACTCAAACTCCACTTAAGTCTTTTTTCAAGCCATTTGATTGGTTGAAACTAGTTTTAAGTAATGCTTATGCAGAGATCAATGCTTGAGTTTCCTTCTGGAATACGGACCCTAATCTCGGTATAGAATATCGACATCGATCTTATTGGGCAACGTTGCCAAGCAAAAAGCCGTGAAAACGCTTTCACGATTTTCGCGCGCTTTTGCGGAGCATGTGTACAGCCTTCTTGACTTGTTCATATTTGCACTTTGTCTATGCACGTTGCATTGGGGTAGGTAATAATTTGCGTTTTTATTGTTTGTCAATAATGTCAATATCAAATAACTATTTCAAGCTAATCTGTGAACAAATTAGTAAATGTTAACGCAGAATATCGATCTTATTTTTCCTACATAGATAAAAACAACAAAAATGTCCGGTCGAGAGAAGATAAAACTTTATCAGTCATATTTACATTATAAACCATAAATCAGATTTATTACCAGTATATCAATAAAGACTTGTCTAACAAGACTTATTCAATCATCAATGAACTCTAACACATACATTTAATGCGTGTGTTTGAGTCAAAATGTCGAATATTGAAGCTCCCTTACTGGACAGTTTTTTTTCAAACCAGGGGCTCGGGACCTCTTTAAATTATTGTGCTATCTGTTTACGAACAGAAAAACAAAGAAGGATGGTTAGCAATTCATCTCTAGTCACTTTTACAAATATCATAGTAATGAATAAAGCCTGGCAGGTAAGATTGAGAATATTACCAATTTTGTATTTTAAAATTTATGTACAAGTTTTTCTTTTGTTCTAGAAGTACCTCTTATAATCAAGTAATTAGTTATAATTTAATTGTGGTTTTGTATGACTGTGTACTAAATGAGTGGACCTATAGATCTGCCTATACCTTCTGATGTCACAGATGTGATGTTATGTCTATGAGCAAGTTATAATTATTTTATTGTCTACATTCAGCGAATTGTGGTCGCCACAATAATATTTACCTACCTAAATAACAATATATGTAACATAATTATTTAATAAATATAACAAAAATATGTCTTAACTAAAATTAATTAGTTAGAAACTAAAATATGACATTGTCCCGCATCTGTCCCCGTGATCACATTTGCAGCATTTTGATGCGGTGCAAAAAAGAAATTAGTTTTTTTTTTCTCACTTCTTGCCCAGAGGGGGTCAAATGTACATGTCTACAAAGTCAGGCAGATGGTAACATTACGGTGGAGGACTTAAACCTACCGCATGAACTAAGGTCTATATAAAGCATTTGGTTACTTTGTATGTGTATCATCATCAACGTTTTATCGTCCCACTGCTGGGCACAACTCTCCTCTCATACAGATAAGGATTGAGCGTAGTCACCACACGTGCTCAATTTGTATGTGTATATCCTTACTTATATGTATGTATTATAAATGGGAAAATCAGTTTGTTTCTTTGTTTGTTCCGCTTTCACCCCGTAACTACTGAACTACTACTTATACTAAAAATAAGATATTCCCCAGGGAAATCTAAAAAGCGCGATATAACCAAATACTACGCGGGCGAAGCCGCGGGCGGAAAGCTAGTTTAATGTAAATTATTTTTTCGCCAGAATGAGCATTTTATAGGTTTTTTTAAAATTACGAACTAGTGGTTGACAGCAATCACCACCAGATGGTAAGCAGTGATGCAATTGTTGATGATAAAGAGCGCTAGTTTATTAAGTGCCTATTCACTGATAAAATCTGGGTGAATAAGAAGGAAGACTGCAGTTGAGCGAGGTGATGCAATGTTAAACCCAACAACACGATCAACGATGCTGCACCAGAGGGAGATTGATTTGGAGACCCTGACTAAACTCCCGACACAACAACATTTGACACATCATACCCCGGCACACATTGCAACACAACTGCTCAGACCCGTCCTCCGTACGGCTTCAAAGACATCATACCGGAACACGATAAATGCCTTGGTGGCAAGACTTTGTCTGGTGGGTGGTAACTTCTGCTGGCCGCCGATGTTATAACCTACCACAGAGAGAGGTACCATACCCGAATGAATAAAAGCTGGTCTCTTTTACTAAAACTCTACCATATGTCTGTCTTATTTATCTGTCTGTCTGTCACCAGGCCGTATCTCATGAATTGTGATAACTTGACACAAACAATAACTGTGCATATACAGGATAAAATTTTATCCAGTGCGCAAACTTTGTCAACTTATAGCTAAATAAGTTTTATAGATAAAAATATTATTACTTTGATGTTTTAGTACAAAAAAAAATAATCATTGATAACGAAAGATGTTTATTATGAAATCGATGTTTTGGTCACCGCACGCGGTCCCATTCATGGTCGGCGGAGTGGGGACGGCGGGAACATCACAGGACCCCCGCGCGCCCGCGCCGCCCGCATGTTCACTACGCGGCCATATGCTAATACTACGATATTGATATGAATAATAATTGGTGTCTCTCATTTGCTGATTTTAGGGCGGACAAAAACATGATTTTTTATTTTAAACTAATAATGCAGATTTGTTCTGTTATTGATTCTGAGCCATCCATTTTTTTTGCGCACTCGAAAAAAAAATTCCCGGTATATAACCGCATAGGTTTGGATATGTTTTTTTTAATATGCTCCACTCCTATTGGTCGCAGACTGATGTTATATAGCCTAAAGCCTATAAATATTTTTTCAAATCGGACCCGTAGTTCCTGAGATTAGCGCGTTCAAACAAACAAACAAACTCTTTAAGCTTTATATATTAGTATAGATGAGTAGAGGATAACCAAAGAAATCCATACTAATATTATAAATGCGAAAGTAACTCTGTCTGTCTGTCTGTCGATTTTGATGAAATTTGGTACAGACAATCTTTAGACCCTGAGAAAGAACATAGGCTACCTTTTATCCCGGAAAAATTTGATATTCCCGAGGAAAATCTAAAAAGCGCGATATAACCGAACTCCACGCGGGCTAAGCCGCGGGCGGAAAGCTAGTAATGAATAACCTGTGTAAATGATTTTAGTAAGGGCTTCTAGAGGAGCATGAAATAGATATTGCGCCGATCAAAAAAGAAATTGGGAAGAAAAAGAGAAAGTAAGGTATTAAATAGCTGTGAATTTTGTAAATCGCTACATAGTCTAAAATAAAGTCGCTATCTCTTTCCCTATGTATGATTAAATCTTTAAAATTAAAACTACGCAACCATTGATAAAATATTAAACTAAGGTAGATATGTCACTAGCGCACTAAAAATGAAGCGTACAAAAGGAAGTAAGTCCTGTATCTCGCTTTAGTCACTCTCGATACACTCGTAAAAACAAACGACAAACACTAACAGCGCAAACGACAAACACTAGCCATCTTTTTCTTCTCTATGCTTTAGATTGCGCCCCATCTCACTCACACTGTACCAATGTATGCCGAATAAAAATTATGCATGTGTGCTGCTGCTGTGTTCGGCACATTTTTTTTGGTCAGTTTGTTAGAATATATCGTATCTGTTTAATATTTTATCAATGTACGCAACGGATTTTGATGCGTTTTGTTATAGGACGGTTTATATGTATGATAACATCCACTACATTCTGGAGAAATATTATTTCTTCTGTGATGTCGTAAATAATTACACATTTTTCGCTGTGAAACGCTGGCTACTATGAATGGCCCTACGGACTACGAGATTTATCAAAATAATGTACTCAATATTGTACACATTGAAAAGATCTAGAGAAAAGTCCGCGATGGTATTATGTCTATCAAATCAAATCAAATGAAATCATTTATTTCAAATAAACCAGTTACAGGCACTTTTGAATTGTCAGAAGGTCGGTCAGTCAATAAGATGAAGCTAGTCGCCCATTCCAAAGAGTAGATACCTATGGAGAAGAACGGGCAAGAAACTCCATGGACACTCTTTTAAATTTTTAAGCTATTGGTACAAATATTTGATTACATCATTGATGTTGAAATCAACCGTGTGAGAACGATGCAGAAATATATTGTACGCTGAGAGCGTCCATTATGGAAAACACACAAAAATCAATTCAAAAATTAAAATACGCCGTGGCAGCTAAGAGATGACCAGTTCCCCCTGACGGCGTCCGTTCACGAACATGACGTATGGATCAGCATCATCTGATCTCTATCTGTTATCGATATCCCACAATAAAATTTACCTTTATTGGCTAAATTTTCGAAGCGATTTTAACCAATACAGCATTAATCCTTATCCAATTTAATACGAATTGTTGATTTAATATAGATGTATATCGCCCTTTACTGCATATGATTTAAATTAATATTTTCGAAGATATTACAGAATTAAAAATTGCGAGACGTAGGGTTTGCAGCGGTACTGACCGGCTGGAGCGGCGGGCCACTCACAGACGTTCCCAGTTTTTCTATAGTGTATTTAGTATCAGAATTGCACCCGTGCGAAGCCGGGGTGGGTCGCTAGTATCAAATCCATACTAATAATATTATAAATGCGAAAGTATCTCTGTCTGTCTGTCTGTCCGGCTTTCACGCCAAAACTACTGAACCGATTGTAATGAAACTTGGTACACAGATAGTCTAGAGCCTGAGAAAGGACATAGGCTAAATAACATCCCGCTATGACCAATAGGAGAGCAGTAACAAAAAATGTTGCGAAAACGGGGGCAAACGCGGACGTACATATTGCTCCCATTATTTTATCAGGCGCTTATTTTGTATCAACACGCGGACGGAGTTACGGGCAACAGCTAATCCATACTAATATTTTAAATGCGAAAGTAACTCTGTCTGTCTGTCTGTCTGTGTCTGTTACGCTTTCCCGCCTAAACCTCTCAACCGATTTTGATGAAATTTGGCACAGACAATCTTTAGACCCTGAGAAAGAACATAGGCTACCTTTTATCCCGGAAAAATTTCATGTTCCCGAGGGAAATCTAAAAAGCGCGATATAACCGAACTCCACGCGGGCGAAGCCGCGGGCGGAAAGCTAGTTCATAATAAAAATACAGCTAGGCGATGCGCAGAGGACAACGAGCATTTGGGTGCAGAGCGGAGGACAGCGGGGCGGTGCGGACCGGAGCGGTGCGTGACTCCTGTGTACCAAATTTCATTACAATAGGTGTAATGAAATTTGGTACACAGATAGTCTAGAGCCTGAGAAAGGACATAGGCTATATATAACATCCCGATATGACCAATAGGAGAGCAGTAACAAAAAATGTTGCGAAAACGGGGGCACACGCGAACGCACATATTGCTCCCATTATTTTAACAGGCGCTTACTAGTAAATAAATAATGAAGTAATTTTTGTTACAGCACCGGTCTATATGCTACGTGTGCGAACTTCAAGCGCAGCAGGCGACGAGGTTCATCGTGGGCGTGTCATTCGGGGCCACTATAGACACCATATTTAAGGAAATACTAATACAAAAACATGTTCTAAATAAAGATGTATTTCAAAATGAAATTTTTAGGTCTGTTTTGGAAAAGTTTAGCTTGGTAAGTTTATTTCTGTTAAAATAACGCGCCGGGATTTTATCGCTCATTGTAATTTCTAGTCTCGGCGTTGAGCGGAGCCTTGAGAGCATTTTAACAGAGCGCATTCTAAAGCGAGAAAACCGATGAAATTTTAACTCTGAGCGCTGAACGGTGCTTTGAAAATACAGTGCGCGATAAAAATCGCCGCGGGAAAAGTGTTTTTTTATTATGCCAGGCCAGCGTGATATGTAATGTGCTAAGGGCTACATTGAACCGCGATGCGATAGACATGCTTATGTTTAAAAAGCGATTGATCCGTAGCAAGTAGTTTAATTCCTGTGTAATTCCAATATCGCTGGCGATTTTCTATTTTCATGCGATTTCAACACTGAAACTTTGACTAGATACAACAATCAATCATCAACATCTTACTTTACGGGCACAAATTGCGCAAAACATAGGCGTACCCAGGGGGAAGGGGGTTAACTATCACTAACAATTTGACTTTCTCCCGACTAGGCCTGACTTGCCCCCCGTAGGCCTGACTAGCCCCCCCCCATGGCTGACTGCCCCCGCTGGCCTGGCTTGCCCCCCCCAAGCTGACTTGCCATCCCCAGGCATGACTTGCCCCCTAGGCCTGACTTGCCTCCCCCCTAGGCCTGACTTGTCCCCCCCCCAGGCCTGACTTGCCCCCCCTAGACCTTACTTGCCCCTCAGGCCTGATTTGCCCCCTAGGCCTGACCCCCCGCCCCCCCCTCCCAAGCCAGAAGCAGGGTACGCCCATGGCACGGAATGTCTTTTTCTTCCATATACCTATCTCTATTAGGGATAATTCGCGCTTATTCAACTCGGTTCAGATTTTTCTCCATAAAAAATAACGAATTTGTATGGAATGCATACGGATCCATTTAGCTTTACTATCCAAAATCGTACAAAATCGTTTTCTTTTGACAATCTCGTCAGTGACCGACAGTACGGGTTTCGCCGCAATCGGTCGACTGGGGACCTACTAGTGTATGCCTCTCAAATGTGGGGCGAGGCCCTTGAGAAAAATGGAGAAGTGATTGTGTCTCCCTAGATAGGTATGGCACGCTGGCCTTTTGAGTAAGCTTCTAGCGTACGGCATTTCCGCTGGCCCCACTGGCTGGGTAAAAGACTTCCTGACTGTCCCGAGTTGTTGTCGACGGATGCTCATCGGAGCCGATGTCGATTAATAATAGTGTTCCTACTATTATTACTAATAGTGTTCCTCAGGGGTCTGTTCTCTCAGCAACTCTGTTCCTGCTGCATAGTAACGATCTGCAGATGCTCGGTATCTATGGGTATCCAGATGACAGCGCAGTTATGGAGAGATGCCTGCCGGATGTTTGGGCTGGTAAGGAATCAATCCGGTTCGAAAGAGAGGCTATGCTAGAGCGTACGATTGTTGCACTACAGGCAGTCTCCGAATGGGGCGAAGCTAATTTTGTAACATTCAACGCCCCCAAAACACAAGCGTGTCTATTCACCGCCAAAAGCAGCCCGTTCACCTTGGCTGAATGAAGAATGTATCCTTGGAGTACACCGACCGCCTTCAGCTTTAGGGAGTTGAGATTTTCTCCAACCTGAACTTTGGGCGGTTCATTGAGTCCAAAGCCAATGTGGGTACCAGGACACTTGGCGTTAATGCAAAGGTCCGGCGGTACTTCACACCAGGACAGCTTCTAATGTTATACAAATCATAGGTCCGTTCGTGGGTGGAGTACTGCAGCCACATTTGATGCCATATGGCTACTTTGGACTCGGTGGAGAGGCGTGCGAAGAGGGTAATTGGCGGCCCAGATTTGGCTAAAACGGTCTCCAAAGCCTGGAGCACAGGCGAAGAGTAGCCAGCATGTTGGGTTCTATAGTTCTGCGTGACTTAATTCCCCTATTGCCGTTCCATCATCAGACGACCCGTCGTACGACGAGTATCCACCCTTATCTTGTTGAAACCACTACGATTCAGATGAAACGTTTCGCCTCGTCTTTTGGAACAATTTGCCAGCGGCGGTGTTTCCGTCTGACTACAGTTTAAGTGTCTTCAAGGCTAGAGTGAATAGGCTCTTAATAAACTAGCGCGCTTTACCATTAACGATTGCTTAAGCACTATATTCTCACCTAGCTCCATAAAGAATAGAGGAAAACAAACCAATTTAGGGTTATCACAACTCACGTTTTACAAACAAAAAGTAACGTTGTAAAAGGTACTGACGTCAACAGGTCAATCTACTCGGAAACTGTCAAATATTCCCAGTCAACCTTGAACTTTAATGCTTTAGAGGTAAAGTTGAAAATCTGTTAAAGAAATCTGACAGATTGTAAGTAGCTTGACGTGCTGTGGTCTGCGCACTTAAAACGTTTAAGCCATTCCGCGCACGGGGGATTTTTTATCGCGGACTATTTCGATTCTCGATATAAATACGGTAATCCCATTGCGGAAAGTTGAATTTTTAACTATCATACTGTTGTGTGTGACGTCCTCCGTGGCGCAGCGGTCAACACGCCTGCCTGCGACGTGGAGGCCCCGGGTTCGAAGCCCGGCCAGGTCATGATGGAAATCGATCTTTTCCTTATTTTTCTTAAATATACAATATGTAAAGAAAACCCTGTCCGTCCCATAAGGATAATAAAGCTTCGGTAAACACTTGACCAAATTATATATAAAATTTTACATAATCATCATAGTAACAATACTAATGAATTTTGAAATAATCCTTTTTTCCCGGGATTTAATTCCAATTTCCCCGAAATTTGGTAATTTTTAAAAAAGTGACAACACCGGTATTATTATAAGCGAATAGCGACGCGACCACGTCACAGGTGCCGCGTGCCCTGCCCCCCGCCGCCCGCGAAATGGGTTGCTTACCGCACATGTATTAAGTTACCTCATTTTGCGAAATAATATTTATTTGTTTAGGGGGATTTTTTTTTAAGTTTAGCCAGTCTTTGTGTTTGGGCATTAGTAGAATCAGTTACCGATACCTAACAATACCTTCACGGATCGGACAGGGTTTTCTTTACATATTGTAGTATCGTTGAGTTAGTATCCCATAACAAAAGTCTCGAACTTACTTTGGGGCTCGCTCAATCTGTGTGATTTGTCCGTATATATTTATTTATTATTTATACTGTTCAATTTTCAACTCTCTTCGCTACGTAATATGTTGAAAATTACCTGCGCGTGAAAAAAAATGATATCTGTAAACTGACATGGTTTTTAGAGATTTTTTTGTTTTGTTTTTAGATATCTAATAATTTTATTAAGTTTTAGTTCTTAGAGAAACGTTTTCTTTTTGTTTTTAGTTTGTAATTTTTTTTTTTGCTATAAATAGATTTTTTATCGTTTGCTTATGTATTTTTTTTTCTGTTTTGTGAAGATGGTAGCAGGCGGAGTTTTGTAGTTTCTGCTTGCTGTGCGGGGAGGAGGCGTGAGCTTGTGTATGTTAAGTTAATTTTTATTATATCAATATCCCAAAAAAGAAAATACGTAGATCTACGAATTTTTAGTAATTCACTTTTAACGAAATCTACGTAATTTTCTCATCTGATCTAAAACAAGCTATTCACATTATCCCGGGTCCGGCTTTTTCGCCGAACCCGGCATTTCTACCGAGCGGTTTGTCGCTACAAAATGCCGGTAAAATCACCGGACCGGAGTAATGTGAATCAGTTGCGGTCCGCCCCGCCGCGTAAGTCGTCCTAGTAAATCGTCAAAAGTGGTTGTTGTCATTCGAAAATAATTGAAGAACTTTGATCCGTCACTTCTCAGTTCACCCATCAATGTTTCAAATGTCCCAAGTGAAAATCTTTCTCGTAAAATAGGATGTATCCGATACTTTATTCTTTTATTTTGCCTTCTGCACCACCACCATCACAACGCAACAATTTCGTCGCCCATTGTGGGCACAGGTCCAAATTCAACTGTCCGATTTTCTTGTGAGATCCGGTGTAATGTGAACACTCTGTCCGGTTTCCGGCAGAAATGCCGGTCCGGTATAGTGGGAACCCGGCCATACGCGGTGTCCTGCGTGAGCGACGAACGCGAAGCGACATAATGCGCATTTGTTTTGAGGGCGACCAGATGCGACACCACGAACTAGAAATAGGGTTTTGAAAATTTGTTGTTTTTAATTAAAATTCAGACTTAATATAAGCAATAATGAAAATAGACGGTAACAATTCACAATATAGTTTAAACATTTTAGAATCGTTTCTTAATTTTGGATATAAATGATGCAACTCACCAAATGTGTTTCTTTGTACAAATATTATATTTGTTTTCTATCTGTGCTTTTTACGATATTTTTTAAAACTGTACTTTAAATATGAACTTTCAAGTAAAATTGTATTGTACTTCTCTATGATTCGAGAAGTAATCACCAAAATCACGTAGGACATTTGTCGCGTATAGCATCGCGTCGCATTGCGTCGCGTCGTGTTGCGTCGCGTTCGTCGCTCACGCAGGACACCACGTTACGTTCACTCGTGAATTGCACCATGCGCGGATTTACCCCCACTATGTCGAAATCTTGCTGACATACGTCCTGGGTACTGTATTGTGTGGTGTCCATGACCGTCAAGTCAGTACACTGCGTCACGCGTCACTGGCGACGACAACCTTGTTCACAAACGTACTAACTTATCAAATCAAAGTACTCAATTTGGCACCCAAAGGTGCGTGTCCTGATCCATTCGTTTACATTTTCATAAGATACTTTTCGAACGGGGTAACTTTAATTTTGACAGTTCATTGCGTTATTTACGTTGTTGAGGAAACGAATTTTTCCAACACATGCAGCAATGGATTAGTAATAAGTTCTTACCCAGTTAGCATGTAGATCATAGTTTATGGTGAACTTAAAAAAACAACTTGTGTTTTATTGTTCAGGCAGGGAGTAAGCTTTTGCCGAAACAGTGGGAGGAAACCCTGAGGGAAGTCCGATATGCGACAAGAGAGACCGCGGCAACCCCACAAGTTGTTACCCAACCAGTTGATCACATTACTCCAAAACGTGTTCCCTCACAAGTTGTTGCCCCACACGCTAACCCAATTATCCCAAAAGTTATACCCCCTAACTCACAATTTGCTCGTGTCACCTCACCAGATGATCCCATCACCCCACCAGTGGACCCCATTACCTCCCCAGTTGATCCCATTACCCCACCAATTGACCCCCCAACCCCACGAGTTGATCCCTTTACCCCATTAGTTGATCCCTTTACCCCACCAGTTACAGACAGTGGTAGATGGAAGGGGAAGGGGAAGGGAAAAGGAAAAGGGAGGGGGGGAATGGTGAGTAAACTGCACAATACGTATTCGGAGCATCACGCCGGTAATCCCCGAAGATTTGGACAGAGGTGAACTCAGAGGACACCTACTGAATTCCAATTGATGACTGTCCTATTTCTACCACCCGGGACCAAGTTCAGACTAGACGCAGTTCAGTTTAGACGCAGAGAGCTTACATTTTTACACATTACTGGGGGCAGAGAGCTTACATTTTTACACATTACTGGGGGCAGAGAGCTTACATTTTTACACATTACTGGGGGCAGAGAGCTTACATCTTAATTCATTACTGGGGGCAGGGAGCTTACATCTTTACAAATTACTGGGAGCAGAGAGCCTTACATCTTTACACATTACTGGGGCCAGAGAGCCTTACATCTTTACACATTACTGGGGGCAGAGAGCTTACATCTTTACACATTACTGGGGGCAGAGAGCTTACATCTTAATTCATTACTGGGGGCAGAGAGCTTTACATCTTTACACATTACTGGGGGCAGAGAGCTTACATCTTTACACATTACTGGGGGCAGAGAGCTTACATCTTTTTCATTACTGGGGGCAGAGAGCCTTACATCTTTATGTAACCTCTCTGCCCCCAGTAATGTGTAAAGATGTAAGGCTCTCTGCCCCCCGTAATATGTAAAGGCACATTACTGGGGGCAGAGAGCTTACATCTTTACACATTACTGGGGGCAGAGAGCCTTACATCTTTACACATTACTGGGGGCAGTGAGCCTTACATCTTTACACATTACTGGGGGCAGAGACCTTACATCTTTACACATTACTTGGGACAGAGAGCTATGTTTACACATTACTGGGTCCTATTCACATAACTGCCACTTGAAGTCGCAAATCATAAACTAGGACCTCAGAAGTAAAAACTGCTATAAAAGAAGTCTCTAAATGGCATTCGCTTTTATGGTAACTCTCTTCCAGGCTTCACAACAAGAGCCCTCCACAAGCGTCGCTACTGACAGGCCGCCCCCCGACACTAACTCAACCGAGCCCTCCCTGAGCGACAGTGAACTTATGCGTCCCCCTGACCCCGGTACCCGTAGTATCGCAAGCCGGGCTCCACCGCCCACATATCAGAACAAAGATCCGGATCCCGCCACACTGGAGACCCGTAAACGTGGTCGCACCGCAGACATGTTTACAAGTCGCCTGAGCCGCCTGATGAGGCACGCGGATATATTTGAAAGTGGCACGGAGCAGACGCGTCCGCGTTCGTTCTATCATAAGCGTAATACAGATCAGACGGGAAGCCGCGACGGCAAGGACGCGGCAACTAATACTGCCGCGGATAAACCTAATATGAACGATACAGTTGAAGATGTTAGTCATAATGGTCAAGTCAACCAACCTGGGGTTAGCGGTACAAGTGAGAATCGAAGTCAAACTGGGCTTGGCGGTGATTCAGAACCAGATGGCGAGCCGAACACGGAAACCTCGTCAGCCAGACAAGATGAAGGAAATCAAGATGCTTTGGTGTTGCCGTGAGTATATTTTTATTTATAAAACTGCGCTTTTTTTCAACAATTAAAGTTGTTGAGCAACAGTTTAAGTTGAAATAGCTGAAGGCGAATGTTAGTAATGAATAATTGTGTTGTATCCTAAAAAATAAATTAATGTTCATTAGATAGATTTTTTTTCTTTCATTTAAATACTTAGGAAGATATCGAAGCTTGAAAGGCAATCATATCTAAGCGACAAAAGTTCGTAAATTGAGTTATATACACCATTCGAACCGCCAGATTTTTCTGCGTCGTTTGGTGTATAAAACTCAATTTACGAATTTTTGTCGCTTAGATATGATTGCCTTTCAAGCGTCGATATATTGATTTGAAATGTCGCATGACGTCACGCCGTAGTACAAAATATACCATGGCGTGACGTAATTAGCCCTTAACTTTAATACGCTATATCTCAGCAGTTTTTGGTAATGTCGACAAAATAAAAAATACGGATCCTAATTTTTTTATTATCTAAGACGGACTAATTATTTTATTGATTTTCATACCTTGGATAGGTACATCCCCATTATTAAAACACTTGTATTTTTAATTATAATTATTAGCAGTAAGCAGTGCGTTCAAAATCCAGTACGCGAATAAAAATAGCTGTGATATGTCTATGTCAGTGCGAAAGTGAGCTAACTTATACCTTTAAAACTGTATCTTTGAACTTTATAATTTGTTAACTATCCTTCTTTTTTTTTGTTATAACTGTGTCCAAATAAATGTTACGCTTCTTGTATATCGGCGTCACGAAAATGTTGATTAAAGAAAAAAATCGTAACAGCCATATAATTGACAGCTATTAGCTACATTCGCCAAATAAAATGCCAAAAACGCAACTGTTAAGCGATGTGCAAACAGCGACCATTTTGAAAGCGACCATATTCATAAACATTGCTTAAAATTAGTGATTAGCGATTCTTTAACCATACATTTTTGACCGTTTAACGTCACTTTCCTTTAATCATCGTATATGAATAAACCCCTTAAACACTGAACATGAAACACGCCTTTTTTTTGTTGAGATGGGAAATCATCAAATGACTTCTGCCGCTCTGGGCGGAGCGGAAGGGCGTGTCAGACTTTTACTGACTAAAACCCACCAGTGTTTCTTCACTTGCCTGTGCGACAGCCAGGGCCACGGTTTCTTATTTAACCAACCCGAAACCCTGGCCCAGTAGGCATCGGTCTTCGTGGACCCCGTCACGTTGTGCTGAAATCTCTGAGGCGCGCGTGAAACACGACGCGCCGCCGATTCGGGCCTGGTCATCTGAAACACACCTTAGAATGATTAAAGTTTGATGACGTGCAAACGTCTAAACTGCATGGTTAAACGATCGCTAATCACTAGTTAAATATAAGCAACGTTTATTAATATGGGGGTGTATGTTTGCTAGTTATGTACTCTGCTTGCGAGGTACAAGACTTTGTGTGAATTAATAAGACGCGTTGTTAGCGTGTGGCAGTGTAAATGAATTACATGATTGAATCTTTTGAACCGCACAGACCATCACGACTCGATTCTGAAACCATAGACGAAGGAAAAGAAACAGATGCTGATCTGGACATGGAACAAGTCGTGCCCCAATGTGTGAAGAAACCGTATAAGCCTCAGACAACTGACTGGGAGGATGTTATTCCTGCCAGAGTTCTCTATTCCATGGTAAGTTGTGTTTTAACTTTTACTATTTTTCTCAACGTTTATCCCGGTTGCAACCGAGGCTTTCGCGTTGGAGCCCGGGGTCCGCTTTCCTGCACATTCTCCTCCATTTCGCGCGGTTCTTTAGTATCCTGTGGTGTGAGATTGTTGGCACGCATGTCATCTCTTACAACGTCAAGCCAGCACTTCTTTTGTCTACCTCGCTTGTTCCGGCCCGGCGGAGGCGCCATGGCAAGACATTTGTGACCCACGTAAAGTTTTCGCAAGACGTGGCCGTACCAGCGTAGGCAACCCTCCTGCAGTTTGTCTGCTATGTCACGGACACGAAAACTTACTATTTCTCTATTTATAGTATACTAGCGACCCACCCCGGCTCCGCACGGGGCTCCAATGCTGATACTAACTAAACTACAGAGAAACTGTGAACGTTGTATAAAAGACATAGCGGCCCGCCGCTCCTGCCTGCCGACCGGCCGGTACCACCGCAAACGCGAAGCTCCGCAATGTTGAAATCTGTAATATCTTCAAAAATATTCATTTAAATCATATGCTGTAAAGGGAAATGTAGATCTATATTAAATTAACAATGTATTTAACGTATTAAATTTAATAAGGATTGATGCTGTATTGGTTAAAATCGCTTCGAACATTAGCCAATATTTGTCGTAAAAAGTAGATGACAAAAATATGTTATTGTGTGATATCCATAAGAGATAGACATATACCATCGCATACTTTTCTGTAGATCTTTTCAATGTGTACAATATTGAGTACATTATTTTGATAAATCTCGCAGGGTTCAGCCTGCGTTTCACTGCAAACGCGGAAAAAATTTAATTATTTACTACTGTAAGACTACCCAGAAGGAAGGGACTCGGTTCGAAGAAATCATCAGCAATACCCAATACTCCGCTCTATTTTATTATTACCACAATTAATCAACTTATAATATAACTATGACTATCCAATTATATTACATAGATTATTTTCACAATGCAAGGCAACCGAACCGTTCGCTCGTCGCCGACCAAGTGTCCAGCTTTTTCTGTTTCCTGCCATATTCCACCCCCCGTTGACTATTACCGTTGTGAAGTAAGCTACGACTCCCGCCATTCTAGGCTGAACCAATCAGATACAAGCATTCGTTTTGCTGTCAAAAACCGGCCAACGACAGACTTCAGAGCGGAAACAGGCAACTAACGCATTATTTATTCTAAAAACCTTACACTACATTGTTACAAAGTTGTGACAAAGATTTAATCATACATAGGGACATAGGGAAAGAGAAAGCGACTTTGTTTTATATTATGTAGTGACGCCGCTCCCCGCGGGAACCCATCTATTTAAACTAGTGCTTGACCGCGATCCCGGCTGATGGTAAGCAGTGATGCAAACGTTGATGATAAAGCGCGCTAGAAACTATTCTATGTGTTATTCCTGGGTATAAACCATCTGCCTGTCCAATTTCATCTGTATCCGTTTAAATAAAATAAATACATATATACGGACAAATCACACAGATTGAGCTAGCCCCAAAGTAAGTTCGAGACTTGTGTCAAGGGATACTAACTCAACGATACTAAATTTATAATAAATACATATACAATATGTAAAGAAAACCCTGTCCGACCCATAAGGATAATAAAGGTTAGATAAACACTTGACCAAATATGATATAAAATTTTACATAATCATCATAGTAACAATACTAATGAATTTTGAAATAATCCTTTTTTCCCGGCAATTAATTCCAATTTCCCCGAAATTTGGTAATTTAAAAAAAAGTGACAACACCGGTATTATTATAAGCGAATAGCGACGCGGGACACGTCACAGGTGCCGCGTGCCCTGCCCCCCGCCGCCCGCGGAAGGGGTTACTAACCGCACACGTATTAAGTTACCTCTTTCTTCGAAATAATATTTATTTTTTTAGAGGGTTTTTTTTTTAAGTTTAGCCTGTCTTTGTATACATTAGTAGAATCAGTTATCGATACCTAACAATACCTTCACGGATCGGACAGGGTTTTCTCTACATATTGTATAGATAAACATCCAAGACGCAGGCCAATCAGGAAAAGATCGTTTTCCATTATGAGCTGGCCGGGGATGGAACCCGGGGCCTCCAGTCGCAGGCTGGCGTGTTGACCGCTGCGCCACGGAGAACGACAGCAGCTGTAATAGTTTTTCGCGACGAGTATCAAACATCTATCCATACATTCTCACATACTTTTGCATTCAATATATTAGTAGGATTTTGTGGCAACTGGCGATTCTAAATGATGATCCAAAACTCTCTGGTGAAAACGTAAACAAATTGATCAGAATATTTTGTGCTGTGAAAATTTGAAGTAAAAATATGTAACATTTATAGGACGGCAAACTCTGATGATTCCATCATTTTCTTCTTGCACGACACGACACGTCAACATGATGACTGGTCTTGTGCTACCCGCATCCATCGACTTCCCGCGACCTTCACCAGGTCCACCTTGTTGGGGGCCTCCCTACGCTGTGTTTTCCAGTACGTGGCCGCCACTCCAGAACCTTACTGCCCCATCGGCCATCGGTTTTACGAGCAATGTGCCCCGCCCACTACCACTTAATTTTAACGACTCAAAGAGCTATTGTCGGTGACTTTGGTTCTTCTGCGGATCTCCTCATTTCTGATTCGATCGCGCAGAGAATCTCCGAGCATAGCTCTTTCCATCGCCCTTTGTATGACTCTGAGCCTTCGTATGAGGCCCATTTTGAGCGACCACGTTTCAGTTCAGTAAGTAATCACTGGCATAAATAATAAACACTTAAATTATTACACACATTATTAAAATTACATTAAGTAATAATCACAAGGGCTAGCATGCAACTGCAGCTACCTCCTTAATAAAGTCCCACCGCTCGGACAACACCCTCAGGAGCCCATTCGAACTGCCACGGGTACGGCGCAGAAGCGACGCACTCCTTTTTCTTATGATACCGTGGAAATCCACGGTTCTAGCCTCGGCAAACATCGATGACGCGCTATAAAACCGTGGCAGCCCCAACAGAATCCTAAACGCGTTGTTTTACTGGACACGCAGAGCGTTGTACGTGTGGTGAAGTTGTTTCTCAGGCTACACGTGTAGAAGGTCTGGCAGTACGCCTTGAATAGGGTTACCTTCATCTGCGTAGAACAACGCGCAAACCTGCGAGCCAATATGTTGCAGCGGACCGACAACGCCCTACGCTCCCGCTCAATATCCGCAATATTAGACAAATCCTCAGTGACCCAGTGACCCAGATACTTGAACAGTGACTCACAAAGAGTGACCGGAGGCAAAGTTGAGTAGCTTTTAGCCTCCGCTTTAAAGACCATGTACACTACATTATTCCTGTATCGTAAGCACGTTTACAAACAGCCTTCGTTGGTACAGTCACGTCTTACGAAAACAGAAATGTTGCGTAGGTCACAAATGTCTTGCCATGGCGCCTCCGCCGGGCCGGAACAAGCGAGGTAGACCAAAGAAGTGCTGGCTTGACGTTGTAAGAGATGACATGCGTGCCAACAATCTCACACCACAGGATGCTAAAGATCGCGCGAAATGGAGGAAATTGAGCAAGAAAGCGGACCCCGGGCTCCAACGCGAAAGCCACGGTTGCAACCGGGATAAACGCTAAGATGATGATGATGATGACATAAACAGCCAGACCCGGAACAAGTACCTGTAGGCCCTAATATTTGTACCGTGCGGAGATCGAACTCGTCTTTTAGTTAAGTAAGTTTTGTACATTAATTTGTGTTGTTTACAGAATGCTGTGACTCCACGTCCGGACCCTGCACTGACCCCGGTGACTCCGCCGGTGCTCCGCACATTTCCACCCGCCCAGAAGAAAAGGCGCCCATCGGCAGCACTGGCAAGTTACCTGTTTATTTATTTGAGGAAACTACCCCCTTGGTATCGGGCGCCACTCCCCAGTCATGGGTCACTTCACTTTGTGTAAATTATTTCAGTCCTTTTTCTAATGACACCATAGCCGCTGCACAAGGAGGCGCGGATTCCATCCCCGCGCAGTGCAGATATTTGTATGTATGAATATGAATATTTGCACTGGTCTGGTCGTGTCTCGGAAAGCACCTTAAGCCGTTGGTCCCGGTTGCCATACGAACATTAATGGCAGTCGTTACGGCTTGTTGGAGCCCTTAAAAGTCCAACAATTGGTCTAAGTGCAATGCTTCGATATCGCCTTCGGGTTGTGGAGGTCAGACGGCAGTCGCTTCACGGAAAATATCGAAGTTTAGCCAAAATCAGCAGTTAAACTGGAAAAGGACCCCAGACTCTTAAAGCTGGAAAAAGCTTCGGATGCGACTGGGATTAACGCTGAGATGATGATGATGACTGGTTATCAGAGAACTGGCAGCCAGGACCAATGGCTTAACCGAACAGTTTCGATCACCCATCTCCGGACCAACCGCGGGAAGTGCAGCTTTACCTGATCGATCGACGTACGTTATTACTTCGCCCCAAAAATGAATTATTTCTGTAATTCCAGAGTCCTGCAGACGCCGGTATGTTGGCAGCGGTCTCGATGCCGACGGCACAAACCCCCCGCGCTACTTGTGCGACGGCATCTACCGCGCCGGCCAGGAACACGCCGCCCGATGCTCAAGTGCCCGCCACAAAGGTTAGTTTTGAAAATGTGCCTACATTCATGCTCACACAAATATCCTCACATGAGCAGTAAACGAACTAGGTAAATCTCATCAGACTACCATTTTATTCCCTTTATGTACCCCACCAACTATCTCTTAGGGATGTTGGGATTTAATTCGGAAGTGAGAAGAGGTTGTGACCAGCTTACCGTTGCTTATGAGACATTACGGGGACGTATAGACTGCTCAGAGCTCTATGGTCTTTTCTGCCGACTATTTGTGCCTGATAAATATATCGGCCATCGTCAAAGCCGCAGGCACAATCTTTTTGCGCAACTTTCCGCAAAAACTGTAGCCAGAGCTGAATCCCCGGTCTGTCGTAGTCTAAACGTGCTGAATGCCCTTCTGATGGCCAACCCTGAATGTGATGAGTTTGCGGATGAATGGAATAAGCTTATGCGTGTATGTTTGGTCTTCTGTGAAAGAAAGTATGCGAGAGAGTCTACTACTCCATGTTAGTTTTAGTAGTAATTTTTAAGTTAATTAATGTAATTATTTGTCTCTATGTTAGTTAATGTATTTGGTTTAGTACCGTTTTAGCTAACTATAAATAAATAAATAAATCAGTGCCAATCCCTTATCGTCATGTAATATTACCCATTAAATCTATACCAGGTCATTCAGAGAGTATTGCGACAAAAAGTTTTTATGTATGAGAAACGGCCAGTTATAATTTATTTAAAAAATATGATTATTTATAACTAATAATAGGTACGTTCCAATTTCAAAACTTCCCGCCACATTTTTTGCGAGCTAATTAAAATTATTATGTCTCTTTGAAAAATGGATTTGTGTCGAGACCATTTTTGCGCTATGATTTTTTACGATTTCAAATGTTGCCTGAAACCAGACGAATCGTACGATAGACTTCAAATGGCATTCATGGATGAAGGCCCTTCTAAAGATCGTGTATCGGTGATATAATGTATTTAAGCGCGGCCGACTAACTTTGGGGGATGAAGAATGAAGTGGTCGCCCTTTGACGGCTGTTACAGACGAAAAACGTGCCAGCAGTGAAAAGTTTGATCCAAGACAATAGACGAATTACATACCAAGAAATTCAGCATAAACTGCAGATTGGATCAGGAAGCCTTCACGAGAGCATCCTCCGTTGCGGAGGATAGTTTCCCGCTGGGTGAATGTGAATGGAATTGAGACGTGGTCGCTAACAATGGGCCTTATATGAAGGCTCAAGGTCACACAAAGGGCAATGGAAAGAGCTATGCTCGAAGTTTCTCTGCGTGATCGAATCAGTAATGAGTAGATCCGTAGAAGAACCAAAGTCACCGACATAGCTCTGCGAGTCGCTAAACTTAAGTGGCAGTGGGCAGGGCACATTGCTCGTAGAACCGATGGCCGATGGGGCAGTAAGGTTCCGGAGTGGCGGCTACGTACTGGAAGACGCAGTGTAAGAGATATTTTTTCCACTTCCCTCCATAACTAGCAGGAGACAGAACAGAACTAGGCCAATCGGCACAAAGGGACATTATTGCAACTGGGAGAAGCCCAGATTGCCAAGCACCACGGAATAACATTTGATTACGTTAATGGGTCCTAAGTAGGTATGTGATGTTACAATTGATTCCAATAATAGGTATGGCAAAAGCGCCTGAACGCACGGAAATTAATTCTAGTTTCTACAAGGTCCGTATAATAAACAACTCCGGATGTAACTTGTACACTATCCAACATAATATTGCGTTCATTCTGCCAAAGAATACACTCCCACAAGATGTGATGTGCGGACTGTTCAAATTCACAGTTCGATGTAGAACACTGACACAAAGGCGAAGGAACAAGTTTAAAAGAATACAGTTTACTTTTAAAGTTGCCATGACCTGTGAGAAATTGGGCAACGCAGTGGTCAACCTCCAGCCATGTCTTAGCCAGCCGATCGCCAACGGATGGAAAGAACAGATGGAGGTGCCGGCCCTTGATGGAGTTATCCCACCTACTTTGCCATTCGGATAAGAGGTCCAGACGTCAGTCTGAGGTTGAAATAATCTAGAAATTCTATTGAGGTCGCGTTGTGTAACAAAGTTAGTGTCCATGGCCTCCCCCCTCGCGGAGTAGTACATTGAAGCACGTCGCTGTACTTCAAGATCGACTGGAAGTACACCTGCCAGTACGGGTAAGGCTTCAGTACTGACTGTTTTATACGCCTTGCATAAAAATATCATCAATGCCAAACGTTGTGTCTGTGGACTCCGATACGAGTTGTGTAATGACCCCTGTTTAATACGGCAACCCAGAGGCCAACGCTCTTGCTACCACAAATATTATACTCCCATGGGTGTAGCCAGCCTTAGGCTCAGGGTGGGGCAGCAGTTAACCCAACCCCCTCCGGGACAATTTTTTTTTTTTGTTCTATTAGGTAACTTATAGATCAGAGCCAGGGTGGGGCAAGCGCCCCAGCTTGCAGAGTGGCTACGCCCATGTATACTCCGCTCTCCCCAATGCCTCACAAGTCTACCCCTTACAAAATGTGTTAACAGCCGCCTGCCTACAAGGTTTTACAAACAATTTAGAGGACTTTATACCTGTTGCTCGTTCCAACTCATCATCATCATCAACCTTTTTTTTTATCGTCCCACTGCTGGGCACAGGTCTCCTCACATACAGAGAAGGATTGAGCGTAATCACCACGCTTGTTCAATGCGGGTTGGCGATTTCAGACTTAAAGTCCAGGTTTCCTCAAGATGTTTTCATTCACTTGCAGTCATTGGTGTCCATGATATACTTAGAAAGTACATATAACTTTAGAAAAGTTACATTGGTATTTGCCTGACCTAGAATCGAATCCACGCACTCATACTTGAGAGGCTGGTGTTTTAACCACTAGGCCACCACGGCATCCAATTACCTCGTTCCAAGTGCTGGCAATGTATTACGTGTTAAGTAGTGAGTTCTGTGTTGTATGTTTGTGTGCTGTACTTTTTTGTATTATATATTAATAGATATAGTTAAATACTTGATCGTGTGAATTCCAAATAACGACTTCTTTTACGCGCGCTATTTGCGCTAAAAAGGAACTAAAACTAAAAAGGAGTTTATATTGACGTACTTTACCAATAGTATATCGAAAGGAAATTAAAAATTTAAATTATAACATTATTTCTCTAACAAATTAATGTTATATTTTTTCTTTTCATTACCGTACAGATTACAAACTATAGACAGCAGTATTTCATTTTTTATCTGTGGCTGCGCGCGCTTTGGCGCGTGCGCTGTGGTGCAGGGTGCAGAAGTGTTAACATTTTGTATATTACAATTATGAAACTGAATATGGAATTGTGTTGTGTTGGCGTTAGACGCACTGAGATTAGATAAAGTAGTGTATGAAACTGTACATAATTAGGTATTACACACTCGTGTGATACTATTAAAAAAATCGCTTCGCTCGTTTTTTAAACTCACACTCGTGCTTAATATCCCTCATTATGTAACAGTATCATAAACTGCTATTATTAAATGTTTCTCAATTTTTTCTCTTTCACACACTTGTCTACATTTCTGTTTTACTTCTCCTTTCGCAGGTCTGCTGGAAGAAATTTCTTAAGAAATTAGCAGCACCTTTGTACTCAGATTTTAATTCAGTCTTATCCTTATGTATTTTATTGTGTATACAATAATAATAATATAAATAAATAAAGGTGATCAAGTTGGCTGGTCACATATGCCGCAGGACCGACAACCGTTGGGGTAAACGAGTCCTCGAGTGGAGACCGCGTCTCCGCAAACGTAGCGTAGGACGCCCTTGGGTGAGATGGAGCGACGACATCAAAAAGGTGGCTGGTAGTGGCTGGCGGAGAACTGCTCAGGATCGAGCTTGTTGGCGTGTCGTGGAGGAGCCCCATGTCCAGCAGTGGACGAGTAGAGGCTGATGATGATCAAGTAGGATGAGATAAGCAAGAATGAACAAGAAAATCGGGGCCATTTAAATAAAATTGGTCATTTAAAAAAATGCCTTTTTCTATTATTTGCCGTTTCCACCTGAAGTTTCTCTGTATCAGCCCAGAGGCTGGACTAGTGACTGCTTGGTGGCTGTAGACATGCCTCCTACCGTAAAAAATCAAAATCAAAGCAGTTATCCATCCATACTAATATTATTAATGCGAAAGTAACTCTGTCTGTCTGTCTGTTACCCTTTCCCGCTTACACCTCTCAACATTTTGATGAAATTTGGCACAGACAATCTTTAGACCCTGAGAAAGGACATAGGCTATCTTTTATTGAAAAATTTGACATTCCTGAGGGAAATCTAAAAAGCGCGATATAACCGAACTCCACGCGGGCGAAGCCGCGGGAGGAAAGTTAGTTTCAAATAAACCAGTTACAGGCACTTTTGAATTGTCAGAAGGTCGGTCAGTCAGTAAGATAAGCTAGTCGCCCATGCCAAAGAGTAGGTACCTATGGAGAAGAACGGGCAAGTAACTCCATGGACACTCTTTATCGTATCCTACTTTTACACAACTACAAAAACGTACCTCTTCTGAAGATACTAGATTTAACTCAAAACGGTCTCGAAAGCCTAAAGTTCAGGCGTAGAGAATCCAGCGTTTCGGTGTTCTATAGGATGCAGGAGGCATGTATTGCCAGCGGCGGTGTTTCCGTCGGACTACAATTTGAGTGTCTTCAAGGCTAGAGTGAATAGGCTCTTAATAAACTAGTGCGCTTTACCATCAACGATTGCGTCACTGCTTACCATCAGGTGGGATCGTGGTCAAGCGCTAGTTTATAATACATAAAAAAAAGATACAGCCGCGATATTGTGTCGTTTGAGTTCTTAAAAAATAATTTACAAATTCCTGTACAAACTCATGCTTAGTTTTCTTGTTTACAGGTTGCTGAGGACCCCAGTCCGGGGCGCGTCGTTACACCTAACACTTTACAAATGAGACCACAGGCACAGGTATGTTGTAACATAACTTATTGATTATATCGTCGGCATTACTCTTGTGGCTTGTAAAATGATAATAGGGTATTTGACTAAAAAAAACGAATTGTCCGTCAGTCAGATTTTCAAAAAATGCTATTTTTTCTTTTTTCATATAAACAGAAAATGAAGACGACACAGTGCGTTGAAAACTCGTGTGACGTCACTGCACGTTACACTTTTTAGCGAGCCGTGACGTCACCAGCCACCACTCCTGATCTTTGATGCCTTTTATATTTGTTATTTTTTATTGATTTGATAAAACAAAATATACGTATCCAATATTTTTCTATAATCTGAATGACGGGACTAAATAGAATAATTTTTTTCTTACCCAGGAAACATCCCTATTATAAACTCGTGTGATTAGACTATGCCCAGATAGACTTTTTTAATTTTTTTTAAAGTTTGTTCCACACTAGGGATTATTCCTGTATGATGGGTGCGTTTACAAACATTCAATGTCACCTTCACAAATAGCGAGACCCGGGACAACTACCTGTAGGCCTTAATATTTGTACCGTACGGGGATCGAACTCGCGACACGCAGCGCAGTCGCCTTTCATTTAGTTAAGTAAGTTTTGTACAATAATTTGTGTTGTTTACAGAATGCTGTGACTCCACGTCCGGACCCTGCACTGACTCCGGTCACTCCGCCGGTGCTCCGCACATTTCCTCCCGCCCAGAAGAAAAGGCGCTCGTCGGCAGCACTGGCAAGTTACCTGTTTATAGTTGTTTTTAGTTAGTTAGAAACATTAATTTCACGACTTTATAGACCGCACGTTGGCTATCAACGCCAATCCCCTTATTATAGTTGTGTAATATTGTCCATTAAATCTAAATCTCTCTCTCATAATCTTTAATAGCTTTTTGTTTATTTGCTTTTATTTTTATTATTTTGTATCAAAAAAGGGTATTTTGGTTAGGTACTGAAATAAAAATAATACTTATAAACCAACTTTTATTACCATTCTCAGCAACACATGCATTATCAACTATAAAAACGTAAAGTTAATATTTTTTTTAAGTTTTATTTATTTATTACTAGCTTTCCGCCCGCGGCTTCGCCTGCGTGGAATTCGGTTATATCGCGCTTTTTAGATTTCCCTCGGGAATATCATTTATTTTTTCAATAAAAGGTAGCCTATGGGTCATTCCATGTAACGGGTGTTACAGGTCGTACACTTTTACTTGACAATTAATTCATGATGCATTAAGAAAACAATTAAGTTTTATGAGCTTAACACCTTCCATCTAGAACTATTTACTGGTATCTGTAATAAATTGGACAATTACAAACAGCAGTAAAGAAATTAAAGGCAAGATATGTGTGTAACGGGCGTTACACGATTTTGTCTAAGCTTTCGGGCTTAACCGACATGAAAGCAAAACTCTGCGAATTTCTTTACTTTACGTTAGTGAAAAAATTGGAACTACGTAGCTAAATAAATTCTTAACTTCGTAGTCCACTTGTTTTAAAACAAAAATACAAACATATTTTTTTATCGAAGTTTAAAACTGTAACGGGTGTTACAGCTGAATGTAACGGGTGTTACGAGTACGAAATTAAAACAATATTTGTACCAATAAAGGTATTTTAATAACAATAGCAGTGAAATAATCATGTTTACTACTAATTTGCATTAATATTTTTGGGAAAATAATAATATCTGCTCCTTCGCATGGACATATTGGCATATCCCTGCACCACTGTATCCTTTTTTTTTTGCTTTCAGAGAGAGCATTTTGACTAAAAGATTACAATATTTTTAATAAAAATATTGTAATGTTTTAGTCGAAATACTCTTTACGCGATTTCTAGTTTTTTGTCTGGTTCTAAGCTTTTAAGTTTGGGTCTTGTACAATTTTTTCTTTATCTTTTTTTCTTCGTTTTCTGACCCTCTCTCTTTTTTTTTGCACGGTTTTCTGCATGTTTTGCAGATTTTTTTTCAGGTTTTGTCTATATTTTTCTTAATTCTATTTTTCGCTGAAGACATCGTCAGTATAAAAGGAAAGCTAGCTCAACCTAAGCAAAGTACACCATACTGCATTCGGCATCAGGCATAATTATTATTTTGGGGCCCGCCAATAAATCACGCTACTAAGTTAAATTGTCGGCGTTTTTGCTGAATTGCAACATTTAGTGTCAGAGATTTGTCGAGTTGTCAAAGGCTGCTTGAAAACAGCTAACTATAATTTATCTACATGCAACTTAAATTTAGTCTAGTTTTTGAACAAGGGATTCGGGACTAGTGAATGGGTCAAACAACTCAAGACATTAGAGGTTACCCATTTACCAACAAGATAAGAAGTAAGAATAAAATGCAAATATTTTATTCAACACAGCAAAATGAAAATGTTGTCAACTGTTGACGAAAACATTTTTTATTAACGAAAGACATAAAAAACGTGTCATTATAATATTTGGAGGACCCCTAAACGTAAAACCTTTAAAAAATCACTAAACTAGCGCCATTACGTTTTTATTAGTTCTTATCAAGGCATGTCAAAATTTGGTAACACCCGTTACGTAACGGGTGTTACACACTCTTACCCGCCAAAATTTCACAAACAAAAAGGCCAATCTTCATATAAATGCAAACTTAAGTGGTTATCAATCATATCCTTACTTTCTTAAAAGCATTTTATAATGCGTGCAATAACTTAATCGCCAAACAAACAAATGCACTTTTTTGTAACGGGTGTTACAGGTAGGAGGCATAATTTAAAAGTTAAATAAATGGAAAGAATAATAAAACTTACGAAATAATATTACACGCAACAACTGTTGAAAACTTTTCTGTTCGAATGGCGGGAAGCGTAATGCCAATTTAACAATAGTTTTCTTTTTTTCAGTGAATCCAATTTTGATTAAATTTATCAACCATCAATCGTTCATACTAACCTAACTTAAATATGTAAAAAAATCGAAAAATTAAATACTTATCGAAAAAATAATGATATATTATTAAAATATGGGGTTTTAAGATTATCCTAAGATACATTTTAATTTAAAAACAGTAATTTAAAAATTTATGTTGCAGTAGCGTTTTTCATGGAATTACCCCTATGTCCTTTCTCAGGGTCTAAAGATTGGCTGTGCCAAACTTCATCAAAAACAGACAGACAGAGTGACTTTCGCATTTATAATATTAGTATGGATAAAAAACTATAAGAACTGATAGTCTTATCAAATAAAACAGAGATCAGAAAAGCTTATATAAAAAATGTAGAGAAGAGTCTTCTTCTTCCTCCATCATAGCCATGGAACTGTTGCAATTATTGCAGTATGTTACAAAATGATCTGGACATACAAAGATGCGGCCTGCCTGACAAGTGTGGGATGTTTTCTTGTCCTTCTTTGATGGACTTATTTGACACAGGCTGTATCAGCTTTTATTACTACGCTGAGATAAGAGGAGGATCATCGTTAATGTCGGAAGCAGTATGGGTCCTGTAAATCTTCATTGTCAGAATGCGAGTCTTCTAACAACGCTATTATACTCTCCGGGTCATTTATTACTGAAATTTATATAAAAAACCTTAAATATAACAAAGAAAATTAACATTGAACACTGAAGTAACGAGGAGAGAAAACGCAGAAGAATTGCAACACTAAACTAAAAACTAAAAATCTAACTTCACTAAAATTCTAACTTTCTCTTATATGCAGATGACGCAAAATTTTTTAAAATTGTTTCTGGGGTTGACTGCTGCTTGCAATTACAATCTGACCTTAACAGACTATTTAGTTATTGCTCTAAGAACCAACTTTACCTAAATTTTGAGAAGTGCTCTGTTATCACGTATACACGAAATCGTAAACCTATAGACTATAATTATCATATAAATGACAATCGCCTTAATCGAGTCTATTCGATTCGCGATTTGGGTGTTTTAATTGACTCGCAACTTTCGTTTAACTTACATATTGATAATATAATTAAGAAATCGTATCGACAGCTTGGCTTCATTACAAGGATCTCCAAGCCGTTTAAACGAGCTTGTACCTTAAAACTGCTTTACTTTAGTTTCGTGCGTTCTATCTTGGATTTTGCATGTATTATCTGGAACCCATTCTATGCATGTCATTCTTCTCGAATTGAAAAAATTCAAAAGAAATTTGTCAGAAGTCTAGACTATCGTTGCAACCACCCTCATATATCTTACGAGACCTCGTTGAAACGTTATGGATTATCTTTTCTCTCCGACCGAAGAAAATTTTTTGATCAAACGTTTCTTTTCAAAATCATCAATAGTCACATTGATTCACCCTCGCTATTAGAAAAAATATGTCTAAGAGTACCCCGATGTAATTCTCGCTTACGAACATTGTTTTCCGTGCCCTCTTATAGAACCATATACACTAGTAACAATTTTTTTAAGCGCAGTGTTAGCACTTATAATGAGGAATTTAATGACTTGGACATTTTTAACACTAGTTTATGTGTCTATAAATCTAAAATTAAGAACAAATATCAAATATTGTAAACTTTAGCAGTAAAATACCCATATCGGATACATTTTGAACCCTCATTTGTGCATTTCCATGTTGTTGTAAAGGTCTTCTGTTGTTTCTTTTTCTTTTGTTACTATTAATATTTTTAACTTTACTTGCAACTACAGAATAGGCTACTTAAAATTGGTGCCTGCATCCTGTTATAATATTAATGTTATGGAACTCTAAGTCCATATGTATCTAATTGAATTGTAATCATTGATTTGTAAGAGACTGTTTGTTTCCTAAATAAAATAAAATAAATAAATAAAGTGGCAGTGGGCTAGACACATTGCCCGTAGGACCGATGCCCGATGGGGCCGATGGGTTCTCGAGTGGCGACCACGCACCTGATGACGTAGCGTGAGTAGGCCCCCGACAAGGTGGACCGACGACCTGGTGAAGGTCGCGGGAAACCGCTGGATGCGGGAGGCGCAGGACCGGTCGTCGTCGAGAACCTTGGGGGAGGCCTATGTCCAGCAGTGGACGTCTTTCGGCTGAAATGGTGATGAATAAAGTAACGAATAAAAGTAGGTTACAAAATCACGACGCCAGCGATGACGCTGGGTCATTCTCACCCATTTCAACTTGACGCACGTATATGTCACTCCACGAACAGCGTCACACTGATCATATCAACGAGGTGGGTCGAGGAGGGCTGTATCTCCAGCTATACGAACATTCAAAACATGCGACCGAAGCAAAAAAAAATATCTGTTTAAAATTGCCTCGGGTCAATATGACCCAGCGTCATTGGCGCCGGGTTAAAAAAATATTGGTCATTTTAAGAAAGGGCTTTTTATATTAGTTGCCGTTTCCATCTAAACTTTCTCAGTAGCAGCCCAGAGGCTAGACTAGTGACTGCTCGGTGGCTATAGACTTGCCTCCTACCGTATCCTCAAACGTACAACGTGCGTACGTAAACGTACCTTTTTTTTTTATTTTGGGACAAAACCCGCCACACTGTTCCCAACCCACTGCAACTCCTGAAAGCCCGAATCAACAGTGGAGACCGCCAGAAAAACGCCGAGCAATGAAGCTCGACGAGTCCCGGAGAAACGATTCAACTGTCTTGGGTCTCGCAACGAAATTAATCAGAAAATAATAGCGGAGGAGTAAGAAAAAATATTTTTTTTTCCACTTCCTTCCATAACATGCAGGAGACAGAACAGAACTAGGCCAATCGGCACAAAGGGACATTATTGCAACTGAGAGCAGCCCAGATTGCCAAGCACCACGGAATAAAATTTGATTAAGTTAATGGGTCCTAAGTAACGTACCTCTTATAATTATCATTTTACAAGCCACATTGTATCTCCATACAATCGCGATTTTTTGTTGCTTCAGTTTTAAAAATTAATTTACAAATTCCTGTACAATCGTAATACTCATGCTTAGTTTTCTTGTTTACAGGTTGCTGAGGACCCCAGTCCGGGGCGGGTCGTTACACCTAACACTTTCCACATGATGAGACCACAGGCACAGGTACGTTGTATGTAACTAAGATTGTGGCTTATAAAATGATAATTATACACTCGTGTAATTAGGCTATGCCCAGATACTGTTTTTTTTTTAAATTACATTTTTTTTTAAACTTTGTCCCACACTAGGTATTATTCCTGTATGATGCGTTTACAAACATTTGATTTCACATACCCAAACAGTCAGACCCGGAACAACTACCTGTATGCCATACAAAGATTAGAAGGCAGCGCAGTCGTCTTTCCTTTAGTTAACTTATTTCAGTAGCTACATGTATTTATTTTGTTTACAAAACTGTTGTTTACAGAATGCTGTGACTCCACGTCCGGACCCTGCACTGACTCCGGTGACTCCGCCGGTGCTCCGCACATTTCCCCCCGCTCAGAAAAAAAGGCGCCCATCGGCAGCACTGGCAAGTTACCTGTTTATTTATTTGAGGAAACTATCCCCTTGGTATCGGGCGCCACTCCCCAGTCATGGGTCACTTCACTTTGTGTAAATTATTTCAGTCCTTTTTCTAATGACACCACAGTAAACGATAGCAGTATAAAAAAGGAAAAAATGTTGAAAGAAATCACCCTCTAGTTCACATATGTTCCTAAATAGTCCGACAGGAGTATTTTTTTATAATTATAAACTAGTGACTAGTGCTTAACCGCAGTCCCGCCTGATGGTAAGCAGTGATGCAATCCTTGATGGTAAAGCGCACTAGCTTATTAAGCCTATTCTCTTAAAAAACTGAGTGAATAGGAAGGAAGACGGGAGTTGAGCGAGGTGCTGCAATGTTAAACCTAACAACACGACCAACGATGCTGCGCCAGAGGGAGTTTTATCTGGAGACACTCCATGACCAAACTTCCGACACAACAACATTTGGCGCATCGTACCCGGCACACGTCGCAACACAACTGGTCAGACCCGTCCTCCGTACGGCTTCACCTGACACCATGCCGGAACATGACGAATTACTTGGCGGCAAGACTTTGTCTGGTGGGTGGCCTACCACCGTGACGTTATTTCTGTAATTCCAGAGTCCTGCAGACGCAGGTAGTTGTATGTTGGCAGCGGTCTCGATGCCGACGGCACAAACCCCCCGCGCCACTTGTGCGACGGCATCTACCGCGCCGGCCAGGAACACGCCGCCCGATGCTCAAGTGCCCGCCACAAAGGTTAGTTTTGAAATGTGCCTACATTGATGCTCACACAAATATCCTCACATGAGCAGTAACCGAACTGGGCAAATCAGGTTGTTTGTGTATGCGCCTTTAAATGTTTATAAAATCACCCACGATACAAGAATAATTATTATTCGGGGCCACACTCTTTAATTTAAAAAAGAATCGCGCCGCATTTGGGATTTTTCCTCTATCGTATGTTTACAATCATTTAAACTCACTAAATCATGTAAACTACTGCTTACACAACTACAAAAGCGTACCTCTTCTGGAGATACAGGCGCGATGTTATGTTGTTTTGAGGTTTAAAAATTAATACAACAACAACAATACAGTACAATCGTAATACTCATGCTTAGTTTTCTTGTTTACAGGTTGCTGAGAACCCCAATCCGGGGCGGGTCATGACACCTAACACTTTTCAAATGATGAGACCCCTGTGCCTGTGGTCTCATCATTTGAAAAGTGTTAGGTGTAATGCCCCGCCCCGGATTGGGGTCCTCAGCAACCTGTGAACGCATTGTTGCGGCATAAAATCTAAATTAAGAGTCATTTATTCTAATTAGGCTGAGAATCAGCACTTTTTGAACGTCCATACTAATATTATAAATGCGAAAGTACCTCTGTCTGTCCGGCTTTCACGGCAAAACTACTGATTTTGATGAAATTTGGCACAGACAATCTTTAGACCCTGAGAAAGGACATAGGCTACCTTTTATCCCGGAAAAATTTGATGTTCCCGAGGAAAATCTAAAAAGCGCGATATAACCGAACTCCACGCGGGCGAAGCCGCGGGCGGAAAGCTAGTATTACATGTAGGATATTGGCCAAAAGTGCACATATATTCTGACAAAATCAGCTCTAAAAGGGAGTACATATAAATAAAATTACGAGCACTTACTTTAACCAGTTGTTTATTACTAGCACGGTCGCACTTTTCACAGAACACAACACTTTAATTTACACTGCACAGTGCACACACTAATAAAACGTAACAGCTGTTGACGAGTCGACGTCTGCAAAACAACTGACTATCTCCGCGTTTCGTTCGTGGTCCTCTCTGCGACCCCGAGTTGGGGGCGCGAGGAGACGGTTTGGGGGCTCCTTGATGGCCCCATGACCGTGAGATCGGTCTCTCGGCCTCCAAAAATGGAGACCCGTCCTTGGGTTGCACCCTAGGGGTGCTGTTCTATATCTTCGCACACCTAAGTCGACGCCGCGAGGGTGTGCCTTCCCTCCGGCGGTGGACGGTGTGCTTTGTTGTGTGTGGCTGTAGGAGCGTCTGAAGTGTTTCACGACGCCCGTGCGATCAGACCCCTACCAGGTTGGATCACGGGTTGCCCCCGTGAAGGCCGAGCAAGAGTCGATCAGCAACCGGGCGTCGGCTTTGGTTGGCGCTCCGCTACAGCGGGTGATTACCCCGACCCCCTAACAGCTCAACCAGCTATGTACGGTAGGCTGCGAGGGTACGGGAGGTAGTGTGTGTTACGAGCGGTTTGTAGGTGTGTATTCACCGCTCGTGCGGTATTCTGAGTGTGTGCCTGCATGTGGAGTAGTGCATGTGTGTTCGTCGTGCGCATAGCGCCTATATAAATACAGTCCGCAAATGCGCACGGCGGCGTCGTGTTGCGAATGAATAGTGTCTATCCTTGTCTGAGTAGGTCACGTGTATTTGTGTTTGTGACCTACCCGGGTGTCAAGTCCGGTAGCGCGACGTCTGCTATGAGGTCGCGCGGGTATCTCTTCTTATCGGGAGGCCTCGCGTGCCAGGGCGCGATGTCTTGGATGTGCTGGAGCTCGGAGGTGCTGGCACGCGAGAACATCCCCTTCGCCAGGCGGATAGCGAAGTCGTCGATGCTCTCGACTCGCAGGTCCCTGCTAATTACCGAGTTCCTCACGTACCGGGGAGCTTGGACGATCTGACGCAGCGTGATGTTCTGCTGCGTCCGGAGCTTTTTCCTGTGTGTCTCGGCCGTGAGGGCGAGCCAAGCCGGGGCAGCGTATGTGAGCTGCGGCCGCACGTAGGTCTTGTAGATCCCCAGCTTGACTCGCGTGGAGAGGCGTGACGAGAGCACCGGGCGCAATAGGTTTCGGCTTACCTTAACCCGCGCGACGGTGTCGCAGACGTGCGGGCCCATGGTGAGCCGGCTGTCGAGTGTGACCCCCAGGTATTTGGCGGTCTTGGTCCACTCGACCTCGGTCCCCATGAGCTGAAGGTTCGGTGGATGACGTCCGCCTCGTGCCGTGACGATTATAGCCTGCGTCTTACCTGCGTTCACCGACAGTCTCCACTTGCTGAGCCAGTCGGGGAGGTCGTCCAGAACGCGCTGCATTTTGATGGCCGCGTGGTCAGCCGACAGCGACGTGGTGATGTACGCGGCGTCATCTGCGTACAGCGCGAGGGTTGCAGTGTGCGTGGCGGGGATGTCGTCGGTGTATACCGAGTACAACGCAGGCGAGACGCAGCTTCCCTGCGGCACGCCCGCTCCAATGGGGCGCGCGCTCGATGACACGTTCTCCACCGAAACCTTGAATGATCTGTCCTGCAGGAAGGAGGAGACCACCTGTATCAAGCGACGAGGCGCGGTGGTCTTGGTCAACTTGTAAATAAGGCCGGCGTGCCAGACCCGGTCGAATGCCTTTTCCATGTCGAGGAATACTGCAGCGGCGTACTCCCTCTTGTTCATGGCCGCGGTGAGTGTGTGCAGTACCCTCGACAACTGGAGCGTCGTACTGTGTTCCGCCCGGAAACCAAATTGTTCCGGGCGGGGTGTGGTGTGCGGCAGCAGGTGTTGCAGCAGGAGCGCCTCGAACACCTTGGAGGTTGTGGAGAGGAGCGTGATCGGCCGGTAGCTTTCCGGCTTTGACACGTTCTTCCCGGGCTTGGGCAACATGATCACCTTCCCCTGCTTCCAGCAGTTGGGGAAGGTCCCGGTGCGGAGTATTCCGTTGTATAGGCGCGCTATTGCCGCCACCGATTTCGGTGGCAGGTGTCGGAGGGCGGTGTTTGTGATTCCGTCTGCACCGGGTGCCTTTCTGGGCTTGGTGCGCCTTATTGCCCCCAGTACTTGGCCTGGGGAGAAGAATATGGGGTCTTCATCTGGAGCTACCGGCGTCTTGAAGTACTCTCCAAGGTGTTGCTCCACTGCTGCGACATCGTCCAGGGCGTCTGTCGGGTTCGGCGTGAACTGACGCTCCAGATGCTCGGCGAATATTTCGGCCCGGTCGGCCGCCGTGTAGCGTAGCGCCCCGTCGCTGTTGCGTAGCGGGCGCACCGGGGCTGGGGTATTCTTTAGGCGTCGGCACAGCCGGTGTACCGACGCCCAGTCGCCGTCTGCCGAGTCTATAATGTACTCCCAGCTCTCCGATGCGTGCGCGTGTAGCTCGGCCTTAACCTTGTCCGTGACACGGTTAAGCTGGTTCTTAATGGTGGGGCATCTTGTTTGTTGCCACCGCCTGCGCAGACGCCTCTTGTCGGCGATCATGTTGGCGATGTGAGCGGGGAGCTTCTGGTAGCGCCCCTGTGACGCGGTGGATGTGCATGTCGCCGCTTCCAAGGCGCTCTTGATGCAGGCGGTGAGCCCCTCAGCAAACTCGTTCACGTCCAAGGCGTCGGCGACGGGCCGAGTGGGCGTGGTGGCCTCCATTACCTTCCTGAATTTGTCCCAGTCCGTGTGTCGACGTGGCGCCGGATGGGCAACTCTGGTGGTGTGGTCAGTCAGGCGGACGAGCACTGGCTGGTGGTCGGACTTCAGCTCGTCGTCCAGCACCTCCTGCGCGATCTGGCAGGTGAGGCCCTGGTGTACGACGATGTCCAGCACATCGGGTGTATGTGCTACGTTGTCTGGGTAGTGGGTCGGCGTCTCCGGTCCGAACACGTCGTATCCTTTGGCCTCCGCGTCGGCGAAGAGTCGTCGGCCCCCCTGGTTAATGGTACCGCTGTTCCACGCCGGGTGCTTACAATTAAGGTCGCCGGCGATGATGGTAGGATGTGGTGAGGCTAGCAGCGTGTGTATGTCGCTTGTGTTGAGCGGTTTCTGTGGCTGCTTGTATGCCGCGTACATACACACGTGCCTGCCGGCGACATGCAGCTGCACACCCAGCGCTGAGATGCTGCTGAGTGTTGGGGGCGGTAGCTCCTGGTGGACGACCCTTCGCTTCACCAGCACCACCAGGCCTTGGGAGATCCTGTGTCGCTGGCTGTTGGTCTCATTGTATTGCCCATCCTTCTGGTAGACGTGATAACCTGGGAACTTGACCGTGTCCCCAGGTCTCAGGAGCGTCTCGCTGATGAGCGCCACGTCGATGTCCTGTTCCTGCAGGAGAGGACGGAGGAGCACGACCTTCTCCCTGAGGCCGCGGGCATTCCAGTGGAGTATTCTCACCGGCTTAGACATGTCTGTTTAACATGATCAAGTCTGTTATGCCGGTGAGAACAACTGGCACCGGGTCCTGACCCCTGCTGAGCGCCAGCAGGATGTCCTGAAGGACCCGGAGAGCGGCCTCTATTATTGTAGACCCGGGGTGTCTTTCCCCGGGTGCGCCCGCCGACAAGGCGGTTTGTTGTTGGGTTTGTTTTGGTGGCGGCGGCCGACTACGCCTCTCCTGAGCGGAGCTGCTCGGCGCGGGGCCGCGGACCATCCGACTCACAGTACTTTGCGAGGTGCTTTTGGTCGGCGGGTGGGAGAGGTCGTCGATTCTAGCCTGTTTAGGCCCCGCCCCCTTCTGTGGTGGTACATTCACTGTTACATTGACAGTGGCGGGTTTGGCAGCGGCGTTGGTCGTGTTGACCTTTCCCCTTTTGCCGCCGCGTCCTTTCCTCCTCCGTCCTGAGGAGGTGGTGGCCGCGTTGCGCGCTGGTGGGTCGTTGGCGGCCGCCATCAGGGTCGCCGATTGAGTTTCCCCTAGCGGCGTCGGCTGTAACGGCCTCTCTGCGGCCGTGTTTGACCGGCGCGTGTTTCCGGTGATGGCGACCGTGCCCGCTCGCTTGTTGCGCACATCTTTGCGCATTACGGGGCATTTGGTATGGTTTGCGGGGTGCGCCCCCCCGCAGTTGATGCAGCTGGCGGGCTCCTCCCTTAGCCGCGGGCACTCTCTGGCCACGTGACTCCCGCCGCACCTGATGCAAGCGAGCGGTCTGTGGCACTGTTCAGAGGAGTGCCTGAACTGCTGACATCTGTGGCATTGTGCAGGCCCCCTCTTGCCACGCCACGCCTCGATCCTTACACCGGGCATGCAGAGGATCTCCCTTACCTCATAGATGCCCGGCAGAAGGTTCGGTGTCTTCTTCAGCACGGCGTGGAAAATACAGCCGGGTCGTCCTTGTCGCGCCTTGATGACGCGAACGTACTCCGGCTGGAACCCCAGCGCGCGTAGGTCCTCCTCAATGTCTGCCGGCGCCGTGTCCGCAGGCAGCCCCCTTATGGCCACCTTGTGGCTCCGCTCCGCTGGCAGCGAATAGGAAAACCAGGGGATGTTTTCCTCTTTTTCAAGTACCGTCAGATACTTTTGTATCAGACGGTACTCGGTGTCCGTCTGCGGGGTGAATTTGACCCCCTCTCCGAAAGGTCTGGCACTGGGGGCACGCCCCAGTTTTCCCTTAAGGACGCGGAAGTGGTGCGCCCACTGCGGGAGTTTCTCCACCACCAGTGGAGGGTAGCGCAACTTTTTTTTTCGTCGCTGTTTTTTCCGTTCCGTCGGTAGATTTTGCGTCTACCGTCGGTTTATTTTTTTCCTCCGCTCGGCCAGGAGGGGCTGAGGGAGGGGGGGCTGTGGCGCCTGTTGCTCCTACAGGATTGCGCGTCGCTTCCGAGAAGGTCTTGGGGGGCGACTCACCTTTGCACTGTCGCTTCGGCGCTTCTTCCTGCTCGTCCGGGCTGCGCTGTCGGCGTTAAGCTGCGCGGGCAGGGGGGGCGACTTTAGGTAGCAAAGTCCTTACCTCTTTGCATCCGGCCGTGGACAGGTCCGGTAGCGACGCGCTGGGTGCTCGGCGTTCGAGGCTTGCTCGGGTTGTCCGGGGAATGATGGCATTTTTTACCTCTCGGTATGTGTTGTCGTTGTCGTCGTCATCGCTGCTCCCGTCCGACGACGCCTCCGATTCGCTCGTCCCGGGTGAAACCAGCGACTTCGACGACGGTGACGCTGGTGCTGAGCTCCGAGGGGCGAGGGGGGATGCGTAGGACATCGGTGAGGGTGGTGGTGTCCGCTTTACAGGCCCGCTCTGCGGATGAGCTGTATTTTTTGAAGTACCCGCACTCGATGACGTCGGGTACTTCACAGAATGAATTGTGGTCTGCGGGGCTCCTGGTGTCCGGAGCTTGGTCGCTGGTGTCTTGGGTGACGGTGATGCTGGTGAGGCCAGGTGTGCCACCGTAGTTCGCCTGGATCTTGCATTTTCTTCCCCCCCGCTATGGTGTTGTTCACGGGGAGGGGGTTTGGGCGGAATCCCCGGCTGGGGCATCCCGCTGGGAACGCGCGGTAGTCGCGACCCTGGCGTTAGGAACGCCGGGTGCAGGTAAGAGGGTCCGTGCGACTGCTTCCCACTTCACTGCACTAATGCACTTTCACTACTATTTTTTTTTTATAACTGTGTATCTCCGCGTCGGGCGGCGCCATCTCTTTTATCCTTTCCCTCGCTACATCCCCGCCATAATTGTAATAAACAGTTGTCTCCAGAACTCGACTAGTCAACTGAGGTACCCTTTAGTTTAGACAATAATTTCATATAAAAGAACAATAATAATTGTTACATAATTTGGTACACAGAGTATAATGATATTAAAACAATTAAATGTTGACATACATAAGATAGTCTCCCAAAACGCCCGCCCATCGTCACTTCCTAGTGCTTTCGCTGGGAAGAAGAAGTGGCAGAACAAACTCTCCAGCAGCACAGCTGTCTGTTTAATTTAAAAAAAAAACCCATGACTTTATACAATACTATGTAGGTACAGTAATGAACACAAAAAGAAACAATAACAATAATTTATTTATCACTTGGTATTTATTAATGACTTGGATGGGCTCAGTGGTGCAATAAAATAAGCGGACTGTATTAAAAATAGGTGTATTTGTGCAATTAACAATAAAGAACAATGGAAATGCCCGTGGCGGAGCGCGTCTGTGAGCTAGTGGCGAGGCGCGACGACCGCGCCGGCGGCGCGTACCGAGCTCTCTGCCCCGCACCCCGTGCCGACCCCTCGGCCAATCACGCGCATACGTCATGCGCCGACATGACTTGTTATACAAGTCATAATAAATACCAAGAAAAGAGTGGGGCCTAAAATACTTCCTTGAAGTACCCCATAATAAATAGGGAGCTCATCACTATCATGGCCATCGATTCTGACTTTTTAGCTTCGGAAAAGATCCAGTTGTAGCCCTCTGACGCCTATTTTCTCATGTTTGATAAGGAGGGTGGAAATGGGTACAGTGTCGAATGCTTTTGCGAGGTCTATGAAGATAGTAAAAACCTATTTAATGTTATTTATATGGTCTACAAACCACTGTACAAACAAGACGGTAGCGCGCGCAGTCCCTGGCGCGCGGCTTGTGCAATCGTTGACATGCTGAACATTTGGAGTGCGCAAACTTGGCCTGCACGGTATTACTTGCACATGTGGCCGGGCATTCAAGCCGCGCATCAGTCTTACGAATTATTTTACGAAAAAGTACACGTCACAAATCCAAAAATGACCGATGTTAGGAGTTATTCTAAGGAATTTTTAACATAATTCATAGAATTGTACAAATCGTTGCCAGCGTTGTGGAAAATAAAAAGCAAGAAATACTCAGAAACAAAAAAAAAAAAAATTAAGCATATCATTTAATGATTGAAAAGTTAAAGGAGGTACCTACATATGTATTATTCTATTAGTTATTTACATGTTTTGAAGTTCTGTTCGTGACGAGCTCTCGAGTGATTGCGAACCGAACTTGTGTTCATAGACATGGTCCGTCAAAACGGTAATAGACGGGGTTTGACTGCACATCGCTGCATAACAAAGATCTTAGAAAATCACGTGGTGTCTTACATGGGATTCATAGGCGAAAATTTTACTTTAATGCAGGATAATGCCCGGCCGCACGCTGCTGCACAAGTTCGGCAATATTGCGAAGAGGTTGGGATACGTACAATGAATTGGCCAGCACGCAGCCCGGATCTTAATCCCATTGAGCATGTTTGGGACAATTTAAAAAGAGCTGTATATGCGAGAAATCCTGTGCCCATGATAGTGGCAGCACTAAGAACAGCAATTTCAAAAGAATGGGACAATATTCCGCATAATCTTTTAATAACCCTAATAAATTCTACGTGAAACCGATTAGAATCCGTAATAAGGGCACGTGGAAGTAATACACCTTATTAAAACATAAATACACCCTTGCATAAAGTTTGTGTCTATTGTTAAAACTAATTTTATTATTAAACCAATTTTCCTTAAATTTCTGTTTTTTCTTCAAAAAAGTCTTCAGGTCCTTTCCACAAACTTAAACTTAAGGATATGACCCTACGCTGTTTTAAAGTTCACGAACCAATCTAAAGGTTTCAATTTAAATCTGTATAGAAAGTTTGCATACTTGGTTAAAATATTTATTTCAAAGTCATCTATTACTTCGATGCAGTTTATGAGTCCGACTTTCCTCTTTAATTACTCTATCTATTAAAAAAAACCGCATGAAGATCCGTTGCGCAGTTTTAAAGATTTGATCATACAAATGGACATAGGGAAAGAGAAAGCGACTTTGTTTTATACTATGTAGTGACAATTTTAATCATACATTTACTACCATTACAGGTTGGTTAACCTAATGCGGCAGAAAGGATACATTTCACCACCTACATTTTGAAAACTTACACATATAATAAATAAAATTTTATTAAAACAAATTTAATAAGTAAAATTTAAAACATAAAATAAAAAACTAAAAAATTATATTAAAATTTAAAATAACATTTCAACTTTATATTCGATACAAAGTTTGTTGAGCAAACACGTTTCCGAACATTTGTAGGAATAGATTAGCATTTATCTTCAAAATGATTCCAACTGACCGCAACAGAGCGCAACGCCACTAGGATGCTGGATAGCACAGTGTCATTAAAACAACTCTTGCGAACTCACTCAAGTGACTTGTCCATATATCAAGCCTCGTATGGATAAGGCTTATGGTGGCCAGCGTTCTGACAAAAGGCGTCCTGGCAAGTAAATTGGTCCTGGCTGTTGGGGTGGCTAGGAGTGGTGGGCGTTGCCGCCTCCAAATATATTTGTCCGGAACAAATATGCCTATGCGGTTATCTTCCAGGCCCCGCAGTAACTTGACCAAATACGTTACCAGAGCGAAGTCCCGCCTCACCCTTAACTCATTATATCCTACCATGCCCAGCACGAATAACGTGGGGTACACTAGCGGGTAAAATGGATACACCCCGTATAATTTTAGATATAGATATCGTGTAAAGTTGTTTTGAATGCGCTCTAATATTACCGCGTATTTTGCCTCATGTCGAACGCCAAATTAAGTACTGAACTATTGCGGTGTAAGTGTAATAATATAAATGGTGGAAACATACTGAGCGGGTGGCGCAATAATGATGACCCCGGTAAACTTACTGTTGGGCACGCCATAATAGCGGCGGTAAGTCCCCTCTTTGAAGAGTGGCTAGAGAGGCGCCACGGCGCCCTTACCTTCCGCCTGACGCAGGTCCTCACCGGACACGGTTGTTTCGGGAGGTTCCTGTTCCGTATTAGGCGGGAGGAAACGCCAGGGTGTCACCATTGTGTAAATCGCCTTGAGGACACGGTGGAGGTCTGCCCAGCTTGGGTAGAGTACCGCCGTGTTCTCGTAGCGGCGATCTCTCGCGTCCGACCCTGGTCCAGGCCATGGTCCGGAGCGAGAGTGCATGGCAGGCCGTCACCTCCTTCTGCGAAGTAGTGATGCTGGCAAAAGAGAAGGCGGAGCGCGTGAGGTAACGGGAATCCCAGCGCCCTCACGCCACTAGCCGCCGCAGGAGACGCCCGGGAGGGAGACAACATCGAACTCCCGGCCACCGTAGGCGCGGGCCTGCGGGCGGTGAGCAGTGGGCAGCTCGCCGCCCAGTAAGGACCAGGCCCCGAGTCGACGGCGCGTTGTCTTTCACGCGCGCCTCAAAGAGATGTTAGCACATCGTGACAGGTCCACGCAGACCGGTGCCTCCTGGGTCAGGGTTGCGGGTTGGTTAAACAAGAAACCGTAGCCCTGGCCGTCGCACAGGCAAGTGAAGAAACACGAGTGGGTTTTAGTCAGTAAAAGTCTGACACGCCCTTCCGATCCGGCCACAGCGGGAGAACTCATTTGATGATTTCCCATACCAACAAAAAAAAAGTAAACTGATTGTACGGTGATTGACCTGTACAATCATCAGGATTAGTCTGTAGCAGCAGTCCAATGCTGGACATGGCCTCTCAAATTTTACGCCATCGAACTCGATTTTCGGTAAGTGTCATCTGCGAAGATTGTCGATCCGTCTAGCTCGAGGGCGTGTCCCCTTACGTTTACCAATTGGTGGTCTCCATTAAAGAACGTGTACTCCAACGGTCATTAGTTCTACGGCTAATACGGCCCGTTCATTGCCAGTCCATCAACCTGAATATAGTTTGTTCAGAATAAGCAACTGAATCGATCCCAATCATTTTTACACCATGTTATATTTTTTCTCAAATACAATTAAGAAATTGTTGCAGTGTGGATACCGATCGCGACAAGGTTCTTACGGTAGGTAGATCATCGCTCGCCTGAGCGGAGCGTGGACCATATTTTTGTTGTGACAGCCAAGTAGGATACATGTTTGTGGTTTTACATGATATCTTTTTAAGGTTTTGTACATAGATTCTTTACTTAAAAATAATGGACACCCGGTTTCGCATACACAAAAAATAATGATGTATGCACGAAATAAAATTCGTGTGAATGCACCTGTACCACCACCCTTATAGCGGCAGTACATGCGCCTATATGGCAAGTTAACAGCACCTAAAATAAGACCTATAAGCAATACAGTTCCTACGACCCTAAGTCCTATTTTTTTTTTTTTTTTTTTGATATGGCATCTCGTAGGTGGCTATTAGAGGCCGCAACTACTTAACCGGACTTTCCTGTGGATGCCTTAATTAAAATTAAAGCCTCCAGCCAGGGGCACTTAAAACTAAATTAAAATTAAAGCGACTACGCACTAAGGGCACCTCCTGTGGGGTACAAGCCTCGGTTTAGGGCGTCGCTAGAGAGGACAGCAAGGGGCGGCTGGATCGAAAGTATTTTTAATGGTTTGATGACCACGACGTTTCCTAGTACTAGCTCTGAGAAGAAGCCGAAACAAACTCAGAGGTCATTGTTGGGACATTATGAATTACTGGCTCAGCTACGGCGCGGGCTGGCCTTCATCGGACAAGGGACGGGGGAGGGGACCTAAGTCCTATAAGCCCTACAGCCCTGACCTACCATATAGTTTGTAATAAATACATATATAAATAAGTGCGGGATATCTGCACCAAGAGACCTAAGGTAACAGACGGATAGTGGGTAGGATTTCCAGGTAAGGGTGAAGGGTAAACTCACTGCCACTCCACCAGACTGACGGGACTTATCAGAGATGGCTAAAGGTGTCTTGGCCACAGTGAGGGGTAATGGGACAAGAATAAATTCTAATCTGATTTATTTACACAATATTACAGCTTATATACTACTTTTTCCCAACACACACAAATGTACTATCAGCTGTAGAAGTCCATTTCCACCTTAAAGACTACTGTCGCCTGCGCTAAACCGGCCACGCACACTACCGCATTATTTTTATTATCGCAGTCTTCGTCTTTCTTTAAAGTAATGCAAAATTTCGTTACTTCATTTGAAGTTGAGTTAGCGGCCGCACTTAACAATGGTGCTATCAAAAGCGAGCGATTGTGGGTTCGATCCTTATTATAGGCAACTCTTTTTGTTGTTTCATATAATTTAAAATTATGATAATTGATTTGTATTTTAAAGTAAAATGTTTGCAAATAATATTTAAACAAATAGGAAAATTTATTGAATATTTATCCCAAAAAAGGGTTTTATTATATGTTTTAGTTTACTATAGGGGTAATATAATAAAAAATATATAAAAATAAAACAATAAGCATATTACAGTGCAATATATTATAAAGTTATATATTATTCGGTATAGATATACTTATACTAACAATGAAACAAACGTTGACACGGCAGCATTGTAATATTTTATATAAAAGTAATCCTTGACAAACCTAAGATATTGTTATGGTAAAAAATACAAAAAACATTTTTGATTGTTAGATATGAAAATTATAATATTATACGTATATTATGATTAAAGAGGTTATAGCTTAATTATTCATTTTCTTAAAGAAAAGAGGATTGAAGCTTAACCAGAATATTATTGCAATCATAAAATAATCTATACTTAGAACACATAATAGTGCTTATTACATTTATATTTTTTTTGCGTGTATAGCATGGTATTAATGCTGCCATCCTGTAGTGACTTTTTTCGGAGTTTGATGGCATGAGATTATAATCTTCAAGCGCTTTCTTAGTTCAAAAGTAAACGAACTTATTTCTTATCGAATTCCGAAATTATTGTTTTTATAATTTACCAAAAGTAATTTGTATTGAAATTGCAAAAGGCGACATCTGTTAGCCATTAAGCCAACCAACTGTCACTTAGCTAAATTACTTTAGAGATGGTTTAGAGCTCGTTATTAAGATATTTATTGGTATATATTTAAAACACTCTGTAGGACACTTCTGCACTGTTTTTGTTATAAATAGTTTTTTTTTTTTTGTTTAGCTCGATAAGACTCCACCAGCCTCGCCAATTTATTTTTAAACCACAAATGCAACCTATCTTCTTCGCACGATTTAAAAGTTTATTCAGCGGTAAATATTGTCGTTTCGTTTCACTTGTCTCGACAGCTACCTTCGTCCTCCAACCTCTTGACCTTGACCTCCAACGGCTTATAGTATTTCTCTAAAACAATAACAATTTTATTACACACTTGCTACAAGCGATTGGTTTGCACCTTACATAAATAATAATAAAAACAACTTACACAAAAGCCGGTTTCATATGATATTTGAGATATATTGCTGCATATGCCTGCATATTGATTAAAAAAGTAAAACTAATAACACAAACTGGTAACTATATGTTCACCAACCAACAACAGCTAAGTAATATTATTTGAGTTATTGTAGCTAATAATAGTTATTGTAGGTAGCGGAATATTTTTGTGAAGTAGTGATTCAGATTCTTTTAAGTCTACCGTCATCTTTTTATAATGACTCTAATATAGAAAAAATCTTAAAAGAAAGTATCATCTTTAAGTAGCAGATCGGTATTTTTAGATATTTTTGTTGTCAGCATTCATAACTCACCAATAAACATTTAAAAAATATTTTTGTAAGTTATTAGATTCGAACTCGAACCACCTTGAACGCCTATCAAGGCGAAAACCGTTAGGCCATTGAAGCACTTACTGTAGACGTTGAAATTAGTAAGTAGTACCTAACAATCATAAGCGGGCAGCAAGTGTATGAGTGTGTATCAAACTTTATTATAGAAGAAGGTCGTAACTACAACTAGTATTGCTTGGCCATAGTTTTGTGAGATTGCAACTCGACTTTTGGTCTTGACTGTACAAAAGTCTTGGTATTCTATGCGTGTAATCAGCAATTTTAACAATATTTGAAGTAGGCCGCGCGTCAGCTGCCGAACTGCTGAATCAATGTTCAAAGGTAGCATTGAACAGCACCCTACATAAGGATAATGAAATTGTTTGGAGTGTGTACATTAGTACGTGTCGTGGTGGCCTAGTGGTTAAAACACCAGCCTCTCAAGTATGAGTGAGCGGGTTCCATTCCAGGTCAGGCAGGTACCAATGTAACTTTTCTAAAGTTATATGTACTTTCTAAGTATATCTTGGACACCAATGACTGAAGGTGAAGGAAAACATCTTGAGGAAACCTGGACTTTAATTAAGTCCGAAATCGCCAACCCGCATTGAGCAAGCGTGGTGATTACGCTCACTCCTTCTCTGTATGAGAGTAGACCTGTGCCCAGCAGTGGGACGATAAAAAGGTTGATAATGTGTACATTATATGCTATTATTTTATACTCATTGCAGAGTGACGTTGAAATGAAAGAGCAACCGGACACGGCCCAACACTCCAAACCGGTGTGCCGGGCCGGACAGTCGACCGGACCGGCCATCCAGCTGCACCGGACACCTGACCGGACCGGACACCCGACCGGACCGGACATCCAACCGGACCGGACCGCCGACCGGACCGGACAGCCGACCGGACGCTACCAAGAACTATAGTGTGTAATGTTCCGGATGTGTGAGGCTACTTGTTGAACAGACTACAGCACACAGTCGACAATTAAACATAATCAATGATTAACTTTTAATACAGTATTTAAAAATATCAAAAATTAATTGTAGTCGTTTCTAGATGGTTATAATGATTTTTAACAATTATATTTTAATAGGGTATTTGACTAAAAAAAACACGTATATTTTGTTTTATCAAATCAATAAAAATTGTCAAATATAAAAGGCATCAAAGATCAGGGGTGGTGGCTGGTGACGTCACTGGCCGCTATAAAGTGTAGCGTGCAGTGACGTCATACGAGTTTTCAACGCGCTGTGTCGTCTTCATTTAATGTTTATATGAAAAAATAAAAAATACGTGTCTACTATTTTTTGGAAATCTGACTGACGGACTAATTAGTTTTTTTTTAGTAAAATACCCTATTATTAACTATTATTATAATGAATAATAGTTCTATTATAACAAAACACACGTGTTCACTGTAGTGACGCGTGCTCAAGTGGTAGTCTCCATATATACTATTCTCGCGAGTTAACTGTGCACCTCGCTCTGTGACGTCATTCGGACGGTACCGTTTGCAAAAAATGAGAAGTATGTTGAAAAAATATAAATTACATTTTTTTTTATTAAAGGTCGTTTTGTTGTTAATACGTATCATTTTACTCATGAAATTTTGCAATTAAATTGATAATATGGACTGAAATATAATGTTGGTGTAACCAACAGGCTTCACTAACGAGCGAAAATGTAAAAAACAAAAAGAAACAATAAAAAAAAAATAAAGCAGAACTCCACAGGAACAGTAATAACAACAGGGGATTTAAACTGTATTTAGACAATTGTAAAAAAGATGCTAACGCTACTGAGCGCTTACGGCGAATGCGGGGCGATCTGCGGGGAAGCGGTAGAGGGCTCGCATTCCAGCGGGGTGTACAGTTAACGCGCGCGAGAAGTAATATATTTATACATATGTGTGTGTGAGAGAAACTAAGTTATACAGGGTGTATCTGACATCGTAACGCAAACTTCGCGAAAAGGCTAGACCGCATGCCACTAATAAAATTATGATAGTCATTTATGTCGTTAATGAACGGTTACAGAATTCACAGTGTTTAAAAAAAGTGTCGGCTTGGCTTTTGAACGTTGCAAACGTGCCGCCGTGCGGGTTTGTAGGTATGACGTTGATCCCCTTTTTTAATATAAGTAAGTAAGTAAGTCATTTATTTTGCAAATATGGGTACAGTACATGGTGATAGAGTGATAATTGATAAGTTCAGCCATATTTTACCAATAGGCATGCAAAAATTATAATTTGAAGCTAACAATACTGGAAATTTATATTTAGACTGCTGAACAAATTAAATAATTTGATGTCATAACTTGAGAGGACTTGATAAAAATTACATAATAATGTTACAATATGCCGAAACTAATTATTAACAAGCACGTTACATAAACAATTATTATTGAAAACACAATTTAGAGTCCTTAACAATAAAAATGTCATAGAATACAATTTTAAATATGATGTCGAAGAAGTGTAAAGGAAGAATATATATACATATCAAGCATTATATACGAGGAATGTCTAATATAATGTTTAAGGGGAAAAAAATCAATTACAATAAAAAATAATAATAATAATTAGTATACATCATGATTAGAAAATGTCAGATATAATAATAATAAAAAATAAATGTCAACTGTAATGAAAATGTCAAATAATATGTAAAAAAAAACCCAATTAAATAAAATAGTAACAACAATAAAAAAAAACATTTTTATATATTCCGATCTCATAACATCTTTTCAAAATTTTTCTCAGTAAGGAATTCGCTGACAGTATAGTATGCTTTATGCGTTAGAAAACTTCGAAGCCTGTTTTTAAACAATGATAACGGTAATTCTTTCCATTGCCTAGGTAATTTATTGTAGATAGCCGGAGCCATGCAGTAGACACTTTTCCGCGTTAGTGCCGTTTTGGCGGGGTGGGAACGTAGTACATTATTGTCACGTCTGTTACGTGGTACTACATCGGCCAAACGTTTAAAACGATCTGGGTTGGACTTCACAAACACAGCTACTTCCATTATGTACAAACTAGGTAATGTTAATATTTTATGCTGTTTAAAGTATGGCATGCAACTATCAGTGGATTTAAGCATAAACATCGCGCGTAAACAACTCTTCTGTGCTTTAAAAACTGTTTCCCCTTCGATTGAATTTCCCCAGAATATTATACCGTAACGTAAGTGGGATTCTACTATGCCATAATAGGCAGTAAGAAGTGCATCTATATCAATTATTGGGGATAGTGAATGTAGAGCGTACGCGGACTTACTAATTCTCTTACATAAAGTATCAGAATGTGCTTTCCAATTTAAGTTTTTATCTATTACGAGTCCTAAAAATTTTGTAGTGTCTACTTCTTCATAAATTATAAACTAGCGCTTGACCGCAATCCCGCCTGATGGTAAGCAGTGACGCAATCGTTGATGGTAAAGCGCACTAGTTTATTAAGAGCCTATTCACTCTAGCCTTGAAGACACTCAAATTGTAGTCCGACGCAAACACCGCCGCTGGGCGCTGGCAAATTGTTCCAGTCCCGCTATGTACGCGGTATAAAGTAGAAGGCGAAACGCTTCGTCCGGATCGTAGTGGTGTTAACAACGTAAGGGTGGAAACTTGCCGTACGACGGGTCGTCCGATGGTGCAACGGAGATGGGGGAATTAAATCATGCAATTCCCTCGCACACTCCCCAAAATTCATCCTATAGAACACCGAAAAGGCTGGCTACTCTACGACTGTGCTCTAGGCTTTGGAGACCATCTCGAGTTAAATCAGGGTCACCAATCAGCCTCTTTGCACGTCTCTCCACTGAATCCAAAGTGGCCAGGTGACACTTGGCAGCACCAGCCCAAATGTGGCTGCAGTACTCCCACACACGAACGGACCTGTGCTTTGTATAACATTAGAAGCTGCCCAGGTGTGAAGTACTGCCGGACCTTTGCGATAACGCCAAGTTTCCTGGCAGCCACCTTGGCCTTGGACTCAATGAACCGCCCAAAGTTAAGGTTCGAGGAAATCTCAACTCCCAAAAGCTGAAGGCGGTCGGTACACTCCAAGGATACATTTCGAAAAGTAGGAGCCAAGGTGAACGGGCTCCTTTTGGCGGTCAAAAGACACGCCTGTGTTTTGGCGGCATTGAATGCTAGAAGATTGGCATTGCCCCATTCGGAGACTGCCTGCAGTGCAACACTCGTTCGCCCAACCATAGCCTCTCTTTCGGACCGGATTGATTCCCTACTAGCCCGAGCATCCGGCAGGTATCTCTCTACAACTGTGCTGTCATCTGTATACCCATAGATACCGGGCATCAGCAGATCGTTAATATGCAGCAGGAATAGAGTTGTAGAGAGAACAGACCCCTGAGGAACACCGGCATTAGTCGACATGGGCTCCGATGAGCATCCGTCGACAACAACTCGGAGGAACCATTCAGTCAAAAAGTCTTTTACCCAGCGAGTCAGGCTAGGGGAAATGCCGTACGCTGGAAGCTTACTCAAAAGGCCAGCGTGCCATACCCGCTCGAAGGCCTTCGAGACATCAAGGGAGACAGCAATCGCTTCCCCATTCTTCTCGAGAGCCTCGCCCCACAAGTGAGTGGCATACACTAGTAGGTCCCCAGTTGACCGATTGCGGCGAAACCCGTACTGTCGGTCACTGAGGAGATCGTTAGCTTCCAGGTATGCCAAGAGGCGCGAGTTCAACACACGCTCCATAATTTTGCAAAGTATGGAGGTGATCGAAATCGGCCGATAGTTGGTAGGATCGGCACGACTACCCTTCTTGGGCACGGGCTGCACGTTAGCAAGCTTCCAGGACTTGGGCACTATACCAGTCCTAAATGAGAGGCGATACAAGCGCGTCAATACAGGAGACAACTCGGGCGCACATGCTTTAAGCATCCCTGATGCTAACTCTATTAAATCAGCTTAGAGGATAGATTTTCTAGTATTGTTCACATAGCGTTGTTTTGTTTAATTAGCGAATTAATTAATTTTTACTTTAAAGTCTTATTGGATTGTAAAAGTATAGCAATTATGAACGGTCTAAAGTGAAAAAAACTGCATGTGTTTTTTTTTAATCATAAAAAAGCCGAAAAGTATTCCACCACTGGGGGGTTCAGAATCACGTACTGGATACTCGTTTGTGCGTCAATGTCAGATACACCCTTTATGTTTATCGATGTAAATTATATGTTGAAAAGATGTTGTCCAACATAGTTGTGACGTCATGCAGTAATGAACACGACGGCTATCAAAACAACCCGTTGAGGTAACATAGGAGGCCATTTGAGATGTGTTGTTTTATAAAAACAACTCTCATAAACTCTGTTTAAAAGTATTTTTGCGACATAATTTTGACTGTCAATATTTTGAACTTTAACCGGTCAATTTTTTTCTGTTTACGAGTATCAATCTGTAATATTTTTGACAGTCAATCTGTCGTATTTTTGACTCTCAATCTGTAATATTTTTGACTGACAATCTGTAATATTTTTGACTGTCAGTCTGTCATATCTTTGATAATCAATTTGCCCTATTTTTGATTATCAATTTGCCCTATTTTTGACAGTCAATTTGTCATATTTTGACTTTCAACCGTCATATATTATTACCCGACTGCCAGGAAGGGCTACGTTTTTAGCACGTATCTTGTATGTAATATTGTTTATTACCTTGTATCTCCAGAACCGTTAAATGGATTTTCACATTTGTGGTATCGTAAGATTTGTCTTAATAGTCCAAATGTTCTTAGATAGGTGACATTAAAAAAACAAAATGGCTGATATTTGACGCCATACTGTGAGGTAAAAAATGAAAAAATCTTCCAAGCATATCGAGTGGGGTATCAAAATCAAGGATTTTAAACACTGATTCTAAATATGTACTTATATAACATATTAATAAATAGCAAACTAAAGAGAGAAATAAAAAAATATTATTTACAAACAAAAAACTTGCCTGCATAAAAATGTAAGGAACTCAAAATGCAGAAACAAGTTAAACAATCGCAGTTGGGGGACTGTTCTATGGAATACTTGTTTATAAGTTTTCATTAAATGTAAATTACGACTCTGAGAACCACCATTTGAAAAGGACTGATGTAGTATTGACTACAATTGAGCTGCATCCGGTAAGACTGGTAACTGACCTCGACACAGTCGGGAACAAGCGGGCAGACTGATTGTAACTTTAGAGGTAGGTTTAAACTATGGTTGCTAAATGTTATAAACGTAAAAATTCGATGCTAATATTATTAATATGAAATTAAATTTCAAAAATGATGATATATAACCCCTCTATTCATAAACGTTGCTTAAAGTTAAATAGTGATTAGTGACAGTTCCTTGCATTTTTGACGTTTTAACGTCACTTAATTTTAATCTTCGTGTATGAATAATCACCATAGTGTTGAAGGGATTTATTCATAAACGATGATTTAAGTTAACTTTAAGCAACGTTTATGAATATGGAGGTTAATGTGTAACTGAATGAATGAAAATTATAATAATGTTTAGAATCAATTACTGAATCTATTTCTCCGATCAATAGACGTGTGATTACCGGTGATACGGTGAATTAGGAGAACGTATACACGCGTGTGTGTGAGGGTACCCCGCGGATCAGGACAGGAGACCCCGCCGGTCAGGACAGTAGACCCCGCGGGTCAGGACAGTAGACCCCGCGGGTCAGGACAGTAGACCCCGCGGGTCAGGACAGGAGACCCCGCGGGTCAGGACAGGAGACCCCGCGGGTCAGGACAGGAGACACCGCGGGTCAGGACAGTAGAACCCGCGGGTCAGCACAGGAGACCCCGTGGGGTCTTACTTTATGTTGGTACCTAATATTACAACTCGCGCGAGTTAACTGTGCACCTGACGTCCTTCGGACGGTACCGTTTGTAGAAAATGAGAATTATGTTAAAAAAAAAATATAAAATACATTTTTTTATGTTAATAAAAGGTCTTTTTGATGATAAAGCGCCATAATACTAGGTCATTTTATTCATGACGTTTTACAATTAATTGATACATATGGACTGAAATATAAATTTGGTGTGTGGAGGCATGATGAACAGGGAGTAATGTTCAGTCATCCTCCATAGAAAAGAGAGGATCCTCCGACCAGACGGGTGTGGAAAATAACTTAACACAGCACACACACATTTGTAACAAAGATGCTATCGCTACTGAGCGCTTACGGCGAATGCGGGGCGCAACGCGGGGAAGCAGGAGAGAGGTCGCATTCCACCGCGGTGTTTTATAATTATAAACTGGTGCTTAACCTGATGGTAAGCAGTGATGCAATCTTTGATGGTAATGCGCGCTAGTTTATTAAGAGCCTATTCACTCTAGCTTTGAACACACTTAAATTGTAGTCAGCCTTAAACACCGCCGCTGGCAAATTGTTCCAGTCCCTCGATGTACACGGTATAAAAGAAGAGGCGAAACGCTTCGTCCGGATCATAGTGGCTTACTTAACTAAAAGTAACACTTGTACTCTTCAATTTAGCGTCATCGTCTCAGCGTTAATCCCAGTCGAAGCTTTTCAGCTTTGGAGTCTGGGGTCCGCTTTACCAGTCTAACTGCTGATTTTGGCTAAACTTTTTTCCGTAAAGCGACTGCCGTCTGACCTCCACAACCCGAAGGCGATATCGAAGCATTGCAGTTAGACCAATTGTTGGACTTTTGAGGGCTCCAACAATCCGTAACGACTGCCACTAGATGTTCTTATGTTAACCGCGACCAACGGATTAAAGTGCTTTTCAAGGCACGACCAGACCAGTGCAAATATTCATATTCATGCATACAAATATTTGCAATGCGCGGGGATCGAACTCGCGCCACCTTGTGCAGCGGCTGCGTTCGCTACCGCTACGCGACGGAGGCTGTCAGTTACAATTTTAATTTCGCAAAGTAAATAAGGTTTAATTTTGGTTGGATATTAAGTTGAGATATCAAAAACCACCTCCATTTACAGAGTTTCGCTAGCTAATGTAATTAGACTGTGTGCTTTGATCCAGGCATTTGAACTGAATTCAAATGAATTAAATCACTTGTGGGTATATTTACGTATCTCGTGTTATTGTACATATATAAGTACTTAGATTTACCAATATTTATTAAATTAACTATTTTACTGTCCAATAGACTCTGTATTAGATATATCGATTGTTTTCATAATGAAGAGGTCACACGACCGAGCGGGTCGCTCTCTGTTTTCGCTGGAGAGTCCGTAATATTATCGAATATTCGGCAGCATTTATCGTACATCTTAAACATTAAAGTAAAATGTCCTCATCTCCATGTTTATGCAAGGAGTAACAAAAACTAAATAGACGAGAATCCTTAAATGAATGAATTTAGTAACTCAATATACAGAGTGGTGCTGACAATACGACAATAAATTTAACATCGTGTACCTCAACACATTCTCAGTCTACCCATAAAAAATCATATAAATATGTCCATTAGTGTGGTAACCAAACTCTTTAGTGGCGTGATCATAAAGGCGACCTACAACGTCACTAATGTCTCCTGTCATATTATTATCCTATATAACAAACATGTACCTATCTTCTATTTTGTTGATTAAAACCGTTATTCTAAAGGTTTATCTTATTACAATTTAATCAACAAAATATTTAAAAGTTTTCGCCACTATGGAACGATACTTAAAACCAGAACGTTTTGATGTCGATCCCGTTGATAGTTCCGCGTCAACGAAATGGGAACATTGGAAGAAAACATTTGAAAGTTTTCTTCAAACTACAGAAAACGCCTTGACAGGACAGAAGGTACCACCCTTACCAATTTCCTGGAAATTAGATCTTCTCATAAACCATGTTTCATCAAACGTTTTCACGTATATCAATGAGTGTACTACTTATTCATCCGCAATCGACACTTTAAGAAAATTATTTACAAAGCCTAATAATATAATTTATGCCCGGCATGCCCTCGCATCTAGAAAACAACAGGGCGACGAAACGATAGCCACCTACTTACAAATATTAAAACAGTTAGCCAAAGACTGCGACTTCAAAACTGTAGATGCTGAAACAAATAAGAACGACAATATACGTGACGCATTTATCTCTGGAATAAAATCTAGCTCGATAAGACAAAGATTACTAGAAAATCTGACGTTAACACTGGAAGAAACACATAATCAAGCACTGTCGCTAGAAATGGCTGAAGTTAATGCAGCAAAATTTAATTATTCAAATGCAAATACTGCTGCTGCCGTTGCACTCAATTTCAAACAAAAGGAATCTACTAAACCTGTCGTACTTCGACAATCACAGGAGTCTAATAGTACAGTAGCAGTGACGCCAACTTACCAGACACGCAAATGTTTCTTTTGTGGTGGGAATGTTCACGGTCGTAAAAACTGTCCTGCTGTTGACTCTATGTGTCAAATTTGCAGCAAAAAGGGTCATTATGCTATAGTATGTCTAAGCAAGAACTACATCAACGCCACTGTTCTTAAAGAAGATAATAGCCTTTGTGGATGTATTACAGCTGCATCGCCAACTTCCTTGAAGAAAGCTACACTTCCAGCTTACGTAAAAGGGATAAAAGCTGAAGCCTTAATAGATACTGGTAGTTCTATAAGCTTCATCAATGAGCAATTTTTGAATTATGTCAATTGAAGAAAGCACCCTGCAAGCAAATCATATCAATGGCTTCAACCAGTCATACGTCACAAGTCGAAGGTCAAACATGTGTGTCAATTCGTATCAGAGTCCATGATTATACAAATGTGAATTTACTTATTGTGAAAAACCTCTGTGCTGACTTAATAATCGGTCATGACATATTAGACGAGCACTCCTTTCTCGAATTTTCATTCGGTGGACCTAAACAACCACTAAAAGTGTGTGGTGTTGCAGAAGCATTTGTCCCTGCTGTTCCTCTTTTTACAAATATAAGTCCAAATTGCAAGCCTATTACGATTAAATCTCGCCGCCACAGTGAGGACGATAAAAAGTTTATTGAAGAAGAAGTCAGAAAACTCTTAGCGGCTGGCATTATCGAAGAAAGTACCTCCCCATGGCGAGCTCAAGTACTTATTACAAAGAACGCTAATCACAAGAAGCGCCTTGTCATCGATTATTCACTTACGATAAACAGGTATACACAGCTTGATGCTTATCCACTCCCTAATATGGAGGAACAAGTTTCCAATATTTCGAAGTATTCAATTTTCAGTGCCATCGATTTACAGAGTGCTTACCACCAAGTACCGATTCTACAAAAAGAAAAACCCTATACTGCTTTCGAAGCGGCTGGAAATCTGTATCAGTTTCGTCGCATACCATTTGGCGTAACAAACGGAGTGTCAAGTTTTCAAAGAACCATTGATTGGGTTATTCGAAAAGAAAAATTAGCAGATACTTTTGCATATCTCGACGATGTAACAGTTTGTGGGCGATCTCAATCTGAACACGATGCTAATTTGAAGAAATTTTTAGCAGCCGCTCAAAAATATGGTCTTACTATCAATAAAGAGAAAAGTAAGTTCTTACTGAACAGCATCGATATCTTGGGCTATACCATCAAGGATCATGTCATAAAGCCAGATGCTGAACGGCTGCGCCCGCTTCTTAGTCTTCCACCGCCAAATGACAAACCTTCATTACGAAGAGTATTAGGAATGTTTGCACATTATAGCAAATGGATTCCAAACTTCTCGGAAAAAATCCACGCATTAGCAAATACAAGAAATTTCCCACTAAATAAACAACTTGTCGAAAATTTTCAAGCATTGAAAGACAATATAGTCAAATCCTCGGTTCACGCTATCAATAACGACATACCTTTTGTCGTTGAAACGGATGCATCCGAACATTCAATCGCTGCAACCTTATCACAAGCTAATCGTCCTGTAGCATTTTTCTCTCGAACTCTGAATCGAAGTGAACAAAACCACTCCTCTGTTGAGAAAGAAGCGTACGCCATCGTCGAATCGTTAAAGAAATGGCGACACTTTCTTATCGGAAAACAATTTCGGTTAATTACAGACCAAAGATCTGTAGCCTTTATGTTCAATAACAGGCTAAATAGCAAAATTAAAAACGAGAAAATACAAAGATGGCGTTTGGAACTAGCTCCGTTTACATACGATATCGTTTACCGTCCAGGTAAAGAAAATAACGTTGCTGACACACTGTCTCGTGTATGCGCTACTATCGAATCTCGGTCAACAAAACTCGTTTCTCTGCATGAAATCCTTTGTCACCCAGGCGTAACAAGGATGGTACACTGGATAAAATCTAAGAATCTACCGTATTCTATTGAAGAAATCAGAAATATGACAAACTCTTGCCGTATATGCTCGGAATTGAAGCCTAGATATTACAAATCAACTGAACCTGGTCCCAATCTAATTAAAGCGACATCCCCATTCGAAAGACTCAGTATCGATTTCAAAGGTCCCATACCTAGTAGCACAAGGAATAAATATATCCTAACAGTGATCGACGAATACTCTCGCTTTCCCTTTGCATTTCCTTGCTCAGACATGAGTTCGGCAACTGTTATCAAGAATCTCAACGAATTGTTTATGATATTCGGGATGCCTGCATACTTACATTCTGATCGTGGGACGTCTTTCATGTCATCTGAAGTCAAGCAGTTCCTGCACTCTCGCGGTATCGCAACAAGCCGAACAACACCGTATAATCCTCAAGGGAACGGACAAGTAGAGCGCCTTAACTCCACACTCTGGAAAACGATCCAATTGGCCTTACGTTCTCGAAAGCTGCCTATAGGAGATTGGGAAAGGACTTTGAACCAGGCTCTACACTCTATTCGCTCCCTACTCTGCACAGCCACTAACTGTACGCCGCACGAGAGGATGTTTACACACATGAGGAGGTCACCTAATGGCGATTCTATACCTACATGGTTAACAAACGCAGACCAAGTACTGATGAGGAGATTCGATCGAAGTAATAAGTATCAACCTATAGTAGAAGAAGTTGATCTGATCGAAGTTAATCCTGACTACTCTTACGTACGATTACCGAATGGTCGTGAAACAACCGTATCGAATCGATATTTAGCACCATTAAGTCAAGACGGGGAAAGAATTCAAAGCGAAACAGCTGATGGCGCATTAACCGAACCCGTTGAACAAAGTGAGCTTCCTGCACAAGATTTCGAGGAACACTCTATATCGGAAATGCCACCTCGAGGGCAAGATATTATTCAAGACAATACGCAGGATAATACACCACACTCAGAGTCCCGGCGTTCAACAAGAGAACGCAGACCGCCTGTACGTTTTGGAGATTACATTGTCTATTAAGAAGGCCGGAAGAATGTGGTAACCAAACTCTTTAGTGGCGTGATCATAAAGGCGACCTACAACGTCACTAATGTCTCCTGTCATATTATCCATACTAATATTATAAATGCGAAAGTAACTCTGTCTGTCTGTCTGTCTGTCTGTCTGTCTGTCTGTTACGCTTTCCCGCCTACACCTCTCAACCGATTTTGATGAAATTTGGCACAGACAATCTTTGGACCCTGAGAAAAAACATAGGCAACCTGTTATCCCGGAAAAATTTGATATTCCCGAGGGAAATCTAAAAAGCGCGATATAACGAACACCACGCGGGCGAAGACGCAGGCGGAAAGCATCTTTAGACCCTGAGAAAGGACATAGGCTACCTTTTATCCCGGAAAAATTTGATGTTCCCGAGGGAAATCTAAAAAGCGCGATATAACCGAAATTTACGCGGGCGAAGCCGCGGGCGGAAAGCTAGTTATCCTATACAATATGTTAAGAAAACCCTGTCCGATCCGTGAAGGTGTTGTTAGGTATCGATAACTGATTGTACTAATGCATACAAAACCTGGCTAAACCTAAAAAAAATTACCCCCTAAAAAAATAAATATTATTTCGCAAAAACAGGTAGCTTACAAGGCAACACTAGGCGAGGGAGGTCACGCGGTCACGCGCTTAACCGTAGCGGTACCGATAGGTCATGAACTCACTTGACCTCATGCATGACCTTCCACACTTCCATATGGTTAGTACCTAGCTCTCGTGTCACAGTGGGGTCCTCGTTGAATAATTCGAGCACCTACTTTTCAATATCCGGATCGTGGATGCATGGTCTCCCTACACCATGAGCTTCAATAACACTGCGGGTTACGTAGTCGCGATTTTACAGACGTTATAACGCACAATCACACGGGACCGGGGTACAAAACGGATCTCATAGTCTCTACGAGCCTCACTCACATCCACATCGCACCACACCTCACACATCGCATTTTAAATTACGTTAGAAAACGAATTGATCACACAAAACACTAAACGTCTTTACGGAAGGAAAGTTTACGCGAAACTGATAATAATTCCAATTTATTCGAAGTAAATGTAAAATGATTTATGATTTTTATTTCATAGAAATACTTAATAGGTACACAGGTGCGCTGGCGGTGTCCTTTGAATAGAGATGAGTAAGTAAGTACTCAAAATATCGACGGATCGATTGATACAATTTATTTGTAACTATTATGGTATCGATATTATGGTATCGATTTAGTATTGCAGAATCTCATGCATGGATTCAATATTTCACAAAACTCAATAACATTACAAAGTTTTAATTACAGTTTCTGTCTGAATGTCGATGATATTGACCGTTAAAATGTTTATAATACTTGACTAAAAAAGTATTTCATAAGACCCTCTCCTTTCTGTTTACTAATATGTAGTATTCTGTAATCTGTGCTAATAGGTCTATCTGTTATAATATTGTTATTAGTAATTTATCGATAATGAAACGAAAGTACATTTACCATTAGGTAATCTGTTTTTACAATAAATCATTCAACCTGCATTATTTTACACTAAAATTAATAATACTAATAATTTATTTGCAACAAATGTTACAGTATATTGAAACATTTAGTACAATAATAAATTAATCAACATCATCATCATCTCATCATTAGTTAATTATATCAACTGCGATCCAAACGATCCCAACTAGTCACAATCATTTGACAAAAATATGTTCGCCTATTAGGCTGCAGGTACAAGTTTCGATTAATAGCGATAAAAAAACGTTATTACGCAAAAATTAGTACATCACTAGTTTTTTCTTTGAGTACGCCGACAAGCCGCCGCGCGGGACTTCACAAACGAGCACCGCCAAACATCGAGCATTAATTTATGCATTTTAATATCCAACAAAGAATCAAACGATGATACCGCCGAAAATGGTGTTGTCACATTTTAAAATTTTACCTTATTTTGAGTTAATTCGCGGGAAAAAAAGATTAATTCAAAATTCATTAATATTGTTACTATGATGATTATGCAAAATTTCATATTTTATTTGGTCAAGTGTTTACCTAACCTTTATTATCCTTATGGGTCGGACAGGGTTTTCTTTACATATTGTATATCAAACATGTACCTATCTTCTATTTTGTTGATTAAAACCGTTATTCTAAAGGTTTATCTTATTTAGTCACAGGAAATTATTTTACATTTTTTACATTTTCTACATGATGTACATGTTGATAAGGAAGCGCTTACAGGTTAATGACCGCCGCATCCAGCGGTAGGTACTAAACTTTAATAATAATGGCGCGAGAAAACCAAGTCGATACAGGATCGCGCTGTCGCCGATCGGAGGTCAGTGAACCAATATTTTTAAAAGATGTTCTATTCCGTTTGCAATTTTATGCGATTTAATTTGTTTGAATTTTTTTTTTATTTTGATGCCAGGTTTTTCTCTATGGTTTAGGATTATTCCTATGAACCAACATTGTTCGTATTTCCATTTATTGTTGTATTGTCAGCACCAGTCTGTATGTATATTGTATATATTTTTTAATTATGCATTTCTGTATACGAAAATTGAACCAAAGAAAATATCAGTCTTATTTCAAGGCATACCCCCTTATTTATAAACGTTGCTTAAAGTTAACGATTGGCGATTCTTTAACCATATTTTTTTACCTTTTAACGTTACTTAACTTAATCATCGTTTATGAATAACCAATCACTAGTTAACTATAAGCAACGTTTCTGAATAAGGGGGATTATGATTTAGTTTTAATTTGCGTAAATAGCAGAAGTGCACAGCAACATCAAAACTGTAGAGCTTCTTTATCTATAATGCATTCTATTTGAAATGGAGAGGTTTGAAGTTGCAATGGCAATTTTAAGAAGGGACTCTATGCCGAGGAATTGGTAAATATCTCTCCCCGTAAAGTGCGAAAAGGACAGTTGCAGTACAGGCTAATTTCACCTAAAAAATCCTTGACCAAAAGAAGTTTCGTATTCCGCTGTTTTCTTTTTCAAAACACGACAGATCTCAATTATTTTTATATCAAAATGTAAAGGAAAAGTATACCTATGCTTCTATTATTTTCTTTTTTGTCAAAAATTTATCACGTTTAGCTAATAGTCATCTGAACATCACGGTAAAACTGGGTTATTTATCGCGATTTTGAAGTATCGTATTTCTTTTATTTATTAAGTTTTGAAAAAAGTAATGATATAGGCACGTATAATCACGGTGTAAATTTATAGAAAAAAAAAAAAATAAAGAATTTCTCTAAAAGCATTATCCACAAAGAAAACAGCGGAACCACTACCCCCACTAGAGTTCCCTCTTAAATGCATAATGCAAAGCTATTTAGGATGAACACGATTTTCTTAAAACTGATTGCATTATGCTTTTACCTGAATAATGTTTAAATCGTTCATAATGTTAAATATTGATATCGAAACTCTAGTTCACAAATTAAAGTACCTACTATTTAAAATCAATGCATCTCTTTCTTTCAATATGGTTAAGAAAGGGATAAAAGATAACATATTAATTTAATCATGTCAAATTAAGATACTTACTCCAAAGACAGTTTCACTGGTAGGCCATAACATCGGCTGCCGGCAGAAGTTACCACCCACCAGACAAAGTCTTGCCGCCAAGCGATTCGTCGTGTTCCGGCATGGTGTCTGGTGAAGCCGTACGGAGGACGGGTCTGAGCAATTGTGTTGCGATGTGTGCCGGGTACGATGCGCCAAATGTTGTTGTGTCGGGAGTTTGGTCGTGGAGGGTCTCCAGATCAATCTCCCTCTGGCGCAGCATCTTTGGTCGTGTTGTTCAGTTTAACATTGCATCACCTCGCCCAACTGCCGTCTTCCTTTCTATTCACTCAGTTTTTTTTTTGCTTAATGAATAGGCTTAATAAACTAACGCGCTTTACCATCAACGATTGCATACCATTGCTTACCATCAGGCGGGGTTGTGGTCAAGCACTATTATTACAAAAAAAGTTTTGACGTTATTAAAAACATGGCGAATATGTTATCTTCTGTCCTTTTCTTATCGAAATAGAAAGGAAAATATGCAATGTATCATTGATAATATTAAACAGATATGATATGCTTTAACAATTTAACCAAAATAAATGTGCCGATCAGAGCAGCAGCACACACATGCAAATTTTTTATTCTGCTTACATTTCACACGTTGGTACAGTGTGAGTGAGATGGGGCGCAATCTAAAGCATAGAGAAGAAAAAGATGGCTAGTGTTTGTCATTTGCGCTGTTAGTGTTTGTAGTTTGTTTTTACGAGTGTATCGAGAGTGACTAAAGCGAGATACTGGACTTACCTCCTTTTGTACGCTTCATTTTCAGTGCGCTAGTGACTTATCTACCTTAGTTTAATATTTTATCAACGCAATGTGTACATTCTCTAGTGTTACCGAATTTAACTAAATGTCTACATACGAACCTTTTAGAAAAAAAAATGTTCTTCATATCTATATTATTGTATATTTTATAGTAATATGGGGTAAATAAAAAGGTATCTAGAACTGTGTTTTTAATACTCTAAAAATGTATTATAAAAAAATATATCATTAAAAAAATAACTTAATGGTTGTGTAAGTACTACAGATTAAATAATCGCCCTAAGGGTGTGTGTGATGGAGAGCGGGAGAGGTCATTTAATGATTTCCCAAGCCAAATAAAAAAAAAATTGTGGTGTTAGGTGAATGAATGGAAGAAATAAATAGTACTTATGACTTCCATGGGTGAATGAGCGATCATGTGTAGGTAGAGTAAGTTGCTCTAATCAAACAGTTTTAAGGGTTTTGGCGGGAATGTCAAGATGAGTGTCACGCTCATTTTTCATTGGACTTTTAAAATTATTTATAGTGTCGTTTACTAAATAAAAACGCGTGATTTATGTAGCAAAAAGTGCATTCAGTGAATAATTCAAAAAGAACAGTGAAATATTGTAGCATAGTGGCCGCATCATGTCTTTACGCTAAACCCCTCCTTATCGTCCAAACGCGGGAAACGAAAGGAGGTAGTTTAGGTTAAGTTAAGCTAGGATAAATTACGATATAAAATTCAAGAAAAACCAACTGAAGACTAGGCTGTATGGCGTACTATGCCTTTGCCTTTTCCGTTCAAAGGAACGGAAAGAATGAAACCAAAAAAATCAAACAGTTCTAATTAAAGAAATACATAATTGGATACGCATCACGATGCACGTCTGCTGAGCTTCCCTAGTTTATCTAATTTAACTCTGTATTGTACGTAATGTATTACAAAACAAAGATTTTGCTTAGCCCAGGTTTAAACCACTTAAATAGTTATTGAATTATGAACCTTACGGTTACACATATGCAGTACTTTATAATATGAATGATAGCATAGTTCGATTCTCAGTTGTCACTTATGTATTAAGAACTTTAGAAATACAAATACTGACTCATAGATTAAGTCTTCGTTTTGTAGTCTAACTAATGAGACACAAATTTCTTATTTAATTGTTACCAAACTTAGCTGAGCTAACAGACGCGGGGCAAGTCACTCACTCTGGTCATAAGTAACAAGATCTCTGTGTGTATTGTGTACGAATGTATTGTTTGACGTACAATAAACGCTTAACTACATGTCGTGTTATTTATTTCTTGTTGTTAAAGTGCCCCACACATTAATAGTTCGCCGGCGGATATCAGTCTGTTAGTTAACCGGAAAAGATCACAGACTCGCAGTTCCCCTGACGATTTCGTATCGGCGGTCAATGCGAACCCAAAGTAGGTATGTGGCCGCTTGCCGTCACAGGCCTGCGATGACTGGTATTGGCCGGACAGTCCGTGATGGAATGTGTGAAACTGTCGACTACCGCCTGCTGGTGTGTAGACTCAGAGCCGTTGTGCAACCATTACCGGCAGGCAATAATCGTTATTGTGAATGAGCTATGCAGACCTTGGACGGCAAGCCGCCGGGTAGGACTAGAGACTGCAGGCGGGTGTTTTTTTTTTTTTTTAAATAATTATAAACTAGCGCTTGACTGCAATCCCGCCTTATGGTAAGCAGTGATGCAATCTTTGATGGCAAAGCGCGCTAGTTTGGGATCCTTTACACAAAGGGTGATGAACAGTGGAAGCAAGGTGCGCTTTTTTTTATTTCAATCGTTAAAAATAGTAGATAACATTTATGTAAAATATGTTTTTATGATTAATTAAAAAAATTGATATCATAGCAGCTGGTAATCAAATAATAAAATGTTAGCTAAGAGTTGATCAAAAACGCCTTATTTTTGTTATAAGGAATTATCTCCATCACCACTTATATCTTCGACCTAATGAAAACAATGAAGTAGCAACCAGAGCCAGCGTCAGCACCCGCTGAGCATAGCAACCAGAGCCAGCGTCAGCATCCGCTGAGCATAGCAACCAGTGCCGGAGCGCATACCAATCTAGCTTATCGATCTAGTCCTCATACTGTCATCGTCAGAGAAAAACAACACCGCGTACTCAGTAGACAGTTTATTTATTTATTGATTAGTTCCTCAAACTGCTCCTCTGTCAGAACACCATCTCTTGCTCTCAAGATTCTCATTTGTTTTTTCCACTGAGGCTCGTCCTGGCGTTCCTTTATAAGCAAGAAAACTATCAAAGTGATACCAACAGACAGTACGATTATCAGGGCTATGGCGTGCACCCATTTCATGTGTCTCCAGAGGAATGAATCATGTCCGTTTTTACCAGAAAATAAGGGCCGGGACGGTGACCGGGGAAGTGCCATCTGTATCGTTTTAATGGCTCCTTGCACAACACAATAAGTCGGATCTCTGGAACAAAGCGGTGGATGGTCGATGGGAAGATAACGTTTCACACCAACCCCTATATACAATAAGTAAACAAAACCCTGTCCGGTCCGTGAAGGTATTGTTAGGTATCGATAACTGATTCTACTAATGCCTACAAAGCCTGGCTAAACATAAAAAAATGGGGAAGTTGGAATTAATTCGCAAAAAAAATATTGTTTCAAAATTCATTAGTATTGTTACTATGATGATTGTCATGTGTTTACCGCTTTATTATCGTTATGGGTTGGACGGGGTTTTCTTTACATATTATATAAGGGGTGTATCTGACATCGACGCACAAACGAGTACCATGGATCCAGTACATGATTCTGAACCCCCCAGTGGTGGAATTTTTCGTCGGCTTTTTCATAATTTAAAACAAATAAATGTAGTTTTTTTTCACTTCAGATCATTCACAATTGCTATACTTTTATAACCCAATAAGATTTTAAAGTCAAAATTAAATTATTCGCTAATTACATAAGCGCAATGAAAACAAAACCCGAAAAACGATCTTATCCGCTGATTTAATAGAGTACACATCAGGGATCAACGTCATACCTACAAACTCGCACAGCGGCACGCTTGCAACGTTCAAAAGCCGAGCCGATACTTTTTTTTAAACACTGTGTATTCTGTAACCGTTCATTAACGACATAAATGACTATCATAATTTTATTAGTGGCATGCGGTGTAGCGTTTTTGCGAAGTTTGCGTTACGATGTCAGATACACCCTGTATACTACTAGCTTTAATTAGTCTATTACAAACTTAAGTTGAAGTGGCTCGTTACTAACAGAACATCATCATAATTGAGTAACACACTTTTACTGAAACAGCGACTTTGAACATTTATTGGGGGCGGCATTATTCAGCAACTCGTTGGTGAAATATGTAGGTATAATTATGTTCGGTTTGGTCAAACAATGCCGAGCCGATCAAGTGCGTGGCACTTCTTACAAAGACTTATTTTTACCGCTATTCGCTAATGATCTGTACAATAGTGTAGCTCTGTCCGTTACCCGGCACAAATGTCGGGCCTGGTCCTTGCCGGGCAGCGAGCTGCCCACTGCTCACCGCCCGCAGGCCCGGGAGTTCGATGTTGTCTCCCGACCAGGGCGTCTCCTGCCGCGGCTAGTCGCGTGAGGGCGCTGGGATTCCCGCTCCCTCACGCGCTCCACCTCCTCCTTTGCCAGCATAATTGCTTCGAAGAAGTAGGTGACGGCCTGCCACTCTCGTTTCGAACCATGGCCTGGACTAGGGTCGGATGCGAGAGATCACAGCCACGAAGACACGGCGGTGCTCTACCCAAGCCGGGCAGACCTGCACCGTATGCTCCACCATGTCCTCAGGGCGTGCCACCAATGACACCCTGGCGTTTTCTCCCACCTTATCCCGAAACAACCGTGTCCGGTGACGACCTGCGGCAGCTGGAAGATGAGGGCGCCGCTATTGTGGCGTGCCCAGCCTCCTCTGGCCCTTAGATGGCAACATTTGCCTGCCCGTTTTGTATCTAGGGTAATAGGTAGAACCTCCGATCATCTTAGAAGAAGATTTAACGGGTTAAGCGCACTTCGCACCAAAGGCCCCGACATAACCTGGAAAGTGGGCTTAAGTTGAAAGAAGCATGTCGGCAACCGTCGCCCGCGCGTGTTGCCCGCCAAGATGTCGGCAGCATGCCGGTGGCTAACGTACGCAAGCGCTCGGTAACCCGGCCGCATTTCAGCTGTAGTGACGTGCGAGTATTTTTACTGCCACATAAGTTTCTGATGTCGAGCAACATGCCGCTGGCAAAGTGTTACGACTTGCAATGACTGAAGCCGCCAACCTAGCCCGCCGGCAAAATGTTACACAAAATGTTATACATGATTTACCGGCTTTGGAGTATAGAGCGTTTTAGATGCCATATGCAGAAACTCAAATTACTGGAAAAATAAAGAATACCCTTAATCCTAATATCTTTCGACTAACTCTAAATTTATCGTACCCGATCCTCCAGTTCCCAGATTGCCCATTTTTAATTTTCCTTGTGAAGTCTTAAGTTATACCCCAAAAATATGTTTGTTATTGGTATATCCAAAAATCTCTGTCGGCAAATTTGGCTTTCAATGCGGTGGTGGGCGAACGATGTAATGGTTTTCAATTATATTTTACTGATGCATCGAAACAAACTTAACTACACTGGCGCTGCAGTCTATTACTGAAGCCCCGAAATTATCCTGCAATTTAAAGGCCTAAGGCATGTTCCGTATTCACCGGTGAATTGGTGGCCCCTAATATTGAGAAGGAAGTCATTTTTACAGATTCCCTTAGTTGTTTACAAGCTTTTATCCAAAATCCCTTTAAAAGTAAATTGCACAGTTCCCTTATCTTAAACGAGCAGCCGCCCGCGACTTCGTTCGTGTTTTTTTATATGCTCCGCTCCTGTTGGTCGCAGCGATGTTACATAGCCTAAGGTCTTCCTGGATTAATAGGCTATCCAAAGCAAAAGTATTTTTTCAAATCTGACCTTTAGTTCCTGAGATTAGAGCGTTCAAACAAACAAATAAACTCTCTCAACTCAAAATAGTCAACCCTTTGACTATTTGGAACCAACTGAACATCCCTATGTTCAGTTGGTTTAGATACCTAGCCATTGTGGCATAAAGGGTAACGAATGTGCTAATGCTTTGGCTAAAGAGGCATGTTCATCTTACTTCTTAGACCTCACGTACAATTCCTACCAGGGTTGCGACCTATGGCCCCTCCCAAGACTGAATCTATAGAGGTCCTGGCAAAAGCAGTGGAATATGTCCAGCAAAAGGGTAGTTTCTTTCATGCTGTACAACCGGCCATCAAAACAAAACCGTGGTGTTTGTCACAAAAAAGTATCCAAAACCATCATTTCTGTTTTTTTTACACAAGATCCATGTCTGTGACTCCTCTCTCTGTGAATGCAGGCTGCAGGAGGGCACCCTGAATCACATATTTTTCAAATGTCCTAACAACATCCCACCTCTACATTTATATAGCAGTCTCCCCAAATTTAAGATCCCTTTTTCAATTGTTCCCCTCCCTTCTAACATACCTACCCCTCTCCAGAATTCCTTGTGGCACTGTCGATATTAATCCGCCACAAAAACATAAAATTATAATTTGCTTCTTCTAATATGTTACGTTTGGGTACAGTATAATGTGTATTTGATGTTCTAACAATATGATATGTATTTTTATCTTTTGTTTGTTTCATTCCTCTACTAACCCAACAGGATATAAAAAGGTGCAATGTAGAATCGTATTTTTTTTTTAATTATGATTTATGTACACTCTTGCTTCTCCAAGACTCCATGATCCACTTTTTTTTTTTTTTTTTTATGGCACTAGAGTATCTTTGTGCCAATGTCAATGTGGTTAAAAAGGTAAGGAAACAGACAGGAGGAATATCAAAACATCAAGGAATGATTTATATGATCAGGAAAGGTAAGGCTATTAAACTAATTTAAAATACATAAAATATTTTATAATAAAAGTAAGGACATATTATGATATAGGTAGGTAGGTAAGTATTTAGGTACAATCTAAACTTTAATATTATTATGTATAATAAAAGAAGATAATAAACTATGATAAAGAACAGGATTTGAAATGAGGCAAGTTATACTAGTAGGAAGAGGAACATGAGCGGATAAAAGCTGTTGGAAAATCAAGGAATGGTCGTACTGAGAACAGGAAAAAAAGATGTGGTCTAGGTCTCCCACATCCTCCCCACACTCACACAAATTACTTTCCACGATTCCTAATCTCGCTAGATGGGAAGGAGTACACACATGTCCAAGACGCATACGTATAATAATAGAAGTGCAACGTTTGTCCATTTTCACCTTAGAAAACCAAGGCTTCAAAGGAATAGAAGGCTGGACATTAAAATAATGTCTACCCTTCACTTGAGCGCTCTCTATCCATAGGCTGTTCCATGATTTCTGAAGATGAACTTTAGGCAGAGCCAACAGATCGTAACAGTAATTTGTGTAGGGAAATAAATCACCACAAGTAGAAGCATTCTTAGCTATCTGATCAGCCCTTTCATTACCCACAATGCCGCTATGACCAGGGATCCAAGAAAAAACAACAGAATATCCTCTAGCTTTGCATAATAAAAGCTTCTTTCTAATTTCAAAAATTATAGGATAGTAAGGTTTCATTTTAAATGGAAATTTATCTAACGTTTGCAAAGCACTTTTAGAGTCTGTAAATATTATAGTTTTGCTTAATTTACCAAGCAATATATATTCTACAGCTTTCAACAAGCCAAAACACTCTCCAGTAAATACAGATGACTCTGGAGGCAACTTAGTCATTTGTAATATATTGTACTGTTTGTGTATGACTCCAACACCGACACATTCATTAGGACCAATCTTTGACGCATCAGTATATATATGATGCCATTCACTCCAATTATTTACATGTATCTTGAAATTAAATTGAGTATTCGCCTCCACATCATGTTTACCAACACCAGTGTTGTAGCATATACTAGGTTCAATCATTAAAGAATCAAAGTCACACACAAACAGCGGCAAAGAAATGGAGCGATGAATATGTGATTCTATGGACTGAATTTTCCGGAAGCTTTTGATGAGACATGGAATGGCCTTATGGGTCCAATAACGAGAAGACTGAATAAGGTTATTTAAAGCATCCAGTTTATGAAAAAGGAAATGATTAGAAAATTGCAGGGCTCTGATGAGAAACCTATCAGCTAAATACTGTCTCCGAAGGTGAAGAGGAGGCTCCCCGCATTCCACCTGTAAGCCGTTAATGGGGCTAGATCTCATAGCTCCACTCATAATCCTTAGTGCTTTTGATTGTATAGCATCAAGTTTTTTAAGACCTTTAATACTGCCACCATCTAATAAAAATGTTCCATAATCAAGTACACTTCTAATAAGGACATCATATAAAAGTTTTAAACAAAATGTGTGCGCACCCCACCATACACCTGAAAGACATCTCATCATATTCAGAAGCTTCTCGCATTTAGCACTTATGTAATCAAAGTGGGGTAATCCTGAAAGTCTGCTGTCTAATATTACACCCAAAAATCTAGCTTGATTCTTTTGTGGCAATATTTCATTATTATAACTAACTGATACAGAAGGGATTGAACGCTTTCTTGAAAATATTACTACTTCACTCTTAGTTGGTGACAAGTCAAGACCATTCTTATTCAACCACTGATTTAACAGCTTAAGGGAGAACAGGGGGGGCACACTTAGTACTTCATCAATTTTTACAGTCGACAGCGACACCTGAACTCTGGCGAGTGAACAATTTGGCAGCCATCTTGTCCCTAGGGTCAAATAAAGGTCAATGACAATGCCATATTTTTTCATTTTAATTTTCATGAAAGAAGTAAGATGGCGGATAGAGAATCAAACAATTTTATTTTATTTTGACTTGTGTTGAATTAATGTAACAAGTGCACGTGTTAATACCAAAATTGTGGTGTCTCTTCATGACGACAGGATGCAGATGGATAAATTACCATGGTTATGTGTTGTTACAAAATAATTGGTATACTTATAAGTAATCCATACAAAGTTTCAACCCCAAACTGTTAATTTGTGACACTTTCGGCTAATTTGTAATATTATTTCTGTGTGTGTCAGCTGTGAAGTTTCCACTCATAAAATAAATGAATTACTGAATACTTTTTTTAATCATCTGAAAACCCAGACCTATATTATACATAGCTACGTACGCATAGGTACGTAACAATAATATACATAGCTACATATGCATAGGTATGTAGCTATAGTATACATACTCTACATATGCATAGCTACGTATATCACTCACTAGTAGTTGTTCACCCGCCAAATGTAAGGGGGCAGCACTTTCCATACATGCAAATTTTACCACAGAGTTGTCACTCTTTAATTATATACTTACTATACTCTTTGAGGGAGAATGTCAGAATGTTCATGATCCAATTTTGACATTGGGATTGGTAGAATATTCGACATCGGCTTCACTTGCCATAAATAAAAATAGAATAGAATAGACTAATTGACTAGTTTTGACGGGAAAGCTAAGATGAGTGTCACGCGCATTTTTCACTAGACTTTTAACATTATTTATAGTGTCGTAAAATAAAAGTGCGTGATTTATGTAGTAAAAAGTGCATTCTGTAAATAATTCATAAAGAACATTGAAATATCGCAGCATAGTAGCCACATCATGACTTTGCCTCAAACGTCCCTCATAGACGGCTCACCCGGTGGCCTTTCTCAACTGTCATTGGCGATATCCGCCATTATTGTGAAATAAAATTTTCAAAGAATTTCTATAATTTGTTACACGTGTTATTGACAAAATTGTGGTATCTATTCCACAGAGGCCATTGATCAAGAGTTGAGGTGATGACAAGATGAAGAAGACTAATTGACAGAACTCAACTAATATTTAACTTCTGTCCTTTTTTTAATAAAATAGAAATAATAAGATGCAGTGGACTTATATTTAGTTTAATTAGTTAATCGGCGCCATTATCGTCATTAAAGTGGTATTGACTAGATTTTAAAAAAAGCAGGAAATTTAGTACATTTTAAACTTTTCTAAAGTACTTATAACAAAATACACATTAATCGCCAACAAAAATAATCTTTATAAACACAAACTGTCCACCTACGTCATTAATCACCATCCAAATTGTTTACCATAATGCTTCCAAAATAATACAACAATGTAAATGGCAAGCAAAACTGAAGCCAGACCGGCGCATAGGTTCCAGGCACATGCATGCTTTCGGAAAAATCTTTCACCGTAAAGGGGCCTTCGCACACGCTCTACGGTGGACGGACTGCGGTCAACGGGCAGCTCGACTACCGTCGGGCCTGCATTAGACGGCTTCTCCATGCGCTCAACGAAACTGATACTAAACTCCGCTCACGATCTGTTGATGAAATACTTTGTTACATGATCAAAGACATTGTTTAGATCAACAAAGGTGCAGCTGACTGGACGTTTGGTTTCCAGCAAGTGGCACAATCTGATCAGCAGAACTGAACCGTTCGGCAGACTGTCTTGTGAAAATGACACATTTTTGATTTGCGGGACCTTTCCTTAACATTTATTAATATTATATTAGTCACAATGGCATTCGTGTGTTTGTAGACCAGGAGCAGGTACCGACTGGCAGCAGTACTGTCGTTTTGTACCTATAATACCTAGCACATGAGACCACTTTCATTTCCGTAAAACATTACAATAGGGTAGTTGACTAAAAAAAAAACTAATAAGTCCATCAGTCAGATTTCCAAAAAAAAAAACTGGACACGTATTTTTTTTGCATATAAAAAAAAAAAAGAAGACGATACAGTGCGTTGAAAACTCGTGTGACTTCACTCCACTTTTTAGCAACGAGTGACGTCACCAGCTCCCCCTCCTGATCTTTGATGCCTTTTATATTTGTCATTTTTTATCGATTTGATAAAACAAAATATACGTATCCATTATTTTTCTATAATCTGAATGACGGACTAAATAGAATCAAATTTTTTTTACCCAGGAAACATCCCTATTATTGAGTATCATATGGTACCAATAAAACCTTCTGATTCTATTCTACCAACTGAGAAAGTATTTCTAATTTAGTAGTTTCGACGGAGGCCGAAACTATTCGAGTTGTCGCGCACATTTGTAACAAAAACTTTTCCGTTATCACCGATTAACAGACGAAATAAGCTAACAGCGTCAGATTAATGAAAACCACAAGTTAGTACAATAATTTATTATTTATATGTATTAGTATCTCGCGCTCATTGCTGGTGTTGTTTGTTTAATTTTCTTTTTCCACTGCGGTTCTTCCGTTTTTCTCTTATCCACAAGAAAATGATCATAGTTATGCCAACACTTAAGATGAGTATCAGGCCTATTCCGTGCAGCAAGTTCATGTGTCTCTTAAGAAAGGAGCATTCTCCGGATGTGCCAGGGAAGATGCGGCGGGACTGTGTTAGTGGGGGAGTCGCCATCCCTATCGTGCCGCCGGCACCAGCCACTAACACTAATAGTCAATCTGTGGAAGAAGCGGTGGATGGTCGGTGAGGAGAGAAAACTGCTCACACGAATTCGAAACGAAACGCCACTACCGTTCCTAAGTGAAAGCCTTCTTTTCGAAGCAAAGTGAAATTTTCATATTTGAAAAGCCTTAGCGCACTTTTATTAAGGCATTCATGTGGGGGTGGCGTAGTATTAGATAATATGTTACATACTGCTTAATATATTTAGGTACGACTTACTTACTAGCTAAACTAGCAAAAGTTGTTTTGCCATATACCTACATTCATCATAATCATCATCTCAGCGTTAATCCTAGTCGCATCCGAACCTTTTTCAGCTTTGGAGTCTGGGGTCCGCTTTACCAGTCTAACTGCTGATTATGGCTAAATTTATCGATATTTTCCGTGAAGCGACTGCCGTCTGACCTCTATAACCCGAAGGCGATATCAAATCATTGCAGTTAGACCAATTGTTGGACTTTTGAGGGCTCCAACAACCCGTAATGACTGCCATTACTTAGATGTTTGTATGGCAACCGGGACCAACGGCCTAGCGTGCTTTGCGAGACACGACCAGAGCACTGCAAATATTCATATAAATATACAAATATTTGCACTGCGCGGGGATCGAAACCGCGCCTCCTTGCGCAGTGACCGCGTTCGCTACCACTGCACCACGGAGGCTGTGAAAGTTTTGCCATATACATTATTTATAGTAAAGCGACAGCCTCTGTGGCGTAGCGGTAGCGGTTGCGGCCGCTGCGCAAGGTGGCGCGGGTTCGATCCCCGCACAGTGCAAGTATTTGTATGCATGAATATGAATATTTGCACTGGTCTGGTCGTGCCTCGGAAAGCACGTTAAACCGTTGGTCCCGGTTGCCATACGAACATCTAGTGGCAGTCGTTACGGGTTGTTGGAGCCCTCAAAAATCCAACAATTGGTCTAACTGTAATGCTTCGATGTCGCCTTCGGGTTGTGGAGGTCAGACGGCAGTCGCTTCACGGAAAATGTCGAAGTTTAGCCATATCAGCAGTTGGACTGGTAAAGCGGACCCCAGACTCCAAAGCTGAAAAAGACTTCGGATGCGACTGGGATTAACGCTGGGATGATGATGATGATGATGATTATTTATAGTAAATATACAGTATGTTAAATAACAGAGGGCGTTCCCTTAAACTCGTTAATATATATCATTAATAGATTAAAATAAAAATATCAGCATAGAAAAATAAGCATAAAAAAATCCGATTAAAAAAAGTTCTAATTGGAAATAAATTTGAAACCTCCTGTTTTAAATCAAAATAGTAGTCGTCATGTATAAATAAATTGCGACGTTGCCGTCTTTCATGTTCGCGTGTACAGTGTGTTTCACATGTCAATTTAAAATTTTTATTGAATATTTTCATATTGGAAAATTTTTTAAAACATTTTGTTTTCGAATGGAAATATTTTTTTAGCATGTATGTAAGTATGCTATACTATTTCGGGTTAACGGGAACGCCCTCTGTTAGTTAACATACTGTATAATTACGATTAAAAACAGAGGTTGATCGTAGAAGGGCGAAAATGGGTTATATTATTTTTTAATGCCATATTAAAAAAAAAAAAACAAAATAATAAATAAAATGTTGAGGGTGGACATGGACAACTGTATCACTTAGGGTTATGTAAAATAGATAGTAGCTTATAGGACCTATTGAATATGCATATAAAATTTCATGATATTCGATCTACCCGTTTCGGAGGAGTATGGTAAAGATGTCTGCACACCGAACGCCGGCACCGGTACGCACCGGCACGAACCCGACGCCGACGGGCAAGACGGCCTGATTTACACGTAAGCCTGTTAAAATTAGGCCGCCTTGCCCACCGGGTGTGTAGACGCCTTAACTAACATTGTGACACGAGAATTTTATATATAAGATCTAGTTGAAAGGGCGATAAGCTCGCAACCTCTGAGGTGCGCAGTAAGTACACTTGTTAGGCATACCTGCTCCCTAATCGGTGAAGACATTTCTGTCAAATGATTGCGACTAGTTGGGATCGTTTGGACCGAACGGACCAATGGGCGGTCCGAACGATCCTAACTGAGGTCAACTAGTCGCAACAAAAATGTGTTCGCTGATTAGAGGGCTGGTTGGTAAGATAAGATAAGATCATTTATTTGTATAAACACGTGTATGTTAAGATGAAGATAATATTAATACAGTTCAATATGTTTTGCCGGGGATGGCGTACAAAATTATTTGAGAACATTTAAGTAATTTGAATAATATTTAAAGAGAAAAAAAAAGTTAAAACATTCAATTCAATCAATTAGTACAAAATAGTCAAACCTTAGTCACACTCAATAGCAAAAAAAAAAACAAAAAAAAAAATGGTGTAGTTATACCTGTGTTCGGTTGTGTCGAATCAAATCATTCCGAACCAAACAAGGATGTAGGATATTACATAGCATTATTTACTGCTATTCGCGAATTAAGTATGTGTAGTTACAATAGTGCAGTTCTGTTAATTAATTCAAACCAAGGGGTACAACACCCCCCACCCTGCGATTACCGTTGTGTTAAAACTGAAAAAATTGAGCTACCTGAGCCTCCACTTTATAACCTTTACCAAATAATATAAAAAGAAAAACAAAAAAGAAACACTTTAAAAGCACCAAAATACATGTTTATAAACATAAGTTATTTAATAAGTACAGGATCATCATTTTGAAAGTGCCTCCATATCAACACCAAGATGTAAGTGAGAACCAAACTAAATATCAATACAAAGCAGAGGCACCAGACCCATCGAAACCTCCCGCCCAACATCTGTTCGCCGTGGAGAGGGCCTCGGACTATGAAGGCATTGTGATAGGCGGGCACCGTCGGCCGCGACGGGGGCGGCTTCTCCATCGTTCAATGAAACTGATACAAAACTCTGGCCGCGATCTGTTGAACAAATACTTTATTAACGTTATCCTACCGTTACCTAGATCACCTCCTCCCAGCATTCAGTGGTCCAGGCTGAGATGATGATGAATAAGACCGAACAGTTGCCATAATCCACTGTATAGGGAACGTTATGTCAAACACCTTTTCAGTAAAAAAGTATATTTTAATGTAAACCAGATATTTAATCTATACTAATATACAATATGTAAAGAAAACCTTGTCCGATCTGTAATGTATTGAAACACCGCGATCAAGATGGCAACTACTTTATTATCTAATGTTGGTAGGTGAACATTACTTACTACACATTACAAACATATACCCACAACATCTTCCCCTTTAAAAACACAAAGAAAACAATAGTAAAAGGAAAGTAAACAAAGTTTGACATTTAACTCTTCCGAGCCTTACTACGTGTTAAAGGTGGTGAATATGAACTTCGCATACTTTTATCAATGTTGATGCTTGGTTCATAGTCATCATCCCCCGAGACATATACATCATCCTCCGAATTACAATTTTGTTCATCATCATCATCATCGGATAGAACAATATAATTATCAGTTTTGCTAGTGTCTTTTTTATTGTCACCCATACTCTTAAGCAAATGTCGGCGATTTCGACGATAAATACCTTTTTTTGTTTTTTATAATGTATGAACGCGGTGTTGACGCCTTTGCTACAACTTTGCCTGGGATTCTCTCGTTATTATTTTCTAACATGATGACGTCATCGCCAACACTTAACTCTGGTAAGGGTTTACAATGTCGATCGTAATACGATTTACTTTTCATTTGCTTACGGAGTAATTCTTTATGCTGTATAATATCATCACAATTTGTTCGTTTTAAGAGATCCGGATGTACTGGTAATGTGCAATTTAATCTCCTTCCCATCATTATTCGTGCAGGAGAATCCAAATTTTCCCGCGGTGTATTTCGGTAACTTAATAAATTTAAATAAAAGTCGCTGTTGCTGTCTATTGACTTTTTTAATATTTTTTTGATAGTTTGTACTGCTCTTTCACTCTTTCCATTGGACTGAGCATAATATGGAGAAGAAGTGATGTGAGTAAAACCCCACGATGACGCAAATTTAACAAAATTACTACAAGAAAATTGAGGACCATTGTCAGTGATAACCGTATCCGGTATTCCATACCGTGCAAAATTTTCCTTCATAAGATTAATCACCGAATTAGCCGAAATATCTCTTAAATGGCCTACTTCAATAAAACCCGAAAAATAATCTACTAAAATTAAATAACATTTCTTTCTGTACTCAAATATATCTGACCCTATTTTATTCCACGGCAACTCTGGTATAGAAATGGGAATCATAGGTTCCTTACTTGGTTTGTTTGAATTCTCCTGGCATACATTACATTTTTTACATAATTTTCTATGTCATTACCAATTCCTGGCCAAAATAATACTTCACGTGCACGTCTCTTACAACGATCGATTCCCAAATGGCCTTCGTGAATGATTTTTAACATCTCATTTCTCATAGATATTGGTATCAAAACCTGTTTATTTTTAAATATTACACCATCCACATAATACAGTTGATCCCTCATAGACCAATAGTATTTTAAAGAATTGTTTATATTAAACTTATTTGGCCAACCTTGAGCTATATATTTTAACAATAATTTTAAGCTTTCATCTTTACTAGTTTCTAACTTAATCCTAGTAAATTTATTGTGTGACATTGGCACATTATTAACCACCATTTTAACTTGACTCAATATAGCCTCGCTAATGTTGTCGCTATACAAGTCTGAGAGGGGCGCACGCGACAATGTGTCGGGTATATACATATACTTCCCGGGTTTATAAGTAACTGATAAGTCATATCCTTGTAATTTTAACATCATACGTTGTAAGCGTGCTGGGATCGAGCCTAAGGATTTTTTAAAAATATTTTCCAGTGGTTTATGGTCCGATTCAACGACAACTTGTTTTCCATAAATGTATTGATGAAACTTTTCACATGCAAAAACAATAGCCAGCATTTCTTTTTCGATTTGTGCATATCTTTGTTGTGTGTCTGTGAGTGTGCGTGAAGCATATTCAACTGGTCGCCCATTTTGCATGAGCACGGCGCCAAGCGCAGTACTACTTGCATCTACAGATAATAAAACTGGGCTACAAACGTCATACAATGCCAAAACTGGTGCATTACATATTAAATCTTTTAATTTGTTAAATGCTTTCTTATGGCCAACTTCCCAGGTCCACAAAATATCTTTTTTTAACAATCTTGTTAGTGGAAATGTCTGTTCGGAATAATGAGGTATAAATTTAGAAAGATAATTTATTGTACCCAGAAACCGTTCTAAGCTCTTTCTATCCACAGGTTCTGGCATTTCTTTTATTGCTCTTACTTTCTCAAAATCTACCTTCATTCCATCTTTGTTAAAAATATGGCCTAAGTACGTTACTTCTTCCACACAAATGCGACACTTGTCTTTATTGAATTTTAAATTTATTTCGCGGGCCCTGTTTAACAATGCTTTTAAACGCATATCATGCTCAGCTTTATTCTTTCCCCAACAAATAATATCATCTATAAACGAATCTACCCCTTCTAGGCCTTCGAACAATTGTTTAACTTTTGCATGAAATACTTCAGGTGCACTATTCAAGCCAAAAGGTAATCTTAGATATTGGTATCGCCCAAAGGGTGTACTAAATGTACATAAGTCTGCACTTTCATTATCTAATTTAACCGACCAAAAACCAGAATTTGCGTCTAAAACTGAAAAATATTTAGCTCCATATAATTTAGCAGCCAATTCGTTTATTGTTGGTAATTGAAAGTGTGCACGCTGTATAGCTTTATTAAGCGGCCTCGGGTCCAAACATATACGCAACTGACCATTTTTCTTAGCAGCAATCACCATTGCGTTCACCCAAGGAGTAGGATGAGTCACCTTTCTAATGACCCCTAACTCAATCATTCTATTCAATTCATCCTTTAACTTAGTATGTAATCCTAGCGGTACTTTACGAGGAGCACAAACCACGGGCATAACTGTCTTATCAATGACAATATTATATTCTCCCGGTAAGCAACCCAAGCCTTTAAATAAATCATTATATTCTGTCACATTTATGTTATGAATTCGTTTTATTAAACCTAACGTTATACAAGCTTGCAATCCCAACACACTTTGACAATCACCAACAGCAATTGCAAATTTAATTGTATACTCAACATTCTTAAACCACCATGTCAAACTACATATACCTTTTATAGGAATATAATCGCCACTGTACGATTGTAGTTTCACATGTTGATTAATGCATATTAACTCGTTGTCGTAACCAAGTGACAAAAATCGTTTATAAGATAAAACACTAATATCTGCACCCGTGTCTAATTTAAATTTCTCTGAACCGTACTTCCCATGCAATGTTTCAAACCAGTCCTCCGACAGTGAATTAATCTCGGTAACGTTATACAGAATAGATATAAAAAATGACTCACAATCATCTATATCGTTGAACTTCTCTTCACTCATACCTATATCATGCACTTTTTTAACACTTTTTTTTAGTTTACACATTCTAGCGAAATGCCCATGGTTTTCACATACATAACACTGCACAGACGTAGCTGGACACGAGCCCGGCTCCGTACATTGACCTCCACACCTAAGACAGTGGCCCGATGCGCCCGCCTGCCGCACCGCGCTGCTGCCGGAGGCGGCCCCGGCCGCACCGCGTGCTCGGCGGCCACCGCGCCCGCGCCAGCCTGCTCGGTTGCCTGCGCCGTGCACGCCAACCACGTTAACATGCGCCGACGACGTTGACTCCCCGGCGCCTACCGCACCGCGGGTCTCCAACAAGCGACCGCTGTCTGTTGATATTTCATTGACTTGTACGATCTTAATAGCTTTTTCCAATGTGAGATCTTCTGTTCTCAGCAATCGATCACGTACAATCGAACTTGCTATGCCACAAACAATGCGGTCACGTATAAGCTCCTCTTCTAAATCTTTAAAACAGCAATATTTACTCAGAAGTTTCAATGCAGTTACATATTGATCGATCGATTCGCCAGTCACTTGATTCCTAGTAAAAAAATTGTATCTGGCCAGTGTAATATTTTGTCTCACGCCAAAATATTCATCAAACTTCTTTATTAACAAAGTGACGTCATCCTTGTCACTTTCTTGAACGAAGGTAAAGGTCTCATACACATCGAACCCCTCAGATCCAATAAGATTGATCAGTAAACTGGCCTGTACACCATCTTCTTCTTTATGCACCCCAGATGCTTTTAGAAACAACATAAATTGCGTTTTCCATTTCTTCCACGCGTCAGCCCGGCTGACGGAGCTGCCTTGCAAACATAATTCCGACGGTGGTCGCGCGTGTTCCATACTTTATTAACACTACTAAATATAATTTGATTATATTACGACACTGATAACAGATTAAGTACGAGCTGTTATTTGTTTTAACCGCTGTCACCATGTAATGTATTGAAACACCGCGATCAAGATGGCAACTACTTTATTATCTAATGTTGGTAGGTGAACATTACTTACTACACATTACAAACATATACCCACAACACGATCCATAAGGATAATAAAGGTTAGGTAAACACTTGACCAAATATAATATAAAATTTTACGTATTCATCATAGTAACAATATTAATGAATTTTAAAATAATCTTTTTTTCCCGCGAATTAATTCCAACTTCCCCGAAATTTGGTAATTTTAAAAAAAGTGACAACACCCTTTTGACGGTACGCTTACGCGATTCGACCACGCGTCGCGTGCCCTGCCCCCCGTCGCCCGCGGATGGGTGTCCTACCGCACATGTATTAAGTTACCTCTTTTTGCAAAATAATATTTATTTTTTTAGGAGGATTTTTTATACACTTTAGTCCGGGTTTGTCGGCAAGGATCGGACAGGATTTTCTTTACATCCATACTAATATTATAAATGCGAATGTAACTCTGTCTGTCTGTCTGTTACGCTTTCCCGCTTAAACTTCTCAACCGATTTTGATGAAATTTGGCACAGACAATCTTTAGACCCCGAGAAAGAACACAGGCTACCTTTTATCCCGGAAAAATTTGATATTCCCGAGGGAAATCTAAAAAGCGCGATATAACCGACCTCCACGCGGGCGAAGCCGCGGGCGGAAAGCTAGTATTGTATAAAGCTGAAGAGTTTGCTTGTTTGTTTAAACGCGCTAATCTCCGATTTGACAAATTCTTTTTGCGTAAAAAAAGAGCGCGTGAAACCGCGTGGCGCAGCTAGTAATAAATAATCATTTTCGCGCAACATTGTCGGAAGTGATAACTTGCGCAGGTCTACAGAAAACGCCTCCGTGTGGGCATCGAACCACCCCTGGCTGGAGGTTTTGAATTAATTTAAGGCAGCCACAGGATAGTCCGGTTAAGTAGTCACGACCTCTCAAGGTCAACTTCGAGATGCTATAGTAAAAAAAAAACCGCACCAATTATATTGTTACTCTTTGAAGCGGACACGGACGAGCATGGTGAGATAACGAGATACGCCTAGGTGTCTCCTAACGACTAGGTGAGGGGAAGAGACAGCTTATTCTCTATATCGTGGCGGGACGCGGCCGCTAGACCCTGGCAGCGGAAGACATTGTGTGTGGTAAGAGTCTATGGTGGGAGGCGATATATTATCTAAAAAATAAATTAAAAAAAAAAACGTTGCCCCACACTAGCATTGTCCCATGTATCGTGGATGCGTATATAAACATTTAAACTCATCATCATCTTTCAGCTTTGGAGTCTGGGGTCCGCTTTACCAGTCTAACTGCTGATTTTAGCTAAACTTCGATATTTTAAGTAAAGCGACTGCCGTCTGACCTCCACAACCCGAAGGCGATATCGAAGCATTGCGGTTAGACCAATCACCAATTGTTGGACTTTTAAAGGCTCCAACAACCCGTAACGACTGTCATTAGATTGTTAAGAAAATATATGGTAAAAAAAACTAAAAAACATGCTTTTAAAAAATATCAAACTGAAAAGTTAAAAATAATTTTAAAAAAGCGGTAGGCGCTTAATATACAAAAAATATGGCACAAAGCGGCTCACGCTTTTTTTTTAAATTATTTTTAACTTTAAAAACTTGACGAAAATCCGGCACACAATGAGCAATTATTTCATCATCCACTTTCAACACTCGTAAAGACAACTTATCAGACATTGGATATAAGTATTTAATTAATGCATATTAAGAAAGAATACATGTAACACTTAACATGTAACACTACTAAGAGATATAAAATAATTTATTACTCTCATTTTAATCGCAGAAAAATTGTCTTTACGAGTGTTGAAAGTGGATGAAGAAATAATTGCTCATTGTGTGCCGGATTTCCGTCAAGCTTTTGTTTGATAAATCTTAAAAAAATATGGTAAAAAAAAACTAAAAAACATGCCTTTAAAAAATATCAAACTAAACAGTTAAAAATAATTTAAAAAAAAGCGTGAGGCGCTTTGTGCCGTATTTTTTGTATATTAAGCGCCTCACGCTTTTTTAAAATTATTTTTAACTTTTTAGTTTGATATTTTTTAGTTTTATAAAATATATTTAGTTTCAACTTTTTAGTTCGACTTTATTATTTAAAAAAAACGAACGAACGAACGTATTGAAAATGGTGGGACATTTCACAGTAATGAGCCGCTCACTTGTAGTCCAAAGAGTTAGAGGCGGACAAACAAACAAGCAAGCTAGCAAACATACAAGTGAAGCTAATAAAAAGCATGTAATATGACAAATTAATCCCTGCAGGAAAAGTAGTTCATAATTAGTAATTAAATAGACATCTGCTAAAAAATAAGAAGAAAATAACGAGGATTTTACGAGCGCTCGGCGCGGCTTGATACCGCTCGCGCGCTCGGACGTACAACGCACTCACATCGGGACGTTCAAGTGGACACATGCATATATGGATGACGGTGTCATTTTGATAAAAGTTGCTCATTTGATATACGTAGTAGTGGGGGCAAACGCTGTGACGTTATTTAGTAATGGCGGCACGTGGATAGCGTCGTTTTGGAAAGTGGGAATTATTTAACAGTAACTTCGATTTGAGGCTCGAGCACTTCTCCGAGGCGAAACTGTCGGTTTGCCTATTTAAATTATTATTGTCAAGATTGGACGGTATATTTACACTTCGTGCTTTAATTCAAAACATCACCTACGAAATGGAACCCTTACCACCACACCAAGATGGTGACCCGCTCTGCCGTCGGTGCCGTCGTCTTATAGAATGACTATCACCATGGCCCACATCTTAGGAACTGTGTTGCCGCGTTTTATTTATCCTACATAGGTAATTTGTCCTTTTGTTTATTATTTAGTCGACACGTATTATGACGTCGCGTCGCCATCGACGTGCCCTGATTTCCTTGTTCACGAGCTAAAATAAAGTTCAGTTTTTTTTTTTATTTTTTATGATTATAAACTAGTGCTTAACTGCAACCCCGCCTGATGGTAAGCAGTGATGCAATCGTTGATGGTAAAGCGACCTAGTTTATTAAGCCTATTCACTTAAAAACTTAGGAATAGTAAGGATGACGGCAGTTGAGCGAGGTGATGCAATGTTAAACCCAAGACCAACACGACCAACGATGCTGCGCCAGAGGGAGATTGATCTGGAGACTCTCCACGACCAAACTCCCGATACAACAACATTTGGCGCATCTTACCCGGCACACATCGCAACACAACTGCTCAGACCCGTCCTCCGTACAGCTTCACCAGACATCATGCTGGAACACGACGAATCGCTTGGCAGCAAGACCTTGATTGGTGGGTGGTAACTTCTGCCGGCAGCCGATGTTATGGCCTACCACCGAGGAACCGAGTGCATCTTTTTGTTTCTTTATATTTTATTAAGAAACGGGCAGAAGATAAAATGTCAGTTTAGACCTGTCAAATTAGTCCGCTCCTGACGTAAACTGACGTATTTTTGGTCGCCATGTTTATAATCGCGTCTAAACTGTCTATGGAGTATCTTAATTTGACAGGATTAAAGTAAAATGTTATCTTCTATCCTTTTGTTGATGAAATAGAAATAAAATGATGCACTTGAAATTAGTTTAGTTCGTGAACAAGAGAATCGACGTCAATATCCCTTTCTATGGTGTTCATGTAATGCGTGCTGAGAAAATATTTGGAAGCTGCAAGCTATACGCGGTCCCGAAACGTGTTGTCAACTTCCATTAGAATAGAATACTCTTAATTACGTACACCATATAGATGAGGCGAATAAAATCAAACACAGCTAAATCCAATTACCATTTTCTTTCACAAATAAAGAAAAACGTTACTTTGACATTTTTAGGAACAAAATTCGTTTTCAAATTATGTTCTAGACATATAGAAAAGTTATTAAAGGCTCATAGATAACCATCTAAACTACCAAAGTGCAAGGTTCTTAACTTCTTTTATATCGAACTAGCGGTCGCCAGCGACTTCGTTCGCGTGGAGTTAGTTATGCCCCGCTCCTATTGGTCGCAGTGTGATGTTATATAGCCTTAAGCCTTCCTGGATTAATGGGCTATCCAACTCAAAAAGAATTTTTCAAATCGGACCAGTAGTTTCCGAGATTAGCGCGCACAAACAAACAAACATACAAACAAACTTTTCAGCTTTATACAGTATGTTAACTAACAGAGGGCGTTCCCGTTAACCCGAAATAGTATAGCATACATACATGCTAAAAAAAATATTTCTATTCGAAAACAAAATGTTTTAAAATTTTTTCCAATATGAAAATATCCAATAAAAATTTTAAATTGACATGTAAAAGAAACACACTGTACACGCGAAGATGAAAGACGGCAACGTCGCAATTTATTTATACATGACGACTACTATTTTGATTTAAAACAGGAGGTTTCAAATTTATTTCCAATTAGAATTTTTTTTTATTCGGATTTTTTTATGCTTATTTTTCTATGCTGATATTTTTATTTTAATCTATTAATGATATATATTAACGAGTTTAAGGGAACGCCCTCTGTTATTTAACATACTGTATATTAGTATAGATTAATTAAAATGGACATAGCTGATATTGATCCCAACTTTTGGATTTAGACCAAACATCTTTGTTACCAATAATTTATTGATTACGCCTTCCCTCCTGGTATAGCTTCTGGTACACCAAGTTTTTTATCCACTTTTATTTCCGAAACAACCCGAAAACCCAAGTTTTCATTAAAATAACACCACACAAAATGAACTCAATAGTATAAGATCTGCCAGATTGGAAGCACAACAGAGCTCACTGATTGGTCGGTTATAACTTTAGCTGTCTTTGATTCTCAGAAAGCGGGATATAGCTACCTCTGTGACTAACTGCATTTTTGAAACGATTTTAAAGGATCTATCTGCTTTTGGTGCCAAAGAATTGAGGACATGTTAGCATTTTGCTTAACGAATAAAATGGTATACCCAGCTTAAAAATTACCATAAATGGATTCAGCTGTTTTTGATTTTATATGCCTCAGATTACAGAAAATAATTAAAATAAAGATTTTACAAAGGGTGACACAATGAGCTATTAACGACATCCAAACGAATTATAAAGGCGTATTCGTATAAAGTCTTGAAGACTTTGTCCCGCCACTTTTTTTTCCCAACGAAAGCACTAGGAAGTGGTGAAGGGCGGGCGTCTTGGTGGGACTGTCTTATGTAATATTGACGTTCAAAAAGTGCTGATTCTCAGCCTAATTTGAATAAATGACTGTTGATTTGATTTGAAACATGCCATCATAAAATTAAAAAAAAAACCAAAAGAACTCTTTAAAAACAGTTTATTTTTTATGAAACTTTCTTTTCCCATGGGGCCACATACTCGCTTTCTTTGATGAAGAAGAAAACTAGCATTGTTGTGCAAACACCAGCGATGAGTACCAAGCCCACGAGGTGCACCCATTTCAAGTATTTCCAAAGGAAAGTGTTCTCTGTAACCTGGCCAGTTACGGTGCGATGGGACGGAGTTGGAGCTGACATCTGTAGTTTTATGTCACCTCAACTAAAATAATATTATCTGTGGAACAAATAATTGCATGGTGGGTAAAAAGTCAAAGGGGAGACACATCTGCAGCTGCCCCTCTAAATTGACTTTAAATTGTCAAATTAGGGCGGAAAACGTTACTTCGTAATATTTTCACGACTTATCCCATTAAATGACTATCCCCTATGTTCTCGCATTTTCAATATGCAACTGACTAGTTCGGGTAGGATTTATTTTTTTATATCTAAGTCTTCTATTATAAAAAAATTCTCCTGTCACAGTGTTTGGTTCCGAACTCTTCCAAAACGGCTGTACGTATTTTAATGAAATTACATGTATATATTAGTTAGGCCTGAAGAATAGGTTTTTACTTATTTTTTATATTACCTACTAATACTTAGGCGTGTGAAACCGCGCGGCGTAGCTAATCTATATAAAGCTGAAGAGTTTGTTTGTTTGTTTGTTCGCGATAATCTCTGAAACTACTGGTCCGATTTGAAAAATTCTTTTTGCGTTAGATAGCCCATCAATCCAGGAAGGCCTTTGGCTATAGAACATCAAGCTGCGACCATTAGGAGCGGAGCATAATTAATTCCACGTGAACGCAGTCGCTGGCGGCTGCTAGTATTTTATAAATCATATGATTATTGTCATCCATTTAATTTTACTCTACTGTATTATCGTCATACCGTGGAAGTGCACGATAATATTATCGTCGTTAAACAATATAATAACACCGACCTTCCCGTGCCGAATCATGCCGAACCGAATAAGTGTGTAACCACCCCTTTGTTTGGTGGGAAATCCTCAAATAATCCCGCTCTGGGCGAAGAAAAGGGCGTGTCAGAATTTTACTCACTAAAACCCACCAGTCTTCTTTCATTGAGTGAGAGAGCAGTGATTGCCTCTTACTCACGCGCTCTGCCTCCTTTTATGTGAGCATTACTTCTTCGCAGAAGGAGATGATAGTCACAAATGCAATGTTGCTCCGTAACATAGCCTCGACCATATCCGCGAGAGATCATCTCCGCGATCGCAGCCATGAGGACACAACGGCGCTCCCAATGTGTCCTCAGGGCGAAACAGTGGTGACATGAGGACATAACGGCGCTCCCTATGTGTCCTCAGGGCGAAACAGTGGTGACATGAGGATACAACGGCGCTCCCAATGTGTCCTCAGGGTGAACTCGAAACAGTGGTGACATCCTTTCGTTTCGTACTGTCTTATCCTAAACAAGAACATCCTAAAACAGCCGTGTCTGGTGAGGACCTGCGTTAGACGGAAGGTGAGGGTGCCGTGGCGCCTCTCTAGCCATTTCTCAAAGAGTGGACTTATCGCTGTAATTGTGGCGTGCCCAGCCGTGGTACTCAGTCCGCTGTATAGTGATTTCTCACAGCAGCGGAGTGTTGCCTCCTCTCGCTACATGCCTCGCTCTATGTGGGCGAGGACTTTAGCCTCCAAATCCTATGGCAGTAATCCAGCAAGGAGACTCGCTGCCTCAGCGTAGACCTTGCAGTATTCACGGATTAACTGAAGGGCCATGACTCTCGCCGCCTCAAGGATCATGCCCACACCGGTGTCACGTAAGGAGCCATAGACCGCAGACTGCCGCGAAGTGCCTCTGTCAGGAAGTGTGTGGACCCCCTAGATTGGGCAGAAAACGCCTCAAAGCAGCCCCGAGCGGCTCTAGCCTGGGAGCCCAATTCCGGAAATACTCCTTGATATTCCAGTGGCTGTCAAGAACAACTCAAAGGTACTTCATAGTTGACTCGATGCACGTGTGGACCCCTTCGTTATTTGTGAACCCGACGGTCGCGCGTCCCGAGGGCCATAAAATACTTGACGTCCACCTAGGATGGCCTCGGAATTGGGCAGGGCCACCTCGAGTCACAATTGCAGGATCCCTTCGAGGATTATAGCAAACCCGAGTGTCGCTGCTTTGACCGCCGATGCTCCTCCTCTACGCTAGGACAAGTGTATCGTCAGCGTAACAAACTACGCTGACGTCACTAGGCCAGGGAGGTCGGCCTGCAGCACCCAGTCATATCATCCCGGATGCGGCCCTAAGACCGACCCCTGTGGGATACCGTACGACAAGTAGCACTTACTTTCATTTTATTTACCGCTGCTTGCAAACTATCTATGCAATAGTGCGGTTCTGTCTGTTCTTCAATTACCTTTTAAAAATTAAAGCTGATTTTATTTGTGGGGTTACCAAATCGCTACCATAGCATAATCATACGTGTCCGCATCTCGCTACATTTCTTGCCACTAGATGACATGGACAATAGACTACATGGTTCGGCCCTCAAACAAACAAAGACAAAATCTTGAAATGTACCCACAATATGTAGCTTTTAAATCACTGATTAGTACGCCACCAGTATATGGCGAAAGATGTAAGCATGATTTGACAAATAATACTTAACGTGTTTTAACATACCTGCGAAAACCTATATTTTACTACCCACTGTTCGTATAGGTCGTCGCCCGGTTTTTTTTTAAATAATTATAAACTTGTGCTTAACCCCAATCCCGCCTGATGGTAACCAGTGATGCAATCGTTGATGGTAAAGTGCGCTAGTTTATTAAGAGCCTATTCACTCAAAAACACTGAGTGAATAGGGGGGAAGACGGCAGTTGAGCGAGGTGATGCAATGTTAAACCCAACAACACGACCAACGATGCTGCGCCAGAGGGAGATTAATATGGAAACCCTCCACGACCAAACGCCCGACTCAACAACATTTGGCGCATCGTATCCGGCACACACCGCAACACAACTGTACAGACCCGTCCTCCGTACGGCTACACCAGTCTTCATGACGGAACACGACGAATCGCTTGGCGGCAAGACTTTGTCTGGTGGATGGTAACTTCTGGCGGCAGCCGATGTTGTGGCCTACCACCGAGAAGAGACTAATTAACCGGGTCCAGACGTTTCCGAAAAAAATAATTCATGCAAACCTCGTCCTGATAATTGGGAATACAAAAAAAAAAAAAAACACACGATGGTTTCTTTTCCCCTAAAATTATATAGATGAGGTACCTACAATACAATAACTTCCAAAAACTCAAACGTTTATTTAACGACATATATTCAAAATCCACAAAATAATGACGTAACTGTTTTTCTTTATTACTTTTGCTTGTTCTTTTTTTTTTTTTTGTCCAAATCAAGTCACTTGGGACCGGCGTTCATAATAAACTTCACCATGAGGACGAGGATAATTATGCAAGAGGTCGAAGAAACAAAAAAGCCGAGCCAAAATAAAGTCCGTTTTTTTTCATCGCTCGTGAAGCCTGTGTAGTATTGAGGCTTCGACATTACTGGTATTACTGAAAACAATTAAATCTGTTGTATATTGCAGCATTCTTAGGACATTAAAACATTTTATTTCTTTTAACAGACTTGTAACGCATGCAATGCCGACTTGGAGCAAAATCCCCGAAGCTAGTCCTTGACGGTAGTTTGACATTAACAGCTCTTTTTTTTTTAACTGTCGCGCGCTTATTTCGCGCGTTCCGTTTTGATGTGTCGTAGTACTTCGTTTATCTACACCATAGACATATACTAATGGACATGCCGTACGCGTATAATCTGCAATTTTTTTTTGGTTTGAAAAGAGTGAGAGAGATGGCTTATGCTTTTGGTCTAGCACAACAGGCCTAGAGGGGGCCAGTCAAATTTTTAGAGTGAGTTATCTTTGTGCGCTATACGGACGCGGACGCGGTTTTTTGGCAATTACAAAATACGGTTTGTCAGTGTCTACTGCGTGGTTTTTGTAAAAGTTAGAGATCAGTCCTCATTTATATTTTGTTTAGTAATAAGGGGAGTTCAAACATGCTCTGCGAGACTTCCAGGGGGGTCCCCCACCCCCTTGGGTATGCTCATGACAATCACAAGTCGGATATTTGAAAATTCTTAACAAGCGACATTAAATTAAATTCGAACATCATCATTATTCTCCTGTACTTATGTAGTCAACAAGCAATAGGTATTTTTAAAAATAAAAGATAACAAATATACATAATTCGTAGATATATTCTCAAATCACAGTTAACACTACTAACATATTTTTTTTTACAAAAGGATCATCTTATATTCTATATTTTAATATTATTTCGTCTAAATTACGTTGTCTAAGTTCAGAATTTTTTACATAAAGCACCGCTGTAATGAGAACTATTAATAAAGTGGTAAATATAATGAAAAAACAAAGTGAAAGACAGGCCCGTCTAGTTTCACCGGCCGAATCACACGCACGGTAATGAGTCTTCGACAATACTGAAAGCAATGAATTTTAAAATTATCGCATTATTTAGGTTTGAGTTAAAAAATGCAGACTTGTAACCCACGACGCATATCACGACTTTAGACGTTGACGTGTTCCTCGCTGATCGAAATGCTATTTGTCTATCTAATTGTGCTAAGCATAACAATTTGCGTCAAAAGTGATTCGTTCTGAACTTGGATTTCCTTTCACAGTCGGCCATTAAACTTATTTTTTGTCTTAGCTTAGCTTTGCAGAAGGAGGTGACGGCCTGCCGTGAACTCTCGCTCCGGACTATGGCCTGAACCAGGGCCGGACGCGAGAGATCGCCGCCGATTGCCGCCCCGAGGACACGGCGGTGCTCTACCCAAGCCAGGCAGACCTGCACCGTGTTCTCAGGGCGATCCACACAGTGGTGACACCCTGACGTTTTCTCCCGCCTTATACGGAACAGGAACCTCCCAAAACAGCCGTGTCAGGTGAAGACTTGCGTCAGGCAGAAGTTGAGGGCGCCATGGCGTCTCTCTAGCCACTCCTCAAAGAGGAGACTTACCGCCGCTATTGTGGCGTGCCCATCTTCATAATCGTCACCATGCTTTGCAATAGTAATAAAAATGTTACCTTTGTTGCCAGCATTATGCATAACAAACGTCAATCACAATCTGATTTTTAAGGAGATGGAAATCTACTGCTTCATTTATATTCTAAAAATATATTTGATCAACAGCTAAATAAAGCAATGGATATTGCTGAAATGTCAAAATGAAACCTATTGCTGCTGATAGCCTTTTACGCAATTAACGTCCGAAAATCGAGGTCTTAAAAAATATGAATTAATTAAAAACGTCTTCAACATTTTTTATGCGAATCCCGAAACACGTGTCCAGTATTTTTAAGTAAAGAATTTAAGTATAAAATTTCAAAAACATATCATGAAAAACCACAATGATGAGCTTGCTATTTTACTTGGTTGTCCCAACAAAAATATGGTCAAAACTTCGCACGGCTCGCCCTTGCGCGGTGCGTTGACCTCTGGCGTTAGCTTTGGCGTGCGCGCATGTACTATGATCTAAAATTCTATCGTAACCGCTCAGTAACCACTCTGCAACAATTTCTAAATGTATTTGGGAAAAAATATAACATGGTGTAAAAATGATTGGAATCGATTCAGTTGCTTATTCTGAACAAACTATATTCAGGTTTCGTATGAACAAATTTCTTTTTGATATTTTCAGCTCAGAATTCACATAATAATAATCACTTAGTTGTAATCGAAAGGAGAGACGGTTAGCACTCCCCTTGACAAGGATGGAACACAAAAATGGTTAAGGTACGCTTGACTTGACAGCCTCCGTGGCGTAACGGTAGCGGACACGGCCGCTGCGCAAGGTGGCGCGGGTTCGATCCCAGCACAGTGCAAGTATTTGTATGCATGAATAAGAATATTTGCACTGGTCTAGTCGTGCCTCGGAAAGCACGGTAAGCAGTTGGTCCCGGTTGCCATACGAACATCTAGTGGCAGTCGTTACGGGTCGTTGGAGCCCTCAAAAGTCCAACAATTCGTCTAACTGCAATGCTTCGATATCGCCTTCGGGTTGTGGAGGTCAGACGGCAGTCCCTTCACGGAAAATGTCGAAGTTTAGCCATATCAGCAGTTGGTCTGGTAAAGCGGACCCCAGACTCCAAAGCTGAAAAGGCTTCGGATGCGACTGGGATTAACGCTGGGATGATGATGATGATGACTTAGTTGTAATCGACAGAATCTGTGTTTGATCATTTTAATGATTAAAAAGACAACATAGAGTGTTACAAAATTGCAAAAAAAAATTAGAATTTTGTAATTTTTCAATTTACCTGCGAGCACTGGCAATCCTCTGCTCTGCGAGGGAACAAAGAAAGTGTCCTGTATCAGCACTACATAAGATAAAACAAAGTCGCTTTCTCTGCCCCTATATCGCTATATATGCATTCTTCTTTCTTTTTTTTTTTTTGTTTTTTTGATATGGCATCTCGTAGGTGGCCATTAGAGGCCGTAACTACTTAACCGGACTTTCCTATGGATGCCTTAATTAAAACTAAAGCCTCCAGCCAGGGGCACATAAAACTAAATTAAAATTGGGCGACTACGCACTATGGGCACCCCCTGTGGGGTACGAACCTTGGCTTAGGGCGTCGTCGCTAGAGAGGATAGCAAGGGACGGCTGGATCGAATGTAATGTATTCTGCAATCTTTAAAAGTAGGTACGCAATGGATTTCGAAGCGCTTTTTTTGAAAAGTGATTGAAAAGGTAGATTTATACGCATAATAATAACATCCATTGAATAGTGGCGAAATACTGTTATTTTTGAGGTTTCTAATGTGATGTCGAAAATAAATTCATTTTTTCCGCTTACATTGCAAACGCAGGCTAACCTTTACGATATTTATCAAAAATAATGTACTATTAAATATTGTACCTACACATTGAAAAGGTCTATAGATTACTTCGCGATGGTGAATGTCTATCTCATAAGGATCTCCTACAATACATTTTTTTTATCGTTTACGACAATTAATGGCTTATTTTTGAAACTATTTTAACCTATAAGTACAACATTAATCTTTATTCAATTAAATACCTACCTTAAACACATTGTTCATTTATTAAAGATCTATATGGTTCGTGGTTGGTGTGGTGGTGGGTGTGGTTTGTGGTTGGTTTGGTGGTGGTATGGTGGTTTGGTATGGTTGGTGGTGGTGATCTGTATGGTTGGTTGGTGGTGGGTGGGTGTATGGTATGGAAATGAATATTTTCGAAGACAAACAGTTTTAAAAATTGTGATACGTAGCGTTTGCGGCGGTGCCGACCAGCCGGGGCGGCGTGGCGGCGGGCCTCTATGTTTTATACAGTATGTTAAATAACAGAGGGCGTTCCCTTAAACTCGTTAATATATATCATTAATAGATTAAAATAAAAATATCAGCATAGAAAAATAAGCATAAAAAAATCCGAATAAAAAAAAATTCTAATTGGAAATAAATTTGAAACCTCCTGTTTTAAATCAAAATAGTAGTCGTCATGTATAAATAAATTGCGACGTTGCCGTCTTTCATGTTCGCGTGTACAGTGTGTTTCTTTTACGTGTCAATTTAAAATTTTTATTGAATATTTTCTTATTGGAAAAAAATTTAAAACATTTTGTTTTCGAATGGAAATATTTTTTTTAGCATGTATGTATGCTATACTATTTCGAGTTAACGGGAACGCCCTCTGTTAGTTAACATACTGTATACAATGTTCACAGTTTTTTTGCAGTGTACCTAATTAGTATCAGCATTGGACCAGAGCGGCTCGCTACTACTACATAATGTAGATAAGAGGCTAGATCCATTTCTAAACTCTTACTTTGGGTAACGTAAATCATTTATTAACTTAATAAAAACTTGTATTAGAGTAACCACGTGCTAAGCTTTATTCAAAACTTTACGGAACACTAAACGCCCCCAAATCTAATAAAAGTCCAGTGTCCCAAGAGTGGAGGCGCATCGCATGTTACAAGTCTGTTCACCAAAATTAATAAATAAATCGGTATCGAAATAATGGTGAAAAAAACTTACCGCACTCCCGACAGACACGCGGCATTTTCCAATTTTTTTATCTAGAAAATAAAATTCACCGTCTCATCATCATTTAGTAAAAATTAAGTAGTAACTAAATAGACACCTCTATTCGCCGCCATATTTTGTTTAAACACTATCCTTGCTAGCGTGGTTTTTGACATACCGCATATGTTGTCACTGCCTGCTGTGTGGTTTATTTAAAAGTTAGAGATAAGTCCCCGTTTATACTTTGTTTAGTAGTATTATCTATACTAATATACAACGTGTAACATAAAGGGTATATATATAACAAAGGCATGGCATCTTTACATGATATCAAACGATATTGGAAGGGTTTTTTAATCCTATCTCTTTATGTTAGGAAGTTATGAGGAAAAACACCGCCTGTGATAGGCTACTATCATACTAGTCACACAGAGATATTTATGATATTTGTCGGATTTTGGCAAGTAACGTGACGGGTAACGAGTAGTTATTAACGTATGTAGTGTGCTGCCACGTTTGTTATGATTTGATTTTAAGAAACCCACGAAACCGAAAATTTGGTACCAATTTTTTGAGTATTTTATTTTGAGTTGAAACCCTTCCGATATCGTTTGATATCATCCAAAGATGCCATGCCCTTGGTAGGTATATACCCTTTTTGTTACACGTTGTATAAAGCTGAAGAGTTTGTTTGTTTGAACGCGCTAATCTCAGGTACTACTGGTCCGATTTGAAAAACTCTTTTTTGCGTTGGATAGCCCACTAATCCAGAAAGGTTTTAGGCTACATAACATCACGCTGCGACCAATAGGAGCGGAGCATATAAAAAAAAAACACATCGACACCAACGCGGGTGAAACCGCGCGGCGCAGATAGTATATTATAATTGAGGAGTTCATACGTGTTCTGCGAGATTTCCAGACCCCTCCCCTCTCTCCTGGGTAGGCCCTGGGTCGCTCTAAGTTCAGTTCACCTAAGTTTTGCGGTGAGATTGTTACAGAATTAATTGGAAGCTACTGGCGTGTCCTGCAGGTAAGATGCAGTGCATTGCACAGAGACAGCGCAGTCGTGGCCCTCTCTTGAAGTACGTACGTCCACGCACCTCCGTGTGGCCGAGTCTCGTCAATTCCTAAATTTCTATTGTTTAAACATATATATTAAATATTTATATTATTAATATTGTTGAAATATTTCGAATCTTTAAGCCCTCGTGGCTCTAGGGGCGACTCGAGCCGCGCCTTTACTCCGTCATTTCTCTTTCCGCCATTGTGATTTTAAATGTTTTACATCCATCGGGCGTCTCTTGTTAGCATTTCTGGTATATTTGTATTGTAATTCATATTTGTTGTGATATTTTACATTTAAATAGTATTCTTAATGTCTGTGTTCATCGATTCGATCCTCTTGGTTAATACCTACACTATCCAGTAGTGTATTGACTAAGAGGATTTAACTCAAGTTGGCACGAACGTCCGTTTGCCGAAATTGGTGGAAAACGGTAGAATGAAAAGAGGGGTACGCGTGAACACGGGTATTCGGGTTTTGGCAGCTCAACGAAGAAGTTGGAAAAATTGTTAGAGCAAAGTCAATAAACGTGACTATCCCGTAGAACTTGTATTCTCATTTTCTGACCTGTTAAAACTCTTGACGACCATATTTGTTATAATTGAAACTTTCGCCGATTCCTTGCCACAAGTGCCACAAGTGCCACAACCGAAACTAAATTTAAGTTCAACGCATCCTTTTCTTTCCATTTTAATAATTATAAAAGGACAGGAGTTAAAATATTGGTTTAGTCACGTACTCTGGTACCTGACAGGACTAAAAAAAGTACTTTTATCTACTAGGTCAGCACCTAGTCATTTAGATAGACAAAACAGTCAATCATAATATTTAATGCTTCTTTGAGTAAGATCTAATGTATCTGTTTTGTTTATAGTAAAGCAAAATAATTAATTTTAACTTAATATATTTTGCGCATGGCTACACTACACATCAAGCTATATGTAACCAGCATAAGCTGAGAAAAAGCTACCTAACGCGAAGTCAGCTAAGGTGCGTATTACAGAACGAAACGCAAGCATTGATCTCGGCTTGAGCATTACTTAAAACTAGTTTCAACCAATCAAATGGCTTGAATCGAGACTTAAGTAGAGCTTGAGTTTTGAGTGACGTTCTGTAATACGGACCGTATACTGGTAATGTATAGCTTGATATGTATACAATTACAGTGCATTAATGGACGGCGTCATTTCTCATGTGATAGCCGCGTTACTTGACAAAACAAGAGCTGAGCGCTTTTATAATTTCTACCGTGACGATATTATCAAGGCCACGTCACAACATCACGATAAACAGAGAAGTAAAATGTATGGAAACAGGAAGTTCGATCACGACAACGTAGCATACATTAAAATCAAAACGACAATATTATATTAATCAATGCTACCCACTAGCGCCCCCAGCATCACTAGCGCCATTCAGTAAAAGAAATTAAATATTTGTATCGACGAAAATATTGTTTTTCTTTTTTGTTAAAAGTAAGTAAACAGAGATGTACTATTGTAACACTATTCGCTAATAGCGGAAAATAATTGGTTAAAAAATATATAGATAGAATAGGTAGGGGTAGGCGCACATAGACATACTAATGGGCATGCCGTACATATATAATCTGCAGTATTTTAATAAATTTTTGTTTTGAAAAGAGTGAGAGATATGGCTTATGCTTTCGGTCTAGTACTATCTCTATCCTCATAGATGATTGATGATTTTGAGAGAGATAAAGATAGACAAAACTTCGTTTCCTCTCTTTCTTTCCGGGTGCCACAATTGTCATCTCTAAGGCAAGTCCATTAGAATATGTCGATGCAGGCATATAACATACTTAGGTACAGACGGCACGACATAGGTCCTGACGTCAGCAGATCAAACTACCCGAAACTCCTTGAACCTTAATGCTTTAGCGGTAAAGTAGAAAATACATTAAATATATTTTATATGTAGATAGTAGTACCTGACTTGACGTGCTGGGGTCTATACCTGTGTCTTAAAGCTGTAGATTAGGGTCGGCACAGACTTAACAGTAAAATACTCCTGCAATATTTAAATAAAATTTTAAATAACCCACAGGCATAATAATATTGTGACGCCATTTGGTGATCTGTGTGAAGCTTAGCTAGAGTTTATGGTAAAGTTTTGTTTTTAAACAAATTTTATTCAAATGTTGCAGAGTTCATCACGGATTCTGGATAAGTTTGTTGACGTGTGTGAAAGTTTATAAACATGGCAGTAGTAGGTGGAGGAATGCTATATCAAAAACACTACTTCCTCCAGCAAGATTTTAACGCACAATGGAGTTTGGACAAAACTACACTTTTATAAGCTTTGGCTGGAGGGTTTAAATTATTGTGGCATTTATATCTTACATGCAAGCCAGCATTCTAATTGCGTTACATACTACTACTGTCAGTTGGAATCATTTTGAAGCTTATTGCTATTCCATTGCTCCATATGTCCGAAAATGTGTCTACTCAATATCATAAATAACGCAATGAATATTATTGAACTCATCATCATCATCATCATTCTCCTGCCCTTATCCCAATTTATTTGGGGTCGGCGCCACATGTCTTTTTCTTCCATACATCCCTATCAGAAGCCATCTCGGCAGTCACCCCCTTCTTAGCCTTATCATCCTTCACACATTCCATCCATCGTTTCTTTGGTCTTCCCCTACTCTTATAGCCATCAACATTCATAATTAAAACTCTCCTCATTTCTCCGTAAGACATGCCCGTACCATGACAACCGATTTCCACACAACTTTTCAGCTACCGGTGCCACTTTCAGACTTCCTCTTATGTACTCATTTCTTATTCTATCCATTCGTGTAATAATACCACACATCCCTCTTAGCATTCTCATCTCGGCTGCATGCAATTGCCTTTCATTCATCCCTTCCGTAGCCCAACATTCTGATCCATACAAGACAGCAGGTCGGATCATGGTTTTATATATTTTCCCCTTAAGTTTAAGGGGAATGCGGGAGTCGCAGATGATGATCAATGAATATTATTGAACTGTCAAAATGAAACCCATTACTGCTGATAGTGTGTTACGTAATCACGCTGCTGGTTAAGCGCAGTGGATAACCACAAAGGTTGAATTGCGAGAGGCCTAATCGAATACATAAGTTTCACCAAAACTGTTGATCAATTGTTGTTCAACAACAGTTTACCTAATAGTAGGTATTATTAATTATTAACTAGCTTCCATGGGCGTAGCCACACTGGGGCAAGCTGGGGCGCTTGCCCTACCCTGGCTCTGATCTATCATCATCATCATCAACCTTTTTATCGTTCCATTGCTGGGCACAGGTCTCCTCTCATACAGAGAAAGATTGAGCGTAATCACCACGCTTGCTCAATGCTTTGCAATGCAATCAAAGGTTGGCGATTTCAGACTTCAAAAGTCCAGGTTTCCTCAAGACGTTTTCCTTCACTTTGTAATCAGTCATTGGTGTCCAAGATATACCTAGAAAGATGCGTAAATGTACTCTGATCTATAAGGTACCTAAGTACCCAAAAAAAGAAAAAAATCCGGGAGAGGATAGGCTGACTGCTGCCCCACCCTGAGCCTAAGGCTAGCTACGCCCATGCTAGTTCCATCTTTCTGAAAGACAAACTCCTTTAGCAATTCAAAACAGTGCCTGCAATATTGTAATAAAAGTTTTTGTGTTTGGGTACCGAAACATAACAATGTAGAAATACTCGAATGATATTTGTCCTGTCTGTGCGGACCTTAAGCTCTGGCCAAACTCAGGTGGAACCCGCGCGGGATTTGGAACAAAATTCGCTGGCGCTGATTGTGTCAAATAACTTGTAATATGAGGTCTCCAACAGTCGCCGGAAATCTTGATCTCAAAAAAATCGTGGCGTGGATTTGAAGGCCCACATTCCGCGCGGATCCACGTCATTGAGTTCTGAACTTAATAGTTAAGTACTTACATTATAATCTTATTTTTACTGTATTCTCATTCTTGGCGGGCCAACGTCGATGTTTGCGTTAGTAGAATATAATATACGAAGTGTTTTGGACGTAAATTTAACGAATTTTGTACAAAATATTAGGCTTCCTGTTTACACTCAATTTGACATTATAGGTATAGATAGGTACGTCAAAAACATATTTCTTTTTTTGAGTGGAGAGTGAAAGAAGAAGTTTTCATAAAGAGAGCTGAGAGGATTTAATTAAAGTTTCCATTTTGTACTGGCAAGTTCATGAGGGTGTTGGTAATAACAGTTATAAATATAGTATACTAGCTTTCCGCCCGCGGTTTCGCCCGCGTGGAATTCGGTTATATCGCGATAATATTTTTTTTTCAATAAAAGTTAGCCTATGTCCTTTCTCAGGGTCTAAAGATTGTCTGTGCCAAATTTCATTAAAATCGGATGGTAGGTTTAAGCGGGAAAGCGTAAGAGACAGACAGACTGAGTTACTTTCGCGTTTATAATATTAGTATGGATTTTGCAGTTTCTTCTTAATAACGCAAAAATATTTGTAAGCGTAATACCTAAATATATAGAGCAAAAAAATAACAAAGCATCTCGTCTCCACACTCCTGTCTCTCTCAATTGCCAACCACTGTTTCTAAAGTATTTATTTTTATGATATATTATAATGTGTGGGTACTTGTTTCACGAATGTAAGTCAGTCTGCGACCAGCCATTAAACTGTGCAACGACGCTCCTTGTTTTATTCAAATATTATCCAAGAATACCACATATTGGCGACGAGGCGATATTCACGCGAGCAAGAAGTAATATTTTGACATAATAGGTGTTGAAAATATAATGGCTCAAGGAAGAATTATGTTTGGAGGACATATTACGTTCGACCATCACGTGCAGGAATGGAGGATTTTTAAAAGTCGTTTCACTCAGTTTTGTTTGGTGAACGATATCACAGACGACACTGACAAGGCTCAAGTGAGACGAAGATGCCTGTTATTGACGTGCTTGGTGGAAGATACATACCGCATCGTTAAGGATTTGGTTTTTCCGGAAGAACTCGAATCGATAGGATACAAAAGTCTACTATCTAAGCTAGACAATCATTTTGCTGCTAAAAAGAGTACATTTGCGGAACGGTACAAGTTTTACAAAGCGGAGCAACGTCCAGAAGAAGATTTGGCTGAATGGGCTTCGCGGGTACGTAATCTCGCACAGTACTGTGGGTTTAAATCGGAACTCGAGTCAGCATTACGTGATCGGTTTGTCCTCGGATTGGAAAATATCAAGGAAAAGGAGAAGTTGTTCGCAGAAAGCATAGACGAGCTAACATTGAATCGTGCATTGGAAATAGCGCAAGGGGTAAGATGCGCACGATTAGCTTTGAGGGAGTCGCATAGCAGCGGCGCTGTCGCCGAGCCCACCGCGCTGCCAGCGGAGCCGGCGCATCCCGTGTTCGCATTAAAACAGCGCGGCGCAGTCAGTACGCAACGAGCAGGCGCCGCGGGCCGCGCCGCCGCCGCCGATATCTCGGAAGTTCGGAAGTGCTGCGGTGTGTGCGGATATAAGAACCATAGTATGGACCAGTGTCAATTTAAAAACTATGCGTGCAAAAAGTGCAATCAAAAAGGTCATTTAAAGCGTATGTGTAGAAATAACGTGAAAAATAGTAATTTCTTAGCAGCGGGTGACGATTATTCTTTTGAAGGTATTTATGATTTGTTTAACATTAAATGTGTTAATGGCGAACCGATGCAACAACTAGTGTCGGTGGCCGGTACAATGCTTAGGTGTGAAGTGGATAGCGGTAGTGCTGTCTCAGTTTTGGCAGATATTTTTTACAACTTGAATTTTCGGAATAAATACAATTTAAAGTCCTGCAACACGGTTTTGAATTGCTATAATGGTAGTAAGATTACACCGTTGGGTTGTGTTACCTTGCCTGTGACTTATAAGGGTCGTACGGAAAATTTAAAGTTTTATGTTGTAGATACGGGACAGTCTACCAAACAACCGTCGCTGTTAGGTCGGGATTTCATTTCCAAGTTTAGTTTACAGCTATGTATGGTTCCATGTAACTACATTAAAAATGTAGACTTAGTTGCTTATTTGAGAAGAAAATACGCTGGATTGTTTACCGACGAGTTAGGTACGTTTAATAAGCACAAAGTTTCTTTGAAAATTAAGCCAGACGCGCAGTTAAAATTTTTTAAACCAAGACCTGTACCGTTAGCTTTAAAACAAAAGGTGGAGGTAGAATTAAATAGATTGTTAGAATTAGGTATATTAGAGAAAGTTGAGCATTCGGAAGTCGCGACGCCAATCGTACCGGTGTTACGACCGGACGGTAATATTAGGATATGCGGTGACTACTCGGTTACACTAAACAAATGGTTATATGCGGATAGTTATCCTTTACCGCGCATTCAAGATCTATTTGCGAAACTTCATGGCGGGGTTCAGTTTTCAAAATTAGATTTATCTAGAGCCTATAACCAGTTATTGCTGGATGACAGCAAAAAACTAACATGTATTAACACTCATAAGGGTTTATTTTGCTACAACAGATTGGTTTTCGGGTTGTCAACAGCTCCAAGTATATTCCAGAGAATTTTAGAAGAAGTACTTGCGGGTATTGATGGAGTCTGTATTTTTCTAGATGATATTTTGGTTACGGCAGAAAATAAACACTTGCATCTTTCAAGGCTAGAAGAAGTAATGAATAGACTTGAAAAGTCAGGGTTTACTGTTAAAGAAAACAAATGCGATTTATTTAAAGATTCTGTTGAGTATTTAGGATATATTATTGACAAAAATGGATTACGTAAATCAAATTCTAAGGTAGAAGCTATATTGACTAGTAAATCTCCCAAAAATGTAAGCGAATTAAAGTCATTCTTGGGCATGGTTAATTATTATAGGTCATTCATTCGATCAGCATCTAGCCTTATGGCTCCCCTACATTTACTTTTAAAAAAAGGCGTTAAATGGAATTGGGGTGAGGAACAGGCTGTGGTTTTTAAAAGAATAAAAACGGAACTAGCATCAGACAGGACCTTGGCGCATTATGATCCCAAACTTCCTACGATAGTGAATGCAGACGCGGGGCCGCGCGGTCTAGGCGCGGTATTATCGCACCGATACCCCGATGGCACTGAGCGCGTAGTCGCTTACGCTTCACGCGCCCTGTCCAAAGCGGAGTGTAATTATTCGCAGATACAAAAAGAGGCTGCGGCTATTGTATTTTCTGTAAAAAAATTTCATCACTACCTATACGGTCGTATTGTACCTTTCACTTTGCGTACAGATCACAAACCGCTTCTAACTATATTCGGAAACAAAAAGGGGGTGCCAGAGATAGCGGCAAATCGTCTACAACGTTATGCATTGTTCTTGTCCTACTACTACGTCTTGTACTACTACGTCCTCGTACTTATCCTAGACTCAAACTTAAATCTGCCGTATACCTCCGATACATATAGCTATCGCTATGGTGCCTTAAACAATAAAGGCTTAAATATTATTGTATCCGATCTCCAGGATCTCATTTTAGACTTAATTCGTCGGAATGCTGCATCCCTGGAGATTGACTGTTTCAGGAAAAATAAAATGGATTCTTTACTGGTTTCACAGACATCTGATGACTGTCAGTTTTTTCTATAATTATATTAATATTATGCATCAAAATATCGCAGGTCTAGTGAACAAATCTGATATACTTTTAGTTGAACTGGTAGAATTATTCAATAAGGGAACGACTGTAGACGTTATCTGCATTACGGAGCATTTTATGAAATCTGGCGATGAGGATTTAATATATATACCCAATTTTTATCTGGCTTCTTACTATTCAAGAAATTCGAAACGAGGAGGTACATGTATCTTTGTCAGAAAAGGACTGCAATGTCGAATATTAGCTGACGTAGCTAAACAATCGATTTCAGGAGTAGTTGAATGTTGCGCTCTCGAACTTATATCGTATAACATTATAATTATTTCTATATACAGGGCACCGAAGCATAATTATATATTATTTTATGAAAAATTAGATAACATACTCAAAAAGCTTTGTTATGGGACAAATAAAAACATAATTCTAGCAGGAGATTTTAACATAGATGTAATAAAGAAAAACAAGATTACTCTAGAATTTGAATACTTTCTATTACAATATAATTTAAAACTAGCACTTCACCAACCGACAAGACTCAGAAGTAATACCTGTATCGATAATTTTGCACATAGTTATCAAAGGGGTTGTAAAGCTGATATAATAGATTTAGCTCTTTCGGATCATACATCACAAATACTGAAAGTACCTATAAGAAAAACTTGCAAACTACAATTTTGGAAATGTAAAAAACAAGACTATTCTCTCGATAATTTGGTTAAATTTAAAAATCTACTAGGCTGTTTATCTTTCATAGAAGTTCTTGATGCTAAAGAGGCAAACGTGTCATTTGAAGTCTTCATGAAAGATTTTATATTATTATATAAATTATGCTTTCCTGAAAAAATAATAAAAATCAGATCAAACAGGAAAATTAAGTGGATATCCCGAGGGATAAAGATATGTAGCCAGAAACAAAGAAAATTGCTTTGGAACTATCGAGTAGACCCTAGCTTAACAAATAAAAATAAATTTAAAAAATATTCTACGCTTTATAAAAAAATTATAAAACTGACTCAGAAAGCCCAAAACAATTATTTCATAAGTTCTTCTCAGAATAAATCTAAAGCCGCTTGGCAAGTTATTAATAAATCTAAAACGTGCTTACCACAGGAACAAATTACGACTATAATCAGAGATAACTTGACTTTTACACGACCCATTGACATTGCTAATGAATTTAATAATTACTATATTGACACAATTGAAAATAATATAAATTCTAATAAGACTGATGGTAAAGTTTTTGATAATCTTTCTTCTCAATCTTTATTTATGTCACCAGTCTCGAATGATGACATCGTAAAAATAATCACTGACCTTAAAAACACGAATACCGTTGGTTATGATGGCGTTAGTACGAGGGTCCTAAAATATGTTAAAGAAGATATAGCTTTGCCATTGACTCACATTATCAATCTCTGTATTGTTGATGGTATATTTCCTAATAGCCTAAAAAAAGTTATTATTAAACCTTTATTTAAAAAAGGAGAAAAAACGGATATGAAAAACTACAGACCCATTGCAAAGATTTCAGTGTTTTCAAAAATATTTGAGAAAGTTATATACAACTCCTTATATGCATATTTTGAAAAATACAACTTGTTTTGCAATGAACAGAAAGGTTTTCGTAAAAACATAAATATTAACTCGGCAATATTTGACTTAATCAATAACATTGTGACATCGGTTGACAAAAAGAATCCAATTTGTACTATATTTACTGATATGACGAAGGCTTTCGACTATGTTGACCATAAGATATTATTACAAAAGTTATATGGCTACGGTGTACGGGGAAATATCCTAAAATTGATACAATCATATTTAACTGATAGAGTTCAATGGACCGAAGTCTCGCGATTATGTACTAAAACTAAATTAGAAAAAGTACATATCTCAAAACAAAGATTTATAAAATATGGCGTGCCCCAAGGTGGCGTATTGGCACCACTGCTTTTTTTGATATACGTTAATGATCTCCCAAAAATAATTAAGCATAAGATGGTTCTCTTTGCAGATGACAGCACTGCAATAATAGAATGCAATGACATAAATAATTATGAAAATGACATTAATGAATCTCTAAGTAAAATAATAAACTGGCTTGATGACAATAATTTGAAAATTAATCTAACTAAAACCAACATCATGCAATATCATCAACGTTGCAAAAATAATGAACTTAATATCCATTATAAAGATTATAAAATACAGGAAGTTCATAATGCTAAGTTTTTGGGAATCATTATTGATAATAAATTGACATGGAATTCTCATACCGACAGTGTATGTAAACGATTGGGTAGGTCGTCGTATGCGCTATTTCAATTATCAAAAAAGGTTAACATTGAGACATTGCTCACAGCCTACCACGGTCAGATAGCTTCTGTTTTACGATACGGAATTATGTTCTGGGGGCAGTCAGTTAATAGGGAGGTTGTATTTAGGATGCAGAAACGCTGTGTGAGGTCTATGTGTGGTTTAAAAACTACAGACAGCTGTATTCCACACTTTAAAAAACTAAAAATATTGACATTGCCAGCAATGTACATAATGGAAACGGCATTATTTGTTAAGAAGAACCTGCATTTATTCGCCAGTTTATCTAAAGTCAGAAAAAATCCATTACGCACCCAATATTTTCATAAACTATGCAATGTAAAATGTAAGACAGCTCTAATGCGAAAAAGTTTTCTTGGCAACGCTCCAAAAATTTATAACAAAATACCTAATGACATTAAAGATATGCCACTGATACAATTTAAAAACGCACTTAATAAATTACTTATTGAAAAATGTTATTACACGTTAGACGAATTCTTGAATGATGGCTCAATGTAAAGAATATTGTATAATAATATTGTATATAATTATTATACTTTTGAATTATAATATTGATGATGTATTTTTTTTATCATTTTAATTATTTTGACCTAAGTTTTTTTTTTTTTTGACATATGTAATAAGAAATAATTCCTCATTTGGGTATGACATTTTAATTTAAATAGTAATTATGCATGATTTTATATTGATGATTTTGATTATTTTGACTTAGATTTTTTTTTTTTTTACATTAATTAATGAGAAATTGTTCCTCATCTGGGCCTGTCACTTTAATTGAAAGAGTAATTGTGCATGATTTTTTGAAAAGTATATTCTTATTGCTTCAAATTTTGCTATGATGAGCCACATGGACACTATATTTTTGTACGCCTACTGGCATAACACAGCGCGTTATTCTATGTAAGATCTGTAAATATTTACCTGTGTTAACAAATAAATGATTTGATTTGATTTGATTTGATTTGATTTGTCTGCATATAACTTTAACCTTGAGTATGTTAGAAGTGAGCAAAATGTGGCAGATTATTTATCTCGTTCGGTTGCCGAATACATTAAGTGTAACAATGAGGTATTGGAAAATGACGATAAATCAATGTTTGTTAATCACATTACCGATAGCAATTTAAAGCCGATTACACTAGAGGATATTAAGCGGGAAACTGAACGAGATGAAATGTTATGCATAGTTACACGTTATGTTAGAAACGGTTGGCCCAAGAAGATTTCCGATTTACGTGTGAAACAGTTTTTCGCTTGTAGGGGTGATTTGAGTTATGAAAATGGGTGTTTACTTAGAGGCCACAAATTGGTAATACCATCCATTTTCAGGGAACAAATTCTAGACATGCTACATATTCCACACTTTGGAGTAGTTAAGACAAAAACGGAAGCAAGATCGCGTTTCTGGTGGCCAAATATTGATAAACATATAGAAGAAAAGGTAGGTTCCTGTATTAAATGTAATTCTCTACGCAGCAACCCGCCTCGCAGTCCGCTCGCTGCGTGGCCATACCCTGCGCGACCTTGGGAACGGGTGCATTTAGATATGTTTACGCTCGTCGGCAAACAGTTTTTAATTGCTGTAGATGCGCACTCAAAATGGGTGGAATGTTTTCCAATGGCAAGTACGGATAGTGAAGCTATAATTTCTAAGTTGTCAGAAATGTTCAGTAGGTTTGGAATAGTGCGTACCTTGGTCACAGACAATGGTAGAAATTTTTGTTCAAGCCAATTTGATAGGTATTGTTTGGTTAACGGCATTCAACATTTAACAACCGCTCCATATCATCCGGCATCAAATGGCCAGGCAGAAAATACTGTCAAAACGGTTAAACGGGGTTTGAAATTAATGTTGAATGAAAGTTGTAATCCAAAGGTAATACAACACCAGCTTAATGACTTTCTGCTGAATTATAGGAATTCAAAACATTGTACGACGGGTTTTTCGCCGGCTCAGTTGTTGTTCGGTCGCTCATTACGCAGTAGGCTCGATTTGTTGGAAGTAACATCCGATACTGCACATTCCAAAGAAATGAGTCATACTGATAACGCATCAGCTGTGTCGTACGCATCCGCTGCTAAGAATAATGTTGTTCAAAAACAGACCTTGCAGCTTAAACATTACGGAGGCAGTCGTAATAGTGAATGGAGTTATAACGATCAAGTTTTAATTAAACATTTTTATAATAATGGAACAAAACATAAATGGCTTTATGGTGTCGTAAGACATAAAATAGGAAATAGACTGTATGGTATTTACGTTCCAGTGCTAAAAACTGTTCTAAAAAAACATTTAGACCATATTGTAAGCTACAAAGGGACACAATCGCAATCATCCGAGTGCGAGGAGGTAGGCGATTTCCTACCACATGGAACAGTAACTGATCCCGCTGATACGCCCGTGGAACATGACCCCACGGCCCAAGTTGACTTGGAGGGAGAGGAGAGTGATACTTCGTTTTGTTCTGTTCCTGAGACTCCACCTACGATACAGCAAACAGATCAGACGTCAAATAATAATTCCGAAGAAGAAGGGAGAAAGGATTGCGAAAGGATCGATATACCTTTGGTGACTGATCAACCTGAGCAACCAAGCACGGAGCCACTGAGTACATACCAAAGGCCAGTTAGGGCAGCTAGGAACAAAAATGTAAATTATAAATGTTAAGACTTAGTTTTTAAGAGTTATATGTTTGAATTATTGGTGGAGGGATTATGATATATTATAATGTGTGGGTACTTGTTTCACGAATGTAAGTCAGTCTGCGACCAGCCATTAAACTGTGCAACGACGCTCCTTGTTTTATTCAAATATTATCCAAGAATACCACAATTTTATTATTTATGTACACATTACACACAATAAAATACAAAAGGATATGTTAAAATTAAGTACAAGGGTGCTGTTTATTTCTTAAGAAATTTCTTTTCGCAGATCTGCGAAAGGAGAGTAAAACAGAAGTGTGTATGAACAAGGAGAAAAATATGATATGATAATAAGCTATTTGACAGTACGAACATTTTTGTGATTATTTACTTTAAATGCATTAAATGAGGGTTCTTTATGTCATTTACATAAGGTTTAATGAAAATAATAACAATTAATATATCCAAAAACACAAAAATATGTTTGGCAATTTGTTTCTCGCGCCACATATTGTGAAACGATCCGGATTGGCTAATGTCACGATGACGTCATACGCTCATAAACACTTGTTGTCGTTCTATGTGTTCAGGTGTTTTAGCGTTGTTTAGAAGATTTTTAACGATATTTAGAGCGATTTGTGGTATTTTTTGTTTTCTGTCTGACAAATAACAGATAAACAGGAACACCACTGCGGGACCATAAATCGTTTATAAGTTTGTGACGTCACTGACAAAGCGCGACGCCATATTGCTGAATAAAGCGTATCGGCGGCTTATTTGAATTTTTATTTGCATGTTTCTTACGAAATACGTATTTAAAAAATCTTAAAAAACCGCAACCAAAGAATTCAAGAGAGAAATTATAAATCTGTCAAGTAGCCTATTATAAAAGTTATATTAAATAAACATAATATTAAAATATGTATAGTATAATGAACAAATTCTCATAATATAGAAGAAAGATTAACTGGCTACCTGGCTGCTGGCGTAGGGTAGCCAGCCTTTCCGAGTTCTATATGATGCATTTTGGTGAGTGTGCGAGGGAATTGCATGATTTAATAATTTAATTCCCCCATTCCACCATCCGACCATTCCACCATCGGACTACCCGTCCTACGGCGAGTTTCACCCTTACGTTGTAAAAACCACTACGATCCGGACGAAGCGTTTCGCCTCCTATTTTATACCACATACATCGAAGGACTGGAACAATTTGCCAGCGGCGGTGTTTCCCTCGGACTACAATTTCAGTGTCTTTAAGGCTAGAATGAATAGGCTCTTAATAAACTAGTGCATTTTACCATCAACGATTGCATCATTGCTTACCATCAGGCGGGATTGCAGTCAAGCACTAGTTTATAATTTTAAAAAAAAGTTATAAACTTTGAATTTTAGGTACAGGCGACAGTACATTGAGCTACTACAGTATTTATTTATTAGATTTTCAACTTTATTGCTAAAGCGTCAAGGCTCAGTTTTGGAGTAGCTGGACCTGCTGTTGTTCGTACATACTCTAACGTTATGTATTGCTCGATTGTCAACTGCTTGCTTCAAAACTAAATAAAAATCACTGAGACTAAATACATTTTATTCATTACAAATTCCAATAATCTTCATTCTCAACACTAATCATTGAAAAAGTTTTAATTAAACGACTATGATAATGAGAATAGGTTATTGTATTAAAAACCATTTTTTCATAATCTCAGTCGTTTAATTATTTTTTTTTAAATCGACTTCCGAAAGTTTATGTATATTTTTTTTTTAATTTTAGGTACTCTGTTTAGCTTGTGAAAAGTACTGTTCAGCTGCATCCAGTCCACAGAGTACTTTATATTATATATAGGAAATCCAGTCAGACTTGACGCTGACGCCAGTATAGTTAGGAAAAGGCCTCCAAGCAAAAGGTAATTTTGTTTAGGTACTTTAATTTTTACCCTTGCCTAATTTTGGTGTAAAAACCAAATTACTGAACTGATTTCTATAAAATTACTATGGAACCAAAATGAAAGGATGAGCGTTGCTAGAGATGACGCAATTACACAACTTAAATTCAGTATCTCGATTTTAATAGATTGTTGCTTAGGCATGACGAGAGGTAAGTAGTGGTTGTCCTTTAATAAACTTCAATGCTGGAAATTGTAAAGGAATTCCGTCTACTGTCTATGGTCTTCATCATCAGATCTACTGCAGACCTTCATTTTAACCTTCGACACGTTCCCTTAACTGTACTTCGTCTTCATCATAAGACCCCTAATGATAATCACAATCCATCTAGGTATAAAGCTCTTATCAAAACGAATTGATCAAGCACAAACATAAGGTAGCTGCTGTGAATTATTGAAGGGTTCCCTTGACTGCCTCTCGGCTCTACTATCATCAGATCTATTGCAGACCTTCATTATATACATGGGTTATAATAATAATAATTTATTTCAGGCAAAACCCATAACTTTACACAAGCAAAATAATACAAATTAAGAAAAAAGAATTTAAAAAAAAAAGAAAAATACAGTAAAAATGAATGACTGTCTGCAGTAGATCTGGTGCAAAGGTGTCATCAGTATGAATTAATTAAGTCCAAACATAAGGTAACTACTCTAAATCGTTGAGGAGTTCTCTGAATTGGCCTTTGTCTTCATCATCAGAGTCCTAATGACAGTCATAACTCATTTAGGTGTAAAGTTAAAGTAGCTGTTGTGAATCATTGAAGAGTTCCCTCGACTGTCTCCCGGCTCCATCATCAGATATACTCCGAACCTTTATTAAATTGTAACGCTTTTAAATACACGATGAATAAACTTAGAAATACACTAGTCGCTCCTACGATTTTTTAAAGATCCCCTTGATTTTCCATCATCAGACCCTGATTTCTTTATCATGGCACCACCTTGAAAATATCTTCTTTCCAACAAAAAAAAAGAATCATCTAAATCGGTTTATAAACGACACGATGAAAGTTATCCGCGAAGAAACATAAAAATGCGTGTACGGTACAGTAGAACTGAGTAACCTCCTGCTTTTTGAAGTCGGTTAAAAAGGTATTCATATTTTTCTGTGCTCAACATACGTCACGAAAAAGGCTGTTGCGTAACTTATAACTATCGACATATAATAATGGACATGCCTTAGAGATGAGAATTATGGCACACCGAATAAAAGAGAGGAAACGAAATTTCGTCGATCTTCATCTCTCTCAAAGTCATCAATCATCTATGAGGAAAGAGAAAGTGCTAGACCGAAAGCATTGGCCATCTCTCTCACTCTTTTCAAACCAAAAAAATATTACAGCGCGTACGTTTATGTTTACGCGTTCGGCATGTCCATTAGTATATGTCTATGCTTACAACTAATAAAATTTAAAAATAATATACGTCAAATTCGCTCACTCAATGCTCATTAGTTAGATGAAAAATATTCTTGTCTGTGGTTGTGAAGTTTTATCGATTTAGCATAAACTCGTAAACTACCGCCATATGTGTACTGAGTGGTAATGGTAACTGATACGGGGTTTTTAATTAATTCTTATGAATTACTTGGACTGTCGTGACTGTGTTTTAGTGATTTAGTTAGTTTAGTTTATTGCGGCTGAAGCCGCCTTATCGTGGTGCACGAAATTTAAGTTTTATTAGAAAATTATACAATCTTCTTTATTATTTGTGCGCAACGCAACAATGTTTTAAAAAATATATTAGGGTTTTATGGAGACAATGAAGCTACAGCTAATTGAAGGTATGTTTCTAAGAATAATTTATTATTATTTTGGCTGTCTTACTGAAACATTTTAATAGATTTATTTATACTTAAATCATTTTAGTAATGTGTGGTAAAAATTACACATAAATTAAAATGATCATATAATGCAGAAACAATACCATTAAAATGAAAAATACTTATCATTTAATTATTTATGTAACATAACTCTACAAGAGAGAGGTCATAGAGTTTAATTCATTAAAAATAATTACTTTTTTTATGTTATCAATGAACTTAAAATTTTAATAAATTTAATGAATAAAAAAATATATATTTGATTTGGCTAGTTTACCAAATTATTTAATTTAACATACTAAGTCTTGGTGGTAGGCCATAAAATCAGCTGCCGGCAGAAGTTACCACCCACCAGACAAAGTCTTGCCACCAAGCGATTCGTCGTGTTGAAGCCGTACAGAAGATGGGTCTGAGCATTGTGTTACGATGTGTGCTGGGTACAATGCACCAAATTTTGTTGTTTGGTTGTGGACGGTCTCCAGATCAATTTCCCTCTGGGGCGACATCATTGGTTGTGTTGTTAGGTTTAACATTGCATTGCCTTGCTCAACTGCCGTCTTCCTTCCTATCCATTTGGAGACCTGTTAGACAGGTAGTCCTAGTACAGGCCCCAGTTTCCACTACATCAATATATATGTTTCAATATGTGGTGAAAAAAATAAACATTTATTATTTATTTATTATTATTATCATTTATTAACTTTTTAAGTGAATAGGTTTAATAAACTAGCGTGCTTTACCAGCAATGATTGCATCACTGCTTACCATCAGGCGGGATTGTGGTCAAGTACTAGTTTATAATTATTGAATAAAGAAATAATTTCTACAATGACATAGTTTCCTATTGCCAAGCATAGTAGGTAAAAAAAAACAAAACATACCTACTTACTAAATGGTAAATAAAAACAAAACATACCTACTTACTAAATGGTAAATAAAATGAAAGAATGGCCAATAATAAATTAAAATTGGATGGGAAACAATCATCAGCAGTGGAAGCAATGGTGGAGGAGAAGGCCAAGAAACATTCCTGGGCGTTACATTAGTTAACTTCTGGGAGGGAGGATATTCTAAGGTCTAGAATTTTAGAATATAAATCCCAGTCTGCTGAGTTTAAGTGGTGTTTTAAAAGAGGGGAGAAACTTTAAAAGTTAATATAATTGTTTATTTTTCTCCCCCCCCCGATATTCCATCCAAGGTTGTCTGTAAAAGAATGGTCTTAGCGATCAGACCACCCATTGTGACACCCTTTGTAAGAACTTAATATTTATGTTCTGTAATTTAAATGGTGCAGGTACATAATAAAGAGTATTCTATTATATTGTTTACTTTAATTTTCTACATCATATAAATTGGCAAAATACAGTATGTTAACTAACAGAGGGCGTTCCCGTTAACCCGAAATAGTATAGCATACATACATGCTAAAAAAAATATTTCCATTCGAAAACAAAATGTTTTAAAATTTTTTCCAATTAGAAAATATTCAATAAAAATTTTAAATTAACATGTAAAAGAAACACACTGTACACACGAACATGAAAGACGGCAACGTCGCAATTTATTTATACATGACGACTACTATTTTGATTTAAAACAGGAGGTTTCAAATTTATTTCCAATTAGAATTTTTTTTTATTCGGATTTTTTTATGCTTATTTTTCTATGCTGATATTTTTATTTTAATCTATTAATGATACATATTAACGAGTTTAAGGGAACGCCCTCTGTTATTTAACATACTGTATAGTGTAAATATGCATTTATACTATCTGGTAAGGTTATACCTGTTTAACAGAATGATTAATTGAAAATAATTGATTACATAAATCTTTACAAAAGGCATTAAACTAGCTTTAGCCAAGAAATAATTAAATCCTACCTCAACTTGAAGTAAACCTGTGTTTCAGGTATCTCACTCGGGTGCTAACACTGGGTTTGATTACTTACAGAGCTGGCAGAACTAGAAAATTGTGATTTGAGCTGGCTTGAAGTAACAGATGTACCATCAAATCTTTCTGAGACAGATTTAGAAGATGTACCTTCATTGGAGTTTAAAACAAATGCGGATGAAGAAAAAGTATTACACAAGAAGAATGAAAGTGCCTGGGATGATAATAATAATAATAACCATTTATTTATTCCAACTGTTTATGAAGTCCATAAACAAAGTAAGTATTAGTTATGCAATTTGATAAGGCCAACGATTCACCTAATAGGAAGTGCTGTGCGTTTCGACATTACAATTTGGCCAATTACATATATGCAATTTTGAATTCTGTCCATAGGATTGTAATTCAAAGTCATAAATAATAATTTAGGAGTATTATATTCAAATCAATAAACTTATAACAGCATCAAGACGTCGTGGAGGGTCTCCAGATCAATCTCCTCTGGCGCAGCATCGTTGGTCGTGTTGTTGGGTTTAACATTACATCACCGTGCTCAACTGCCGTCTTCCTTCCTATTCACAAGTTTTTTTGTGTTAATAGGCGTAATAAACTAGCGCGCTTTATCATCAACGATTGCATCACTGCTTACCATTAGGCGGGATTGCAGTCAGGCACTGGTTTATAATTAAAAAAAAAAGGATTTAAGTTATTTGTATGAAAGTCTACGCGGTAATAAGCGGCTTACGATTAACGAGGTATTAAAAAACTGCTTACTAGATCTCGCTCAAAACCATTTTAGTTGGTAGTTTTTATAGTAATGTACATCATATGTTTTTTTAGATTTTACATTTTATTTTTTTAGAAGTTGAGGTGAAGGGGGGACCAACGTTTTTCCACTTTGGAAGCGTCTGTCACGCAAACTATTCGGTTTAGAAAAAATATTTTAGAAACCTCGATATCATTTTTAAAGACCTCGCCATAGATACACCCCAACAGATGTGTTTGATGAAAAAAAAAAAAAAATGGCGTCAGTTCTAAGTATGGGGAGCTCCAATATTTATTATTATTTTTTTTATTTTTGCATCAAAATCTTAATGCGGTTCACAGAATACATCTACCTACCAAGTTTCAACAGTATAGCTTATAGCTTCGGAAAAAAATTGTTGTGACATACGGACGGACAGACAGACATGACGAATCTATACCTAAGGGTTCCGTTTTTTGCCATTTGGCTACGGAACCCTAAAAAGACAATGGCCAGCAAGACATCCAGTCCCCATTATTTAGTATCTTAGGACCGTATTACAGAACCTTACTCAAGATTTAAGCATTACTTAAAACTAGTAAGCAACTAGTAGTTACTACTAGTTGTAACTAGTAGTAGTTAAGCTTCAAACGAGATTTAGGTAAAGCTTAGTTTTGATTGAGGTTGTGTAATAAGGACCTTAAAGCCTGATGTTATGACAAATCCAGAACGCTGATAGTGGAACTCCTGAGTGACTTGTAGTAAACCCCTCGAGATTGTGCTCATGTCATATGTTTTGACAAGACCGATAGATTGCACCTGGTGTCAAGGGTCTGACTCTCAACGTATAGTGCAATCAAATTGAATCATAAAGCGCTTCACACTTCAACAATTCACTTTGAGTCAATTTATTTATTTTATAAGTGCATTTTAAAAGCGTATCGTTTTAGTTTTTTTTTATCGCGAAAAAAAATATTATTTCAAAATTCATTAGTATTGTCACTATGATGATTTTGTAAAATTATATATTTTATTTGGTCATGGGTATACCTAACATTTATTATCCTTTGAGGTCGGACGGAGTTTTCTTTATAATATTGTCGTACTCCATGGCGCAGCGGTCAACACGCCTGCCTGCGACGTTGAGGACCCGGGTTCGATCCCCGGCCAGGTCATGATGCAAAACGATCTTTTCCTGATTGGCCTGGGTCTTGGATGTTTATCTATACAATATGTAAAGAAAACCCTGTCCGATCCGTGAAGGTATTGTTAGGTATCGTTAACTGATTCTAATAATGCCTACAAAGCTGGGCTAAACTTAAAAAAAAATCCCCCAAAAAAATAAATATTATTTCGAAAAAGCGTGGTAACTTAATGCATGTGCGGTAGACAACCCGATAGCCCCGCCCCCGGGGCTGAAGGGGGGCGGGGCATGCGGCACGTGGTCGCATCGCTATTCGCTCCGTCACAAATGGTGTTGTCAGTTTTTTAAAAATGACCAAATTTCGGGGAAATTGGAATTAATACCCGGGAAAAAAAGATTATTTCAAAATTCATTATTATTGTTACTGTGATGATTATGTAAAATTTTATATTATATTTGGTCAAGTGTTTACCTAACCTTTATTATCCTTATGGGTCGGACAGGGTTTTCTTTACATATTGTATATGTATCTATTATAAATATAGTATCGTTGAGTTAGTATCCCATAACACAAGTCTCGAACTTACTTTGGGACTAGCTCAATCTGTGTGATTTGTCCTTATTTATTTATTGTATAATAGATAGATACATATATAACTCTTAACAAATCTTTTGGTTTCACAGAGCAGGCAAAACTGGAAAATACAGTTATGGGCTGGCTTGAGGTAATAGACGTACCACCACACCTTTCTGAGGCAGCTCCACAAGTTGATACACATTTAATCGTGTTTACACCTAATGCGGAAGAAGAGGAAGTATTACAGCAAAAGGAAGGAAGTAACTGGGATAAACAAAGTAAGTAATACTTAGTTATGCTATAAGCAAGCACTGGCGAATGATTTACAGAAGCGCTCAGCGTTACCTAAAGTATACCCAATTGGGTTGTATCCTAAAAAATAATTTAATCCATCAGATTAAAAAAAAATAAAAAATAAACTCGTATTTTTTCTTTCATTAAAACACTTAGGAAGACATATTGATTTGGAATGTCGCATGACGTCACGCCGTGGTACAAAATATACCACGGCGTGACGTAATTAACCCCCACTGCGTAACTTTAATACGCTAAGTCTCAGAAAAATACGGGTCTTAATTTTTTTAATTATCAATAAGTCGGACTAATTATATTTTTATTTTCATACCTTGGATACATCCCTATTATATGTGCAATCTTATCATGTTGTTAAAAAATACAGTAAGTACATGTACTGTTATCAAAGCATTGCATTTTGTAAGGCTCACTCCAGCACTCTGCAGTTGGCCAGGGTAACGGAGCACATAGCACAATGACCTCGATTCTCTTGTTCGCAAACTAATTTTAAGTTTCTAAGTGCATATTTTCCTTTCTATTTATTTAAGAAAAGGACAGAAGATAATATGTTAGTTTAGACCTGTCAAATTAGCCCGCGTTTGACGTAAATTGATGTATTTTTGGTCGCCATGTTTATAATCGCGTCTAAACTCTATGGAATGTCTTAGTTTGACAGGATTAAACTAAAATGTCATCTTCTATCCTTTTCTTAATGAAATAAAAATATGCACTTATCTTAACATTAGTTTGCGAACAAGAGAATCGACGCCATTATCTAAATGAAGGGAAGTAATTGGAATGAACTACATTATTTAGATTTAGAAAAAGCCTTTGACACTTTGGTATGAGACTTAGGTGTAAACAGTGAGGGGGCAGGTGGGCGCAGCTGCCTTCCGACCTCTGGAAATCATGCAGAACATGATGAACTCTCTTAATTACTAATCAAAGTTTAAAACATTTGTACAAATGACAGACGCTGGCAAAATATGCGATGCAATTGCCAAAAAATCGTGTGCGGCTATAGAGCACAAAAATTACTGAATCTAGCCGAACGTTGTAACGCTTGCGAGCACAATGTACTTGCTGTCATCATCATCAGCCCAGCGTTAATCCCAGTCGCATCCGAAGCCTTTTCAGCTTTTGGAGTCTGGGGTCCGCTTTACCAGTCCAACTGCTGATATGGCTAAACTTCGACATCATCCGTGAAGTGACTGCCGTCTGACCTCCACAACCCGAAGGCGACATCGAAGCATTGCAGTTAAACCAATTGTTGGATTTTTGAGGGCTCCAACAACCCGTAACGACTGCCACTAGATGTTCGTATGGCAACCGGGACCAACGGCTTAACGTGCTTTCCGAGGCACGACCAGACCAGTGCAAATATTCATATTCATGCATACAAATACTTGCACTGTGCGGGGATCGAACCCGCGCTACCTTGCGCAGCGACCGCGTCTCCTACCGCTAGGCCACGGAGGATGTCGATGCACAATGTACTTGCTGCAACGCATCTATCTGTTGGGTTAGTCTTTTTTATTGACTTGATTGTGCTCTGACTGTTGAGAGTACGTCATGCTCACTCAAATGTCTCACTGGTGGTGGCGTGTGTCTTGGTTCCCTTTAACATGGTTGAGCTGAATGATTCTGATCGACTGACGTCATGTTCGTGAACGGACGCCGTCGGAGGGGACTGGTCATCTCTTAGCTGCCACGGCGTATTTTAATTTCTGAAATGTTGTTTTTTTTTGTGTTTTCCATAATGGACGCTCTCAGCGTACAATATACTATTTCTGCATCGTTCTCACACGGTGAATTTCAACATGAATGATGTACCTAATTAAATATTTGTATCAGTAGCTTGATATTTAAAAGAGTGTCCATGGAATTTCTTGCCCGTTCTTCTCCATAGGTACCTACTCTTTGGAATGGGCGACTAGCTTCATCTTACTGGCTGACGCTGACCGACCTTCTGACAATTCAAAAGTGTCTGTAACTGGTTTATCTGAAATCAATGCTTTGATTTTGCGCTCGGATATATTCAGTAATCTTCGGTAGAGAGTACCAGCTGAGGTTGCGAACGATTAGCATTTATTTTATTTGAAGTGTTATTGTTTTGAAGAAGCTAAACTAAATGAAGGTGATTCTGGTGGTCTATATCATGGAAGAAATGTTAGTTATAAATCATTTTGAGGAAGAACCTTCAGAAATACTTTTAATGTTTAAGTACCTATTCTATTTTTGCTGTTTGCATTATTCTACAGCGAAATTTATTGTATCTGGTGTACCACAAGGTTCATATTTAGGACCATTTCTCTTTATCCTGCATCTAAGATACCTAAGCGCACTAAAAATCATCTGACATGGTCTCTGATCATTCTGATGCAGATGAAACTGCCTCATATACATCTTCAGAGGATATTGAGTTAATGATTGGGCGGATTCAGCCCTGCACTAAACCTACTCGGCTCGTATCACCAGATGGAAACTAAAATTAAAATGCAGTAAAACAGAAGCGGGACCTGGACTTGTAAGTCTGAAATCGCCAACCCGCATTGAGCAAGCGTGGTGATTACGCTCAATCCTTCTCTGTATGAGAGGAGACCTGTGCCCAGCAGTGGGACGATAAAAAGGCTGATGATGATGACGATGAAAACAGAAGCATTAATTTTTAAAACCATTCCATTCCCTGGAGCTGTTCGGTAAAATAGCTCGGTGCGGTTCTAGATCTCGCTTCCAGCAAAGTTAACTGAGTGAAAACACTGATGCCTATGCGAACAGTGTGTAAATTATCTTGTATTATTAAAATGATTGTGCTCCAAATATGTAGTTAGTGAGAACTGTATGCGCTGCTGAATTTGTAATAAATAATTCTAGTCATCTGATCTGTTTTTGCCGATACTACTGGCGTGCTTCAGTGATCTTCGCGGTCCGTATCCTCTGAGCAAGTGATGCTTCTTATATTGAGCTGGTTCGATGCTGCTTCTGGTCGGCCGGCCCAAACAAATTGCATCGCACAAAAGAACGCGTAATTAAGTTCTTGAGGCTCGAAGGACCATAAAGTTGTATGCGCTGCTGAATGGTTCGCACACACCTTGGTTATTAACTTGAATAATAGTCACGGATAGCCAAATATGATGCTTTATTGAATATTTAACTAACCCCTAACTAACAATGTATGAATGTGTAAATGAGTACAGTCTTTGAAGGCTGATCGTGTACTGTCGCCTTACACTATAATTTGTGCGCGTGTCATGTACGATGGATGACTCGTACAAGAACCTTTATTATCTTTATAAGTTCCCGCCCTGGAAATCTCGCAGATCATGTAATTACTAGTCAAAGTATAACCGGGGACTTCAATCATTAGCACTACAAATACCTAATGTTTCATGTAGATGTGCTTGTGTAGTTTGTAAGACAGACAGTAGCCGGGGATGATTCGACCCTAAAAATCTGAGTAGCCCGCCCTCCCCCCTCTAGCTCTGACTTGCCCCGCACTAGCCCTGACTTGCCCCGCCCTAGCCCTGCCTTGCCCTGCACTAGTACTGACTTGCCTCGCCCTAGACCTGACTTGCCCCGCCCTAGCCCTGACTTGCCCCGCACTAGCCCTGACTTGCCCCGCCCTAGCCCTGACTTGCCCTGCCCTAGCCCTGACTTGCCCCGCCCTAGCTCTGACTTGCCCCGCCCTAGACCTGACATGCCCCGCCCTAGACCTGACTTGCCCCGCACTAGCCCTGACTTGCCCTGCCCTAGCCGTCACTTGCCTCGCCCTAGTGCTGACTTGCTCCAAGACCAGGAGCTGGGTACGCCCATGGTAGTATGTGTTTAAAGTCAATGCTCAAACTTCTGTGCCTTATTGAATATTAATGTGTTTTTGTGGACTTATTAGCAAGAATGTTCATGGAATAGTCAACTCAGTGTGAAATGTTTGTGAAAGAAAAATTGTCTGTTGTTTTAAACATAACAAACAATTAAAATAAGATGTCACTAGCTGACCCGTGCGAAAAATTCGCACTATACTAATTAGAATTTTTAAGTCGTTTCTATAAATAAACAATGAAGCGGAATAATTTGAAAATAGTATTTCATGGTACCAGGGACGAATATCTGTCGATTGGTGGGTCGGACGTTCAGATTGGTTCGATAGAAAGGGAGAAAACGGTTTCAGACCCTTGGAGAAATAATATATGTTGATTCTATGCACATTCTGTTATTATTTTAATAATAAAGACTTTTGAAATTACATATGCATGCGAATTGGTGATGCATGTTGAAATCTATCCATTGGAATTGAATCGAAGTCACAAATTATATACTAGGTCCAATGTTAGATTAACAAATAAATGATACATATCAAAACCACGATCAGCATGACTCCCGGTCACCAGAATTTGGATCTTGGAGCTGATCTTATGACGGATCCAGCAGGTGGATAGTGGAACACTTCAGTGACTACTAGTACACCCCTTTTTTGTTCTGGGTGGGAAATCATCAAATGACCTCTCCCGCTCTGGGCGGAGCGGAAGCGCGTGTCAGACTTTTACTGACTAAAACCCACCCGTGTTCCTTCACTTGCCTGTGCGTCAGGGCCACGTTCCTTTTTTAAGCAACCCGCAACCCTGACCCAGGAGGCACCGGTCTTCGTGGACCCCGTCACGGTGTGCTCACATCTATTTGAGGCGCGCGTGAAACACAACGTGCCGTAGACTCGGGCCTGTTCCTTACCGGGCGGCGAGCTGCCCATCCCTCGCCGTCCGCAGGTCCACGCCTACGGTGGCCGGGAGTCCTATGTTGCTCCCGACCAGGGCGTCTCCTGAGGCGGGTAGTGGTGTGAGGGCGTTGGGATTCCCGCTCCCTCACGCGTTCCGCCTCCTCTTTTGCCAACATCACTGCTTCGCAGAAGGAGGTGACGTCCTGCAATGCTCTCTCGCTCCGGACCATGGCCTGGACCAGGGTTGGACACGACAGATCGCCGCCGATCGCCGCCACGAGGACACGGCGTTGCTCTACCCAAGCCGGGCAGGCCTCCACCGGGTCCTCAAACGAACCGAACGTTCAGCTATGCCCGCCGAACTTTCGGTCGCGCAACGGATCGCTCCGCCCGAAAGAAGGTGCGGCTGATGTGTCATAGAGTACTTGAAATACACTGCGAGTGTATTTAGCCGAACTTTCGGCGCCGTACGTTCCGCTGATGTGTCGCGACACTAAGAATACAATTAAGTTAATTTAATTATCTAGCAATTTTTATTGTGTTTTAAAAGCGTACTTGCTGATGTCTATGCGAAACTTGACTTACAAACTAGGAGATACTTAGGTCCGTATTCGAGAAGGAAACTCAAGCATTAATCTCTGTTTAAACATTACTTAAAACTAGTTTCAACCAATCAAATGCCTTGAAACGAGTTTAAAAGTAATGCTTGAGTTTTGAGTGAGCTTTTGGAATACGGGCCTTAGATAACTTGTCGAATGCAGTTTTAGTCATTTAGTACAATATGTTATAAAATGAAAAATCTGAAGTACGAAATCTAGAGCGATATCTTTTTTGTCCTAGATTAATAAGTCGTGGTGGCCTAGTGGTTAAAACACCAGCCTCACAAGTATGAGTGCGCGGGTTCGATTCCAAGTCAGGCAAGTACCAATGTAACTTTTCTAAAGTTATATGTACTTTCTAAGTATATCTTGGACACCAATGACTGATTTACAAGGTGAAGGAAAACATCTTGAGGAAACCTGGACTTTACGGTACCGGGTAGGTTCCCTGTTATTATATTACTCCACAAATACCGCTTGTGATAGTTCTCCTGGCTCCAATTGCTCACTGCGTAGTGCTGGCCAATCTATTCGTCGGATAACACCCATGGCACCGTTAACCAGCCCATGGTGAAAATTTATATTCCGTCTTAGCATGGCTCGAGAGCTTAGGTACACATAATTTGAATTGGTTTGGTATACTACCCAATTTATTGGGATCTTCAGGTATGTATTCCTCTCGTGGTTTTTGACCATATGTTTTAGGATCAAATGAGATGTCTGTCTAGCTAGATAGTAAAAGCCTATTCACTCAAAAGACGGAGTGAATAGGAAGGAAGACGGCAGTTGAGCGAGGTGGTGCAATGTTAAACCCAACAACACGACCAACGATGTTGTGCCAGAGGGAGATTGACTTATGGTATTTACTAGGTCCCGTATTCATAAACGCTGCTTAAAGTTATCTAGTGATTAGCGATTGTTTAACCATACATTTTAGACGTTTGCACATAACTTAACTCCAATCATCGTTTATGAGCAAACCCCTTAAACACTCTGGTGTTTATTCATAAAGGATGATTAATGTTAAGTGACGTTAAAAGGTCAAAAATGTATTGTTATAGAATCGCTAATCACTAGTTAACTTTAAGAGGGGACTCTGGTGTCGTTTTCTCCATACAAACGTATTCCGCTGTTTTCTTCGCAGGATAACGCTTTTAGAGCAATTATTTTTTTTTCTACAATTTCACACCTTGATTATACGCACCATTATTATTTGATTTTTTTGAAAACTTTATTATTAAAAGAAATATGATGTTTCAAAATCCCGAAGAATAACCCATTTTTACCGCGATGTTCAGACGACTATTACACATATTTGATAAGTTTTTGACAAAAATAAAATAATAGAGGCATAGGTATATTTATCCTCTAAATTTTGATATAAAAATAATTGAGATCTGTCGTGTTTTGAAAAAGAAAACAGCGGAATACGAAACATCTTTTGGTCAACGTTTTAGTAAAATCAGCCTGAGTTGCAACTGTCCCTTTCGCACTTTACGGGGAAAGGTTGAAAGCGGCACGACGGCAATAGTTTCTTCAAATACCTTTTTCTCAAATTCCTCGACACTAGAGCCCACTCTTAACCAGCGTTTATGAATAAGAGCATAAGTCAATCTTACCTTCTTAATGTTTACATCTCTCTTAACAACTATTCTTTCTACTTCCAGGGCTGTTAGAACAGGAATGTTCAGACTTGAGCTGGCTGGAGGTAACAGATGTATCATCAGACCTGTCGGAGGCGGTTCAGGAAGATGCTTTACTTTTATCTGACTTACCAAGTAATGCGGAAGAAGAGAGAGTATTATTACCTAACAAGAATGGAAGTTCCTGGGATAAACAAAGTAAGTATTAGATAGACTACAGACAAGCATTTGATAACAAGCCAATGGTTGAACGTGAAATGTTGTGGAGAACCTTGGGGGAGGCCTGGGTCCAGCAGACGACGACTAGCGGCTGTACTCTGTAAACGGAGGTGGTTGATGATAAACTAAATTCAATTTACTTTGCGACACTAAAATTGTAACTGACAGCCTCCGTGGCGTAGCGTTAGCGGACGCGGCCGTTGCGCAAGGTGGCGCGGGTTCGATCCCCGCACAGTGCAAGTATTTGTATGCATGAATATGAATATTTGCACTGGTCTGGTCGTGCCTCGGAAAGCACGTTAAGCCGTTGGTCCCGGTTGCCATACGAACATCTAGTGGCAGTCGTTACGGGTTGTTGGAGCCCTAAGTCCAACAATTGGTTTAACTGCAATGCTTCGATATCGCCTTCGGGTTGTGGAGGTCAGACGGCAGTCGCTTCACGGAAAATGTCGAAGTTTAGCTAAAATCAGCAGTTAGACTGGTAAAGCGGGCCCCAGACTACAAAGCTGAAAAAGCTTCGGATGCGACTGGGATTAACGCTGAGATGATGATGATGAGATTAAATGTGTGTAAACGCACCCACGATACATGGGAAGTTCCTAGTGTGGGGCAACTTTTTATTTTTTATATAATATATCGCTCACATTACATCATGAGGTAATAACTCACTCGATACTTAAACATGTTGCGAAAACCTTATTAATACATGCGAAAGTATCTCTGTCTGTCTGTCCGTCTGTCTGTCCGGCTTTCACGCCAAAACTACTGAACCGTAAAAAATCTAATGAAATTTGGTACACAGATAGTCTAGAGCCTGAGAAAGGACATAGGCTATATAACATCCCGCTATGATCAGTAGGAGCAGAGCAGGAACAAAAAATGTTGCCAAAACGGGGACAAACGCGGACGTACATATTGCTGTACGCTACGCTGCGTTGCTATTGGACGTGCATATTAACGGGCTTTTTTTATCAACACGCGGACGGAGTCGCGGGCAACAGCTAGTAATATATATAGATAAAAATCCAAGACCCAGACCAAACAAGAAAATATCGTTTTTCCATCATGACCGAACTCGGGGCCTCCACGTCGCAGGCAGGCGTGATAACCGCTGCACCACGGAGGACGCCCCAACAACTGTTTTTGTTTACTTACAGAGCTGATAGAACTGGAAAATTTAGATTTGAGCTGGCTTGAAATAACAGATGTATTGCCGCAGCTTTCTGACGCAGATTTAATAAATAATATACCTCTTTTGGAGAATACAACAACTGGAGAAGAAGAAAATATATTACTGGAGAATGAAGGAAGTGCCGGCGATAAACAAAGTGAGTATTAGTTATATGTCGGGCAAATTCGATAAAGAATAGAGGTAAACAAACCGTTGCTAGGCAACGAGTACTTTACGCCTAAAAGACAGATGTTAACAACCTTTTCTAGATATATGATTTTCACAAAAGTAATAATCCTACTTCCTACTAATGTAAACAGTTTATTTGTTTAGATATTTATGATTTGCATAGAACGCTTAACCGATTTGAATGAAATATGACATACATGTAAGCTAATTTCCTAATGAGTTTAATTTTTTGATACGTAATCCATACTAATATTATAAATGCGAAAGTAACTCTGTCTGTCTGTCTGTCTGTCTGTCTGTCTGTTACGCTTTCCCGCTTAAACCTCTCAACCGATTTTGATGAAATTTGGCACAGACAATCTTTGGACCCTGAGAAAGAACATAGGCTACCTTTTATCCCGGAAAAATATGATGTTCCCGAGGGAAATCTAAAAAGCGCGATATAACCGAACTCCACGCGGGCGAAGCCGCGGGCGGAAAGCTAGTTATGTATATTTTATACTTAGTCCATACTTGAAAGTATTTCAATGCATGTGTCATGCAGTTGATTTGAAAGGTATTAAAATACGCAAAATTGTATTAGCAAATGCCTCAACTTTATTCATTGGTTGAATTACACAAAATGTGTTTAATACCTGGACTTTAACAATTTTTTTTTTTGGTAGGTCTATCACGTAAAATTAATGTCGCCTTTTTAATTATTTTTCGAAATACTACGTTATTTTGCATGTTATTTAGTGATTCTAATTAAATATGCTGCAATAGGAATTGTTATTCAATAGTTATCATGTATAATCATGTGAATAACAGGAGATTTGTAAAACGTGAGTTGTGATAACCCTCAATTTATTTGTTTACCTCTATTCTTTATGGAGCTTGGCGAGAATATAGTTACAATATAGATAAGCACTACCGATTAACAACAGGTCGATTTCACCCAATAGGAAGTTCTTAGCGTTGCCTAAAGAGTACATGCACTTGCATACACTAACCGAATGAAGTAACACCCTTTATTTAAACTTTTTTTTTAATAATTATAAACTAGTGCTTAACTGCAATCCCGTCTGATGGTAAGCAGTGATGTAATCGTTGATGGTAAAGTGCACTAGTTTATTAAGCCTATTCACTTAAAAAACTTGGGAATAGGAAGGATGACGGCAGTTGAGCGAGGTGATGCAATGTTAAACCCAAGACCAACACGACCAAACGATGCTGCGCTAGAGGGATATTGATCTGGAGACTCTCCACGACCAAACCTTCGACACAACAATATTTGGCGCATCGTACCCGCCACACATCGCAACACAACTGCTCAGACCCGTCCTCCGTACGGCTTCACCAGACATCATGCCGGAACACGACGAATCGCTTAGCGGCAAGACTTTGTCTAGTGGGTGATAACTTCTGCCGGCAGCCGATGTTTGGTCTACCACCGAGAAACATCACTTTGTTTAAATATCACTTAACAAAATAGTGTCGTTTACTTAACAGATCTGGCGGAACTGAAAGATTCAGATTTGAGCTGGCTTGATATAGCAAATGTACCATCAAACCTGACTGATACAGCCTCGGACGAAAATGCACCTTTAATGGAGTTTATAAATAATATAGAAGAAGAAAATATATTACCTGAAGATGAAGGAAATGCCTGGAATAAACAAAGTAAGTATTCGTTATGCTGTAGGTAAGCAATGACAATTGGCTATTTGACAGTATTCAATTTTTTTGTGATTTTTTGCTTTAATTGCATAAAATGAGGGTTCTTTATGTCATTTACATGAGTTTTAATAAAAAATAATAGCAATTAATATATCCAAAACACAAAAATATGATTGGCTTTTATTATATCGCGCCACACATTGTGAAACGATCCGGATTGGCTAATGTCGCTATGACGTCATACGCGCATCAACGCTTATTTTCGGCAAACTTATAAACTGTTTTTCGGGGGATTTTAATCGATTTATTTGTACAACCCAGTACAGCACACCACTTGTAAACCATTTTATTAGATAACAACAACAAATAATAAATAAAAACAAACACCACTGAAAACCGAAAACCGCTTGTGACGTCACTAAAGCGCGTCGCCATATTGCTATATGCTTATTTGAATTTTGAATTTTTATTTGCATATTTCTTACGAAATACGTATTTAAAATTAAAATCAATACTTTCGGTGAACTTCTTAACCGCAACCAAGTAATTCAAGATAAAAATTATAAGTCTGTCAAATAGCCTATTGACGACAGCCCAAAAGTTCACCTACTAAGCATGCCTTTTAAGTTCTGTCGTTTCCATATTTCCCGGCAATTTTGAATTTGGAACTGTATTCGAAATGTTTAAATTTAGAATCTCAAAACAGTTCATCGTCCTTATAACGTAAGCTCACAGAGCGCTCTACCGAGGAGTATAACCTACCCCTTTGCTTGGCGTTGTCAAAGCCTTTGATCCGATCAAGACCTGGGCTGTACTGCAGTCTCTCTAGCGGTGCCAAGTAGACTATCGGTATATTGAAGCGCTGGAGGGTTTGTGCGAAAACGCCAACCTTTCTGTCCGAATAGAGGGCCAGACTTCGAAACCAATTCCTCTGCAGCGAGGTGTCAAACAGGGAGGTCACTGTTCACTGCTGCATTGGAGGATGTTTGCAAGGTTTTGGACTGGAAAGGACTCTCCATCAACATCAATGGCGAGTACATGACACACCTGCGGTTGGCTGATGATATCTGCAACCGTGGAGAACCTGAGTACAATGCTCGAAGACCTCAGTAGAGCCTCCGAGCGAGTCGGTCTTAAAATGAACATGGACAAGACGAAAGTCATGTCTAATGCTCATGTTGTACCGACTACTATAAAGATTGGAGACTCTGTTCTCGATGTTGTTGACAGTTATGTGTACCTGGAATAAACTAGCCAGTTAGGAAGGTCCAACTTCGAGAAAGCGGTCGTCGAATCCAACTCGGCTGGGCTACTTTCGGGAAGCTACGTAGAATCTTCTCGTCCGAAATACTGCATTGTCTCAAGACAAAAGTCTTCGACCAGTGTGTTTTGCCAGTGATGGCTTATGGAACTGAGACGTGGTCGCTAACAATGGGTCTTATAAGAAGGTTCAAGGTTACTCAAAGGGCAATGGAGAGGGCTCTGCTTGGGTTTTCATTGCGTGATCAAATCAGAAATGAGGAGATCCGGAGAAGAACAATAGTAACCGCCATGACCCGAAGAATGGCAACACTAAAGTGGCAGTGGGCCGGGCACATTGCCCGTAGGACCAATGCCCGACGGGGCCCGATGGAAAACGCGGCGTGGGTAGGCCCCCGACAAGGTGGACCAACGACCTGGTGAAGGTCGCGGGAAACCATTGGATGCGGGAGGCGCAGGACCGGTCGTCGTAGAGATCCTTGGGGGAGGCCTATGTCCAGCAGTGGACGTCTTTCGGCTGAAATGATGATGATTATGATGATATAGCGCTCGTCAAACGATTGAGTATTTGAAGCAGAAAAATGTAGAAATTCTTGACCATCCTTCAGTCCTGATTCGATTTCTTTACATTTCCTAAAATTAAGAAAAGTCTTCGTGGTCAAAGGTTCCAGTCCGGTGAAGATGCAGTTGACGCTTTCAAGTCAACCATTTAGAACACCCCCACTTTAGAGTGAAATAAAGGTTATAAATAACTGGTTTGAGCGAAAAAACAGTGTATTAAGTTACGTGGTGAATAAATATAAAAAAATGACAAAACTATAAAGACCTCGTAATAGGAAGCCCTTTTTGTGCATATTGCAATTTGTATTCTAAAAAGACGTAGGCGCCAAACATACGGACTGGAGATAAAATATTTGGTTCGCTGTGACTCATAATAAAAACGGGTATCCACATTTCAATAGTGTTGTCATTGCCAGCTTGTCAAACTCGTTGGCAAATTTGTGTTTTGTTGTCGTAAATTTTGTTATTTACAAGTATTATCCACATTCTAAGTTAACTTTTCTAAGTGTATCTTGGATACCAATAACTGATTAAAAGGTGAAGGAAAACATCTTGAGGAAACCCGGACTTTACACATTAAGCAAGCGTGGTGATTACGCTCAATCCGTCTCTGAATGAGAGGAGACCTGTGCCCAGCAGTGGGACGATGAAAAGGTTGATGATGATCTACATTCTGTTATTATTAAATCACGATGTAAGTTTCGGAAGGATTTATAGTAGCCGATAGCAGACATTGACATTGACATAAGTGATATTTGACATTTATGTCAATCTAAAACATTTAAATGCTTAGGCGAAGGTAAATAGTTCATTTCACCGTATAAGTGACGTCATCACACGTTTCGTCCATACTTATCCATACTAATATTATAAATGCCAAAGTAACTCTGTCTGTCTGTTACGCTTTCCCGCTTAAGCCTCTCAACCGATTTTGATGAAATTTGGCACAGACAATCTTTAAACCCTGAGAAAGGATTTGAAGTTCCCGAGGGAAATCTAAAAAGCGCGATATAACCAAACTCCACGCTGGCGAAGTCGCGGGCGGAAAGCTAGTAAGGAAATAAAAAACTGAAACAAATATATTTGAACTCAGGATACTGAAATAAAGAAATTATTTTTAATTAAAAGGTCCTGTCAGTTTTGAAATGTTATCAATTATATAAAAATTAAATATCTAAGACAATAATTACTTTGCATAGTGCTCCACGCTTCAAAAATTGAAATTAAAACCAAAATATTTTATATTTTTATCTCGTTTAAATAGCGTTTATTTTAAACAAAATTTTCACCATTGTGCCGAGTGAAGTAACATGTCTTATTTGAACTTGCTGTCCTCTATTATTTAAATAAAACTTCATTAACTGTTGATATCAGATTTGAGCTGGCTTGACGTAGCAGATGTGCCACCAGACCTGGCTGAAGCATCTCCGAAAGAGGATGTACCTCTAATTGAGTTTACATCAAACGTAAAAGAAGAAAATATAGTACCTGAGAATAATGGAAGTGCTTGGGATAAACAAAGTAAGTATTAAATAAATAATAAATACATACGGACAAAGGATAGCTCGGGGGGGATAAGCTCGCCCCTACTGTTCAATCTGTATGTGAACGAGCTGATCGAGGCGCTCAGTAGAGAGCGAGTGGGATGTTACATTGACGGTGTTTGCGTTAATAACATCAGTTACGCCGATGATATGGCTCTGCTGAGCGCCTCGGTCTGTGGTCTTAGGCGATTGGTAGCCATTTGTGAGGAATATGCTAGTAGTCATGGACTAGTGTATAACACGAAGAAGAGCGAAATCATGGTCTTTGAGGCCCGGCGGTCGGTGTCTAGAAACGGTGCCGCCAGTTAAGCTGTGTAGTACACCTCTAGCTCGGGTTTACAGTTTTAAATACCTCGGACACCTATTGACCGCTGACCTCAAGGATGATGAAGATATAGAACGAGAGAGGAGGGCGTTGTCGGTTAGAGCAAATATGTTGGCTCGTAGATTTACACGTTGTTCTGTATCAGTGAAAATTACTTTGTTTCGGGCGTATTGCACCTCCTTCTATACGTGTAGTCTGTGGGCTAATTATACTCAGAAATCGTACAATGCCCTTCGTGTGCAATACAACAATGCGTTCCGGGTGTTGTTGGGGTTGCCCCGATACTGTAGCGCTTCAGGGATGTTTGCAGACGCAAGGGTGGACTGTTTTTACGCCACAATGCGTAAAAGATGCGCGTCCCTGGTACGGCGGGTGCGGGCCAGCTCCAATAATATTCTGACATGTATTGCGAGCAGACTCGACTGTGGTTATCTAAATCGCTGCTCCAAGATTTCCACTTCAGTTTTAAGCCTGTAGCACCAGTGATTGTTCTTTTATCTGTTTCGCTTTGTGCTGTGCTTTGTGTTTATAATCTCGTGTATTTATTATGTTTTGTATTTATATTGTGCTATGTGTGTAATATTATTTGCTTTTGTATTGTTTTGTGTGTGCTATGTTTTTGTATTTATATTGTTTTAAGTACCTATTTATGTGTTGTAGAATTTTGTAAACTAACATAGAAGTAAGTTTAAAATTTTTACTAACAAAATGAGTCACTGATACTCGAATAAATAAAATTTATTATTATTATCTCTTTATTTTTCTATATGTACATATTTTTTACATTTTTAAATATTTATATATAAATAAATAAAAAAACATTTAAAAATATAAAAAAATAGTAGCCCACCGGTATCGGGAACAGGGTCCAAGCTACCGGCGGTCAGGGCTCCAGAGAGAGGAACTTCCTGACTATGCGAGCCGTGTCCAGCAGTACCGCTTTCTGAATCAAGCCCTTGATCCAGCTGCCTAACGAGAGCCTCCTGAGGTGTTGGTCGAGGCTCTTGGCTATTAAGCCATTGGCTGTCACGACTATCGGTACAATGATTGCTGAATCCACTTCCCACATGTCGACAACCTCGTGAGCCAAATCAAGATACTTGATTTGTTTATCTTTCTCAGCTTTCACGAGGTTCTCATCATGTGGAATGGTTATGTCAACAATCATTGCACGCCGCTCTGATCGATCCACCAGCACTATATCAGGCTTATTGGCAACAATAGTCCTGTCAGTGATGATGGATCGATCCCAGTACAATGTGATATGGCCATTTTCGAGAACTGGGTCGGGCATATACCTGTAGTACGGCACCTCCGATTCCACAAGTTTGTATTTAAGAGCAAGTTGCTGGTGAATTATCCTGGCTACAAGGTTGTGTCTATGCAAGTACTCTCCGTTAGCTAGACGAGAACACCCGGAAATAATGTGTCTAATTGATTCTCCCGGCCGGTGACATGCCCGACAGATGTCAACTGTGCCGTCTTTCACAATGAATCTCCGGTAATTGTTCGTCATCATAACTTCGTCCATAATTGCAAAGACAAAACCTTCGGTTTCCCCAAAGAGGTCACCAAAACGTAGCCAGGCGACGGACGCTTGAAAATCTACATCCGGCCCGTGTAGGGCTCGGAAGAAGCGTCCGTGAAGCTCTTTGCTCTTCCATACCTCCAAGCGATCATTTGTGTCAAGCACTACTGGTTTACGCCAGTTCTCTTTAGCCAAGGAGAGCGGAGTGAGGCCCTTGTCAGCCGCAACCACATCTCGATGCATCCCCACGTCGGTTTCTAGAAAATATTCTCTGAGACTGCATACCTCGCGATTGTGGAGGGTCTTGGCGTTTAAAAAGCCACGACCTCCACATTTTCGCGGGATATACAGCCTCATAACCGATGACCGTGGGTGATGCAATCGATTTGCAGTCAGCAGCGTACGGACCCTCTGATCCAGGGCGTCAAGTTCGGTTTGAGTCCATTTGAGTATGCCGAAAGAGTACATCAATACCGGCATGACCCAACCGTTGAAAGCGCGCACCTTGTTTCCGCCTGATAGAAGACTATTAAGTACTTTTTTCAGGCGGCCAAAGAAGCGTTCTTTCAACGATTGCTTCATGTCAGTAACATTGATACCCAACGCTTCCGACATACCCAAATACTTATAGGTTTCGGATGGTTTATTATTATTATTATTAAATCACACAGATTGAGCTAGCCCCAAAGTAAGTTCGAGACTTGTGTTATGGGTTACTAACTCAACGATACAATATTCATAATAGATACATATATAGATCATCATGACCTGGCCGGGAATCGAACCCGGGGCCTACACGCCACAGGCAGGCGTGTTGACCGCTGCGCCACGAAGGACTACAGACAAGCAATGGCATTTGATATCAAGCCAATGGTTGAACGTGAAATGTTGATCGTGATGAACCTTGGAGGAGGCCGATGTCCAGCAGTGGACGTCTTTCGGCTGCAATGATGGTGATGATGATAAAATTGTTGAAATAATAGAAAGCGCTTTGCGTTAACTAATACTTGTATTAGTTAGTTATACTACAGACAAGCAATGGCATTTGATAACAAGCTAATGGTTCACCTAATACGAGTAGAATGTGCTCAGTGTCCCACTAAATGGAATTAATAACAAATATAAACTAGAACCATCGTAGTTACATTATTAAGACTACTGGAAGGAAGCAAATAGTGAAAATTAAAGATAAGCTGAGTCAATTTTGGTGTACCACAAGGTAGTATAATCGGACCAACTCTACAACAACAATTTTACACCGTGATTATACATGCCCCTATCATTTGATTTCTTCCGAAACGTAATAAAAGAAATACGATATCTATTTTTACCGTGATGTTCAGATGACTATTACAGAAACGTGATAAGTTTTTTACAATAAAACAAAATATATTTTCCTCTAAATTTTGATATAATAAAAAAGAAAACAGCGGAATACGAAATGTCTTTTAGTCAACGTTTTTGTAGGTAAAATCAGCCTGAGCTGCAACTGTCTTTTTCGCACTTTACCTGGAGAGGTTAAAAGCAGGGCGACGGCAATAGTTTCTTCAAATACCTATTTACCAAATTCCTCGGCACTAGAGTCCCCCTCTTTCGTCGGGCCTTTTGAAACCCCTATTTAAATAAAACTGTATTAATTATTCAATTTAGATATGAGCTGGCTTGAGGTATCAGATGTACCACCAGACCTGATTGATGCAGCTCCGGAAGATGAGGTACCTCTAATGGAGTTTACATCTAATGTGGAAGAACAAAATACATTACCTGAGAATAATGGAAGTGCCTGGGATAGACAAAGTGAGTATTAGTTAGTTATACTATACGGTACACCTAAGGGCCCCCGCAAACTACAAACTTTCTATCGGCCGATAGTTCAATCGAGTTGGGCTATTAGCGCGCACACTTTTTTTTCCGGGTGGAAAATCCTCATAGATGTCCGCCGCCCGGCGGGCGATGGGGTCTGTCATACTCTTACTGACTAAAAACCACCCGGGTGTTCCGTCTCACACCTACACCGGGGGATGCGAGAACTAATACTGCTTCCGCAACCCCCGATTCGTGCTGGCCCGCCGCAGTGGGCCTCCTCGGGTCAATGGGAAGTGAGGTGTACGACACCCCCCGTGACGTCTAAGAGTGGCGCGCGTGGAATACTTCGCGCCGCCACCTCGGGTCCTGATGTTTGGGGGGCGACAGATGTCCCCGAGTCTGTCGCCCCTGGAAGTTATCCGCCCTCCGGCGACGCCCGGTACGCCTGCTGCGGGCCGGGTGAGAGGACGAGATCTCCCTTTCCCTTTCCGCAGCCCCACCGCAGGGATGCAGTGGTTTCCTTCTGCGAAACAGTTGTCTCGCAGAAGGAAACCACCGCATCCCAGGACTCTTCGATGCCGACCATCGACTTGATTACGGCCGGCAGCGACAAGTCACTGCCTACTTCAGAGATGAGGGCACGGTGCGGCTCCTCCCAAGCGGCACACTCTGCCAGCGTATGCTGCGCCAATATAGTGCCGTATCCTCCCGCCAGTCGACGCAGTGGTGACACCGGGGGTCCGGCTCCCTGTTTATGCGCAACAGGTACGTTAGCGCGCACACTGCACCAACTAAACAGTTGGGTTGGTGGTGAGTGCGCAAACTAGACAACTGTCGGCCGATGATTTCCAGTCTCTAAGCTGCCATTGAAAAGAGGGGTCGCATAATAAAAGTTACTCCGTAGTAAAATATTGTCCAGAAATATTATAATTGCTCTGATACAATGGAGGAGAAAAATCAAGAAGAGAGAATTACTAGATTACCCGAAAAAGTTTTTCGCATTTTATCGAATGAAAAATAAAAAAATATGGACGACCATCCGGCGCCAAAACTCGAAGCGAAATAAACCATCGGTCGAGTCGGCCGACTAAACAATCGGTCGGTATGGGCGTTGGCGAGGAGCTCCATACTGATATAGCAATCGGCCGATGCCGAATCGTTGTAGTATGCGGACTTGCATACATCTTCATACTGATTGTAAGCCCGACCAAACTATCGGCCGATAGAAAGTTTGTAGTGTGCGGGGGTCTAATAGGAAGCGCTTCCCTAAAAGGCATTACCCAAGTCCAATGACATGTGCATCCTTACCAGAGCTAACTCGGAAGTCACAAATAATAATAATAAGTTTACATGAGCTACATGGACGCTTTTTCCGGACCCTCCATGGGTCTTGGGGTAACTGAAGGTTTTGTCTGTGTAATAGGCTATCTGACAGTATATTTTTTTTTTTGTGATTATTAGCTTTAAATGTATAAAATGAGGGCGCATTATGTGATTTAAACGAGTTTTAATAAAAATAATAACAATTAATATATCCAAAAACACAAAAATATGTTTGACTTTTTGTATCTCGCGCCACATATTGTGAAACGATCCGGATTGGCTAATGTCGCGATGACGTCATACGCGCATCAGTACTTGTTGTTGTTCTGTGTTATCAGGTGTTTTATCGATGTATTTGTACAACCCGGTACAGCACACCACTTGTAAAGTATTTTATTAGATAAACAACAACAAATAACAGATAAATACAAACACCACTGCGGAACCGAAAATCGTTTATATCGTCTTGTGACGTCACTTACAAGGCGCGACGCCATATTGCTGAACAAAACGTTTCGGCGGCTTATTTGAATTTTGAATTTTTATTTGCATGTTTCTTACGAAATACGTATTTAAAATTAAAAAAAAAAAATACTTTCGGTGAACTTCTTAACCGCAACCAAGTAATTGAAGATAGAAATTATAAATCTGTCAAATAGCCTATTGGTCGCTTCATTTACAATGATGAATTCCCAAACAGATTGATATATATTTCAGCATCTCCATCTTCTAAGTTTTATTTTTGAGATTCCGTATTCAAAGGAGTCACCAGTGATATCTTTTTTCAATATTTCCAATAAAAAAAATATACCAAGAAATTTTTATGGATGGAGCGACCGGCTCCGCAAAAAATCTACTGAAAATGGTATCAAAACTATGGCCAGTAAGACAGTCGAGTCCAATAGTTTACTATGTAAAGAAAACCCCGTCCGACCCATAAGAGTAACAAAGGTTAGGTAAACACATGACCAAATAAAATATGAAATTTTACTTAATCATCATAGTAACAATATTAATGAATTTGGAAATAATCTTTTTTTCCGCGAATTAATTCCTACGCCCCCAAATTTTGTTAATTTTTAAAAAATTACAACAGCATGATATGCTGTATTATTATGAGGGATGCGACCGCGTGCCGCGTGCCGTGCCTCCCTTCGACCGCGCATGTATTAAGTTACCTCCTGCGAATTTTTTTTTTAAATTTGGTCCGGCTTTGTAGGCATTAGTAGAATCAGTTATACCTTCACGGGTCGGACAGGGTTTTTTTTACATATTGTATATCTACCTCAATTTGCAAACCGCTCCGCGCTTTAAAAATTCAAATTAAGCCCGTTTAATTAATTTATATTTTTCCTTTTTTTTAACTTAAAATTAAATTTTTACTTTTAAGCCCTGTGAAACCCCATTGAACCCCTTGAATTTGAACTTGCTGTAGTCTATTATTTAAACAAAACTCTTTTAATTGTAAAATGCAGATTTGAGCTGGCTTGACGTCACAGATGTACCACCAGACCTGACTGAAGCATCTGCACAAGATGATGTACCTGTAATAGAGCTTACAACTAATATAGAAGAGGAAAATATATTACCTGAGAATAATGGAAGTTCCTGGGATAAACAAAGTAAGTATTAGTTATTTGAGGCGTATAATATCAAAAGCAGCTAAGTCCATTTATGATCATTTTAACCGACTTCAAAAAGGAGGAGGTTACTCAATTCGACCGTATATTATAAGCTTTTTTTTTTCTATATTTGTTCGCGCATAACTTCGTCGTTTATGAACCGATTTTGATCATTCTTTTTCTGTTGGAAAGAAGACGTCCCCAAGGTGGTCCCATGATAAGGATATCAGGGTTTGATGGTGGAAGACCAGAGAAAACAAGGGAAACTTTCAAAAATTGCAGGGGCGACTAGTGCATTTCTTAGCATTTTCATTAAGTATTTTAAAGCACTACAATTTAATAAAGGTCTGAAGTAGATGTGATGATGGAGCCGGGAGACAGTCGAAGGAACTCCTCAACAATTCACAGCAGCTACCTTGTGTTTGTGCTTGAATAATTTGTATTGACAAGAACCTTACACCTAGATGGGTGGTAACTGTCATTAGGGTGCTGATGATGATGACAAAGGTCAGTTCAGGAAACTTGTATTTGGACTCAATTCATTTATATTGATGAGACCTTTGCACCCATTGGGTTAAAATAATGGTCTGCAGTAAATTTGATGATGAAGACCATAGGCAGTTGAGGGAATACTTACGGGTAAAAATTAAAGTAAACATAATTATGTCGTTTCCCAACTATATTTGCGTCAGCTTCCAGTCTGACCGGATGTAACTGAATACATAGTACTTTTAAGAATTAAAAAGTGTAAAATAAAAACTTTTTTACAAAAAACAACCGACTTCCAAAAACCACTACAAAGTGAAAAATAGCTAATTTCGGAAGTCGGTGTCTAAAACGAATATACAAAACCAAAGACACCAACTTCCGAAATTAGTTATTTTTCACTTTGTAGTGGTTTTTGGAAGTCGGTTGTTTTTTTGTAAAAAAGTTTTTTTAAGCTGGGTATACCATTTTATTTGTTAAACAAAATGCTAACTATGTCCTCAATTCTTTGGCACCAAAAGCAGATGAATCCTATAAAATCGTTAAAAAAAATGCAGTTAGTAACAGAGGTAGCTATATCCCGCTTCCTGAAAATCAAAGACAGCTCAAGTTATAACCGACCAATCAGAGAGCTCTGTTATGCTTCCTATCTGGCAGATCTCATACTATCGAGTTCATTTTGTATGGTGTTATTTTAATGAACACTTGGGTTTTTGGGTTGTTTCGGAAATAAAAGAGAATAAAAATCTTCTGGTAAGAAGGTATACCAGGGAAGGCGTAATCAATAAATTATTGGTGACAAAGCCAGCTATGTCCGGTCTAAATCCAAAAGTTGGGATCAATATCAGTTAAGTCCATTTTAATTAATTCAATATAAAAGAACCTTGCACTTTGGTAGTTTAGATGGTTATCCATGAGCCTTTAATAACTTCTCTATATGTCTACAACAAAATTCGTACAGTGTATCTAGTCTTAAAATATCAAAATAACACTTTTCTTTATTAATTTTGTTTCGTTTTTATTTATTTAAATGATAATTGGATTTAGCTGTATATGATTTTGTACGCCTCAATTATACTACAGACAAGCATTTGATAACAAGCCAATGGTTGAACGTGAAATGTTGTGGAGAACCTTGGGGGAGGCCTGGGTCCAGCAGACGACGACTAGCGGCTGAAATGATGATGAAGATGAAATGGTTGAAATAATAGAAAGCGCTTCATGTTACCTACTACTCGCGCGAGTTGACTGTGCACCTCGCTGGAATGCAGTCCATATGTATCAACTTAATTGCAAAAGATTGCAACAACCCGCAACCCTGACCCAGGAGGCATCGGTCTTCGTGGACCCCGTCACGACATTTACCCCCTTATTCATAAACGTTGTTTAAATATATGCCTTAACTATATATTTTTGACCTTTTAACCTCACTTAACTTTAATCATCGTTTATGAATAAACGTGTTTAAGGGGCTTATTCATAAACGATGATTAAAATTAAGTGACGTGCAAATGCCTAAAATGTATGGTTAAACAATCTCTAATCACTACTTAACTTCAAGCAATGTTTATGAATAAGGGGGTATATGACCAACATCTGCTGAAGTTAGCTGTCCTGCAAGAGATGTTAAGTGAGGAGCTCATCGCAGCCTTGAGTCGATCATGATCCACAGCAAAATAGTTTTATCAACGAATTCTAGTTTCTCTTTGTCCAATACTATGTTCAATCACTACTTTTTACATTCGGCAAAGCAAATATAAAAATTAACGAAGCAAATAACTCTATTTGTGGTTGGGTTTTTAATTAAAAGAGGACAGGACCTAATATTGAGTCTTGTGGAACACTCACTTTTATTTTTAAACTAAGTAAATTCACAACACGTATTTGAACTTGTTGTTGATTAAGATTTCAATAAGACTTTACTAAACTATGCGCAAGGTGATCTAGTCCATTATTCTCAAGTATCAAAAGTAAGGTTTCGTGATTAACGCAATCAAATGCCTTGGAGAGATCACAAAAAAAGTCTATGTCATCTTGTGGTTGTTCCCACGTTGTAAATATCCGCTTTAATAAGGTAACACAGTCACGGTCAGTAGTACAACATTCTTTGGTGAAACCAAATTGCTGATCATATGATGTAAGGTTTGATGTTAAAATGATTAAGCATTTGATGAGAGTAGTTGAGCGTTACCTTGTCGGACACCTTGCTGAATACAGGCGACAGGGTGTTTGGGCTATAATCTTGGTGTCTTTAGTATGGAGCGGAAGTCGAAATTATGTTGTTAAATAAAACGAAAACTTATGAATAACTAGCTTTTCGCCCGCATGGAATTCGATTATATCGCGCTTTTTACATTCCTCATTTTCCGGGGATTAATCATCGTATAATTTAGCTTCTATTTTTACATGTGCATATTCGTTTGCAATAATTTAACTTGTTTTAAACGACTCACAGCGCCATCTATCACCGAACTGGTATGAAGCTAACAATATTTTTGTTTTCCCCCGGGAATATCATTTTTTTACGGGATAAAACGTACCCTATTTTTTTTATCCAGATTTCTAACTTTAGGACTGCATATTTTCAAAGTAATCGGTTCAGTAGTTACGGCGTGAAACCAGAACAACACTCAAACTCTCTTTCCGATTTATAATATTAGTAAGAACAGAAAAATATTAGTAAGAAGAATAAATAACTCTTAACAACTGTTTGCATTTACCCACAGAGCTGGCAGAACTGGAGAATTCAGACTTAAGTTGGCTTGAAGTAACAGATGTACCACCAGACCTTTTGGAGGCAGCTCCGGAATATGATGTACCTTTAATGGAATTAGATACTAACATAGAAGAAGGACTACTAATATCTAAAAATAAACGCAGAGCCAGGCATAAACAAAGTAAGTATTAGTTAGTTATGCTAGTTACGTCATAGACTTTTTAAAGTGCTTCAATTATATCGTCAGATACAAATTAAAATGGATGTCAAAAAAAGTGTTATATTAACAGAAAATGACAAATCGTTTAAATTATACTGGACTACATATCGAAGTACTCAAAATAATATGTCGTGGATAACGATATCATTTTAATAAAAGTTGATAATTTGATTTATGTAGTAGTGGGGCAAAAGCTGTGACGTTATTTTGTAATGGCGGCACGTGGAAACGCGTCGTTTTGGAAAGTGGGGATTGTCGGAGGGTCACTTTCTTTGAGACGCGGACCAGGGCACTTCTCTGGAGCCAAACTGTCGGTTTGCCTATTTAAATTGTTATTGCCAAGATTGGAGGGTATTATGTACACTTCGTGCTTTAATTCAATTCACCTACGAAATGGAGCCCTTACTTGAATAACCCCAGAAAGGCTTTAGGCTGTATAACATCACGGTGCGGCCAATAGGGCGGAGCATAACAATACCACGCGAACGATGTCGCTGGCGGTCGCTAGTAATAAATAAGTCTTAAAAAAAGTTTTTGTTACAGAGCTGATAGAATTGGAAAATTCAGATTTGAGCTGGCTTGAGGTATCAGATGTACCACCAGACCTTCCTCAGGCTTATCCTAAAGATGACATCCCTGTACTGGGATTAAATACTAACACGGAAGAAGAAAATGTATTACCTAATGAGAAACGCAGCAACAGGGATAAACAAAGTAAGTATTGGTTAGTTGTTCTATAGGCATAAGTTTTTCACGTTTGACCAATGGTTCTCCTAATAGGAAGTCATCATCATCAATCTTTTATCGTCCCACTGCTGGGCACAGGTCTCCTCTCATACAGAGAAGGATTGAGCGTTATCACCACGCTTGCTCAATGCGGGTTGGCGATTTCAGACTTAAAGTCCAGGTTTCCTCAAGATGTTTTCCTTCACCGTGTAATCAGTCATTGGTGTTCAAGATATACTTTGAAAGTACATATAACTCAGAAAAGTGACATTGGTACTTGCCTGACCTGGGATCGAGCCCGCACACTCATACTTGAGAGGCTGATGTTTTAGCCACTAGGCCACTAAGCTACGTAAATAATAATAATTTATTTCGGACAGTATCCTTATTATTATAGTATCCATATATAAGCCCCGCACGATGATATTGCGATTGGCGGCCACCTTGGTGACGTAGTGGAACTCACACCGTCAGTACCGTTCGCAAGATCATCCCGTGCTTATGCGCATCGAAACTTGGTACAGCTTTTTGTTGTTTTTGTTGAGTTTTGTTACCTGTTACCCATAGAATTGAGTAAGACATTAATTAGAATTAGAATTTAATTGGTTAGAAAAAAAATCTTATAGATAGTAATAATAAAAGATACTCGTTCCTTTGAAATTCGACAATGAAATGAAAGTTTATTTGTCAGAATATGGATGAGTAGGTATATATAGAGTGTATGTATAAAATACAAATAAACCCATTACACTAGCTTATTAACTTTGTATTAAAAATTTTTTTTGCTAACTGTCCTTTTATGCGACGGATGACGTCACGCAGCTGTTATTGTGACAAGGTTCCATCGCAATATCAACGTGCGGGGCTTATATTAGTAGGTATTATGTTATTGTAAAGTGGAGGTTGATTTTTTTTTTCATTTTCACCCTAATATATGATATATTGTTGGATAGAAATTTAACAATGAATAGAGGTTTACTCCAATGGCTTTTTGATATTATTTATATTTTCAAAAATAATCGCTGTAAGAGTATAAAAAATGTCAATATATACGTAGATAATAAATAACTCTAAACAACTCTTTTCATTTACCCACAGAACAAACAGAGCTGGAAAATTCAGATTTAAGTTGGCTTGAGGTAACAGATGTACCACCAGACCTTTTGGAGGCAGCTCCGGAATATGATGTACCTTTAATGGAGTTAGATATTAACACCGAAGAAGTAAATGAGTTGCCTAAGAAGAAACGCAGAGACAGGGATAAACAAAGTACGTACATATTAGTTAGTTACGCTATAGCATGGTAATTGACAACACGCCAATGGGTGAACCAATGGCCTGTTGTCAATTGACACCACGCCAATGGGTGAACCAATGGCCTGTTGTCAATTGACAACACGCTAATGGGTGAACCAATGGCCTGTTGTCAATTGACAACACGCTAACGGGTGAACCAATGGCCTGTTGTTAATTGACAACACGCTAATGGGTGAACCAATGGCCTGTTGTCAATTGACAACACGCTAACGGGTGAACCAATGGCTTGTTGTCGATTAACAATACGCTAATGGGTAAATTGCCATGCTTATGCGTTCTTTTTTATTTGAATGAAGATATTTCAGGATGATAAAATATGTCAACTAAGGTAAACGAAATGCTTGCGTAAATGCATTATACGGTTTACTACAAACTTAGTTAAGAAATTATTTTTTAAAAACTGTTCCCACAACCCATCAAGTTCAAAATAATATTCCTAAAAGAATTTATAAAGTTCTTCTTTTGAGATTTTTTGCATATTTATCCCCTGGATCAGGATTGCGGGTTGGTTAAAAAAGATACTGTGGCCCAGGCGCACAGGCAAGTGAGAAACACGGGTAGGTTTTAGTCAGTAAAAGTCTGACACGCCCTCCTGCTCCGCCCAGAGCGTGAGAGGTCATTTGATGATTTCCACACAATACAAAAAAAGGGTGGAAATGAAAAAAACATCCCCATTTTTTTTAAATAATTATAAACTAGTGCTTGACCGCAATCCCGCCTGATGGTAAGCAGTGATGCAATCGTTGATGGTAAAGCGTTCTAGTTTAACAAAGCCATTCACTCAAAAAACAAAGTGAATAGGAAAGAAGACGGCAGTAGAGCAAGGTGATGCAATGTTTAACCCAGAGGGAGACTGATCTGGAGACCCTCCACAAGCAAACTCCCGACACAACAACATTTGGCTCATCGTAACCGGCACACATCGCAACACAACTGCTCAGACCCGTCCTCCATACGGCTTCACCAGACATCATGCCGGAACACGACGAATCGCTTGGCGGGAACACTTTGTTTGGTGGGTGGTAACTTCTGCCGGCAGCCGATGTTATGGCCTACCACCGAGAAATTTACGTGCAGGGGGTATCCTAGCCTGCGGAACGGTACCTAAGTAAATTAATTAATTACGAGTACACTCCAAATAGCCCGCTCCATAGCTCGCTGAGCGACTTTAAACTGATGGACTAGTCTGACCGTTAGTGTCCACGTCTCGGCTCCGTAAGTCATGACGGGTAGGACGCACTGCTTGAAGATTTTGGTCTTCAAACATTGGGGTATGGGCGACGAAAATACCCGACGAAGTTTACCAAATGCTGCCCATCCCAGCTGGATCCTTCTATTTGCCTCCTTCTCGAAGTTGTTCTTCCCTAATTGCAACGTTTGCCCGAGGTATACATACTCTGAAACAACTTCGAGCGGCATTCCGTTTACGGCAACCGGTTTCGACAAAACATATCGTATGAGCACAGACTCGAGGGGTTTACTACAACTCACTGAGGAGTTCCACTATCAGCCTCTCTCATAACTAACGTTACTGGGTGTCGAGTTGACCATGATTTTGATGCTGTTACTGTTCTATGGGTAGTATTCAACAATTCATAAATTAAGTCTGAGATCAGTTTAAAAGATCTATGCCGCCTCAGTATATTTATGAAAATCACTTATATGCCCATACAAATAAGTAAATGTGTATATGTTTACAATGACATAAAATTTTCAAAAAAAGTTTAAAAGATACAGAGGGAGAGACAGAGATATCTGTTGAAGCCGTACGGAGGACGGGTCCGAGCAGTTGTGTTGCGATGTGTGCCGGGTACGATGCGCCAAATGTTGTTGTATCGGTAGTTTGGTCGTGGAGAGTCTCCAGATTATCCTCTGGCGCAGCATCGTTGGTCGTGTTGTTGGGTTTAACATTGCATCACCTCGCTCAACTGCCGTCTTCCTTCCTATTCATTGTATTCCTAGTTTAAATTTGACATTTTATTTTTAATTTAGACATTTTTTTTTTATATTAAGTTTTTTTTAAAGTGAATAGGCTTATTTAACTAGTGCGCTTTACCATCAACGATTGCATCACTGCTTACCATCAGGCGGGATTGCAGTCAAGCACTAGTTTATAATGAATAAAAAAAATACTCACACTATGAACAAATACATTTGTTGTAGTTACAATAAGGATCTTTTTTTTTTTTACGAATCCATACTTATATCCCTACTAATATTATAAATGCGAAAGTAACTCTGTCTGTCTGTCTGTCTGTCCGTTACGCTTTCACGTCTAAACCACTGAATTTATTGAAATTTGGTACAAAGATAGAGTTGATCTTGAGAAATAACATAGGATAGTTTTTAATCCGGACTTTTGAAGAGTTCTCTTGGAAAAGCGATATAACTGAACTCCACGCAGGCGAAGCCGCGGGCTGAACGCTAGTAATATTATATATTATTTTTATTTATTTATTTATTCATCCATTTCAGGCATTAAAGCCCATACACACACAAACAATACAATATTAAAATAACATCCTGAAATACAAATACATATAAAACATAATCAACTAGAATGTACAAATATATAATGTTAAATTTTAAACGTCAAACATACAGAAATAAAAGAGAAAATAAATATTTAGTAGCACGCCTGCCTCTGAGTCATTTGTTTGTTTCTCAGTACATTAATCATATAACAATGGTTAATATAATTCGAAAGTAACTCTGTCTGTCTGTTACGCTTTCCCGCTTAAACCTCTCAACCTATTTTGATGAAATTTAGCATAGACAATCTTTAGACCCTGCTACCTTTTATTGAAAAAAAAAAAAAAATTATATTCCCGAGGGAAATATCCGCGATATAACCTAATACCACTAATTATAATTTATAAAAAAAAAACCACGCGGGCGAAGCCGCGGGCGGAAAGCTTGTAATCTACAGCTCTAACAACTGTTTCCATTTACCCACAGAGCTGGCAGAACTGGAGAATTCAGATTTAACTTGGCTTGAAGTAACAGATGTACCACCAGACCTTTTGGAGGCAGCTCCAGAATATGACGTACCTTTAATGGAGTTAGATATTAACACCGAAGAAGTAAATGAGTTGCCTAAGAAGAAACGCAGAGACAGGGATAAACAAAGTACGTACATATTAATTAGTTACGCTATAGCATGGTAATTGACAACACACCAATGGGTGAACCAATGGCCTGTTGTCAATTGACAACACGCCAATGGGTGAACCAATGGCCTGTTGTCAATTGACAACACGCCAATGGGTGAACCAATGGCCTGTTGTCAATTGACAACACGCTAATGGGTGAACCTTTGGCTTGTTGTCAATTGACAACACGCTAATGGGTGAACCTTTGGCTTGTTGTCAATTGACAACACGCTAATGGGTGAACCTTTGGCTTGTTGTCAATTGACAGCACGCTAATGGGTGAACCTTTGGCTTGTTGTCAATTGACAACACGCTAATGGGTGAACCTTTGGCTTGTTGTCAATTGACAACACGCTAATGGGTGAGCCTTTGGCTTGTTGTCAATTGACAGCACGCTAATGGGTGAACCTTTGGCTTGTTGTCAATTGACAACACGCTAATGGGTGAACCTTTGGCTTGTTGTCAATTGACAACACGCTTATGAGTGAACCTTTGGCTTGTTGTCAATTGACAGCACGCTAATGGGTGAACCTTTGGCTTGTTGTCAATTGACATGCCCTGCAGAGACAGGGATAAACAAAGTAAGTATTAGTTAGTTACACTCATCATCCCAGCGTTAACCCCAGTCGCATCCGTAGCTTTTCAGCTTTCGAGTCTGTGGTCCGCTTTACCGGTGTAACTGTTGATTTTGGCTAAACTTCGATATTTTCCGTGAAGCGACTGCCGTCTGACCTCCACAACCCGAAGCCGATATAGAAGCATTGCAGTTAGACCAATTGTTGGAATTTCGAGGGCTCCAACAATCCGTAACGACTGCCACTAGATGTTGGTATGGTAACCGGGACCAACGGCTTAACGTGCTTTCCGAGGCACGACCAGACCAGTGCAAATATTCATATTCATGCATACAAATATTTGCACTGCGCGGGGATCGAATCCGCACCTCCTTGAGCAGCGGCCGTGTTCGCTACCGCTACGCCACGGAGGAGGCACAGTCATTACATTAATCATTGATCTCTGCGAGAGTGTCTCAGACTTCTTTTATTAATTGTGCTATCCATAGAATTGTGTATTGTTCGTCGGATTGTTGAGCTCCTTAAGTTTGAGTTGAGCTACTTGCTTTTTGACAAATGCGCACACAAATCAAAAATCAAATCAAATTATTTATTTGCTAGAATGCACGTATACAAATATGGTTGTCAAAAATTAAAGAGGAGCCATACATTCTGTCCAAGATGGGACATGCAAAGTTTAAATTATGTCAATATGAAGCCACAGAGAAGAACAATAATCATTAATCAGATTAAAAAAAACCACAACAATTATATACAAAAAAAAAACGATTCGGTCACAATAAGGTCAAAAATCAATTAATGTCAAAGTTAAATTAATAAAATTTCAAATATAATTAAATGTCCTGTCACCCATGCTATAATATTATAAATGCGAAAGTAACTCTGTCTGTCTGTCTATCTGTCTGTCTATCTGTCTGTCTGTCTGTCTGTCTGTCTGTTACGCTTTCCCGCTTAAATCTCTCAACCGATTTTGATGAAATTTGGCACAGACATTCTTTAAAGCCTGAGAACGAACAAAGGCTTCCTTTTATCCCGGAAAAATTTAATGTTCCCGAGGGAAATCTAAAAAGCGCGATATAACCGAACTCCACGCGGGCGAAGCCGCGGGCGGAAAGCTAGTTAAGGATAAAATACAAGCATCATAAAACATCGGTGAAGAAATCACTAACAGAATACTAACATTTTTTTAACAGTATGTCAGTAAGATTTTTTTTAAATATTTTTAATGGTTGCTCTTTAATATCGTTAGGTATACTATTGTATACGCTTGGAATCTAAGTTCCTATCAATCTGTAGGGTTATTTCCTCAGAAGACCATCTCAAACATCAATCCATAATTATCGTCTTCACAGACTTAATGTCACAAATGATGAATCTCGGTGTTATGCAACAACATCAGCCGCCGGCATAAGTTACCACCCACCAGACAAAGTCTTGCCGCCAAGCGATTCGTCGTGTTCCCTCATGATGTCTGGTGAAGCCGTACGGAGGACGGGTCTGAGCAGTTGTGTTGCAATGTGTACCGGGTACGATGTGCCTAATGTTGTTGTGTCGGGAGTTTGGTCGTGGAGGGTCTCCAGATCATCCTCTGGCGCAGCATCGTTGGTCGTGTTGTTGGGTTAAACATTGCATCACCTCGCTCAAATGCCGTCTTCCTTTCACTCAGTTTTTTTGAGTGAAGAGGCTTAATAAGCTAGTGCGTTTTACCATCAACGATTGCATCACTGCTTACCATCAGGCGGGATTGCAGTCAAGCACTAGTTTATAACTAATATATATAAAAAAAAACAGGATCACCATCAATACTGATGCCAGGATCAATGGTCGTGGCCACCAAGACACCCAGTAACATTAATTTAGTACCATGTAGCTGATGTTGTGGTCGAGGTGGATTTTGAGTTGTTGAGTTTGTGTTCATGTGATATGTTTAGTCGAGTCCAATAGATTGCATTAATTAATTTTTTTCGGTGGTAGGCCATAACAATGGCTGCCGGCAGATGTTACCACCCACCAGACAAAGTATAGCCGCCAAGCGATTCGTCGTGATCCAGCATGATGTCTGGTGAAGCCGTACGGCGGACGGGTCTGAGCAGTTGTGTTGCGATGTGTGCCGGTTACGATGCGCCAAATGTCGTTGTGTCGGGAGTTTGGTCGTGAAGGGTCTCCAAATCAATCTCCCTCTAGCGCAGCATCGTTTGGTCGTGTTGGTCTTGGGTTTAACATTGCATCACCTCGCTCAACTGCCGTCATCCTTCATATTCCTTAATTTTTTAAGTGAATAGGCTTAATAAACTAGTGCGCTTTACCATCAACGATTGCATCACTGCTTACCATCAGGCGGGATTGCAGTCAAGCACTAGTTTATAACTATTAAAAAAAAAAAGAAAAATCTGGACTTTAAGTCTGAAATCGCCAACCCTCATTGAGCAAGCGTGGTGATTACGCTCAATCCTCTGTATGAGAGGAGACCTGTGCCCAGCAGTGGGACGATAAAAAAGGTTGATGATGATGAGTGCGATTTTTAGTTTTTTTTTTTTATTATTACTGTACTTTAATCTGAGCGAAGTAACACACTTTATGTGATTTTTTGTGGTGACTTTATTAAAATGAGCGTAAGTTTTTAAGTCAGTAATGGTCAAGTTTCGAGTGTAACATCGCTAACTTATGAATAATAAATAATAACTCTTAACATCCCTTTCTGTTTCCTGACAGAGCTGGCAGAACTTGAAAAATCAGATTTAAGCTGGCTTAAGGCAACAGATGTACCACCAAAACTTTCTGAGGCAGCTCCAGAAGATGATGTTCAAATAATAGAATTAGATACTGACATTGAAGAAGAAAATGAAGAACCTAAGAAGAAAGCCAGAGACAGGGATAAACAAAGTAAGTATTAGTAAGTTACACTATAGGCATTGATAAAATATTAAACAGATACGATATATTCTAACAAACTGACCAAAAAAAAAATGTGCCGAACACAGCAGCAGCACACATGCATATTTTTATTCGGCATACATTGGTACAGTGTGAGTGAGATGGGGCGCAATCTAAAGCATAGAGAAGAAAAAGATGGCTAGTGTTTGTCGTTTGCGCTGTTAGTGTTTGTCGTTTGCGCTGTTAGTGTTTGTCGTTTGTTTTTACGAGTATATCGAGAGTGACTTTTTGTACGCTTCATTTTTAGTGCGCTAGTGACATATCTACCTTAGTTTAATATTTTATCAATGACTATAGGTAAGCAATGGTTTTTGACATTTGACAACAGGCCAATGGTTTACCTAATAGAAAGTGTTTAGGTATACCTAAATCTAGGTATACCTAATCTAGGTATACCTAAATCTAGGTATACCTAATCTAGGTATACCTAAATCTAGGTATACCTAATTTAGGTATACCTCATTCTATGTGCGATGTTAAATTATTTTATTTTAAAAACGAGATTTTTCTCGGTGGTAGGCCATAACATCGGCTGCCGGCGGAAGTTACCACCCACCAGACAAAGTCTTGCCGCCAAGCGATTCGTCGTGTTCCGGCATGATGTCTGGTGAAGCCGTACGGAGGACGGGTCTGAGCAGTTGTGTTGCGATGTGTGGCGGGTATGATGCGCCAAATGTTGTTGTCTCGGGAATTTGGTCGTGGAGAGTCTCCAGATCAATCTCTAGCGCAGCATCGTTTGGTCGTGTTGGTCTTGGGTTTAACATTGCATCACCTCGTTCAACTGCCGTCATCCTTCCTATTCCTAACTTTTTTAGTGAATAGGCTTAATAAACTAGTGCGCTTTACACTTAACGATTGCATCACTGCTTACCATCAGGCGGGATTGCAGTCAAGCACTAGTTTATAATTATTAAAAAAAAAAAAAGATAAAAAAAAGGTAAAATTGGAAGCAGCACAAGGCCAAGTCTTTTTGTCGCAGTAGGTATTCTCAAAGATCGCTTCTTAACTGTCTCTTGTTTTCGTATCGCTAGTCGAATGCAGACTGACTGCGGGCTGGCGGCACGGGGCTTTATATAGATCTGCTGATCTAACATCCCAGATGTGTCCAAAATCAATAATAATAGCGCATAATTTCGAGTACGTTCGGTAGGTACCTTTAGGTACTTTGCCAGAGACGATTTTCTGGAAATTTCGATGTCGACTCTATGTTAACAATATTTATGAAACCAATACCATTTGATAGGCCACCCTAGGTCTAGCAATGCGTTTTTATATTGTACCTGTCTTAAAGCTAGGTCTCGAGATATAGCACTTGAAAGTTATGTACTGCATGTCACGCAATATTGAACCTTATGCCATTGACATAAGGTACATTCGTAACAATTTGTTTTTACTGAATATTTACTTTAATCCGAGTAGTACCTTTTATTTAAACTTGTTGTGGTCTATCATTTGAATAAGACTTAATTAAACTGAGCGCACGTTTTTTAAGTCCGTAATGCTCAAGTTTCAAGAGTAATGTCATTCCTGTTAAGTCACCACCATTTTGTGAAATAACACGAGAATCTTATGAATAATAAAAATTCTCAACATCTATTTTTGTTTACTTACAGAGCTGACAGAACTGGAAAAAACAGATTTGAGGCTTAAGGCAACAGATATACCACCAAAACTTTCTGAGGCAGCTCCAGAAGATGATGTACAAATAATAGAATTAGATACTGACGTGGAAGAAGAAAATGAAGTACCTAAGAAGAAAGCCAGAGACATGGATAAAAAAAGTAAGTATCAGTTAGTTACACTATAGCATGGGAGACTGGAGAAGCGACCTCCATCTCCTTAGATGTCTCGAAGGTCTTCGACCGGGTATAGCACTCTGGTCTTTTGAGTAAGCTTCCAGCATACGGCATTTCCCCTGGTCTGACTGGCTGGGTAAAACATTTCCTGACTGAACGGTCCCTCCGAGTTGTCGACGGATGCTCATCTGAGCCCTTGTCGACTAAAGCCGGTGTCCCTCAGGGGTCTGTTTTCTCTGCACTTCTTTTTCTGCTGCATATTAAAGATCTGCAGATGCTCCGTATCTATGGGTATGCATATGACAACACAGTTATGCAGAGATGCATGCCGGATGTTTGGGCTGGTAAGGAAGCAATCCGGTTCGAATCTTACACTAAAGGGAGTCTCCGAATAGGACGACGCCAATATTGGGGCATTTAACGCCGGCAAAACACAAGCGTGTCTATTTACCGCATGAAGGAGCTCATTCCCTTTGCTCCTACTTTTCGGAATGTATTGTGGAGGCATGAGGAACATTGAGTAAAGTTCACAAGTTCACTCATCCTCCATAGAAAAGGGAGGGTCCTCCGACCAGGACCAGACGGGTGTTATGTCTGCTTGCACTTGGGCACTTGCCCAATGCTTGAAATTGGCAAGTTGTATGTATGCTAGTTGCACGGTAAACTCTGATTGCGAGATGTAGAATTCCTGTGACGTCAGTATGACGCGATGTTCCATGGGCCGTTGGTAGGTATCGCTACAGTATTCTTGGAGTGCACTGACGGCCTTCATCTTTTGGGAGTTGAGATTTCCTAAAACCTGAAATTTGGCCGGTTCATTGAGTCCAAATTCAAGGTGGCTGCCAGGAAACTTGGCGTTATTGCAAAGGTCCGGCGGTACTTCACACCACGGACAGGTTCTAATGTTCACAGCTGTGTCACACAGCACAAGCAGCAGCCACATTTGTGTTGGTGCTGCAAAATGCCACCTGAATACTTTGGAATCGATGAAAAGGCTAATTGGCGACCCAGATTTTGTTCAAAACGGCCTCCAAAGCCCTAAACACAGGCGTAGAGTACCCAGCCAGCAGTCTGTCGATGTTCTATGGAATGCATTTTGGAGAGTGTGCACTTCTCGCGCACAATAATGCATCCTGTATGAGTTAATTCTCCATCTCCGTTCAACAAACTTTTTTCAGGTTTTGTATAAAGAACAAATAACGTATTTATACAACGTGTAACATAAAGGGTATATACATAACAAAGGCATGGCATCTTTACATGATATCAAACGATATTGGAAGGGTTTTTTATTCCTATCTCTTTATGTTAGGAAGTTATGATACGTTATAATACGAACGTCATTACGGACAGTAGAAGGAAAACGTCATGTCGCGGTCCCCGATGTAAATGTAAAAACATGACGTACAAAGATGTCCTATGATGGTTATTTGCCATCTAATATCTGAATATGAAACGTCACATGCACTATGTGTTACATAAGAAGCTGCGCAGGACTTTACATCAATAATAATATCGTAATTATGACGTAGTAAGCAGAGCCTATTGTAATGCGTTGTGGACAATGTGAAATATTTTTTGTCAAATGACGTAGAAAATCACCTTCTGAAAACATTATACATATAATATATGTAGTGTTGGTCTGATTACAAATAACATACGAGTATACCAAGTCGTATCAGTATACCGGCGCTACCACATTTACTTTTTAAATGTCGAAGCTTTAACATAGAATTTTTTTTATTTTTTTTTTTAATTATGACGAGACGTCGACGGCTTTCCTACGCCGTCGACGTCTTCTTTTTGGCGGGAAAGTCAAGCTGAGTGTCACGCTCGTATTTCATTGGACTTTTAAAATCATTTATAGTGTTGTTTTCTAAATAAAAGTGCGTGATTTATGTAGTAAAAAGTGCATTCAGTAAATAATTCATAAAGAACAGTGAAATATCGCAGCATAGTGGCCACATCATGACTTTGTCTCAAACCTCCCTCGTAAGACGGTTCACGCGCAAAATGCACAAACCGTGCGAAGCCAAAAAAGAAAGACGACGACGTACGTCACATTAAATACTTTTTGTTTCTATCTTTTTCTTTCAAACACACAAATTCTTCAGCTATAATATTAGTTCAGAATTCTTTTTTTATCTTTAATCCGAGCGAAGTAGCACTTTGCTGGTGTGTATCCTACAAATAAGACTTAATTAAGTTGAGCGTAAGTTTTTTAAGTCAGTAATGCTCAAGTTTTAGGAGTAACATCACTACTATTAAATTACCACGATTTTGTACTTATACTTATGAATAATAAATAATTCTAAACGACTGTTTTTGTTCACTTAAAGAATTGGCAAAACTAGAAAATTCAAACAATCACCTTTCTGAGGCAGCTCCAGAAGATGATGTACAAATAATAGAGTTAGATACTGACGTGGAAGAAGAACATGAAGTACCTAAGAAACGCAGAGACGGGGATAAACAAAGTAAGTATTAGTCAGTTACACTATAGCATGGGCGTACCCCGATGGCCGATGGGGCAGCAAGGTTCTGGAGTGGCGGCCACGTACTGGAAGACGCAGCGTAGGGAGACTCCCAACAAGGTGGACCGATGACCTGGTGAAGGTCGCGGGAAGCCGATGGATGCGGGCAGCACAAGACCGGTCATCCTGGAAAGCCTTGTGGGAGGCCTTTGTCCAGCAGTGGACATCTATAGGCTGAAGAAGAAGAAGAAGAAGATGGGCGTACACTCAGCTCCTAGCTTGGGACGACGACGAGTCAGGCATTGGGCAAGTAAAAATTTTAGAGTTAGTAATCTTTGGGCGCTATGGTCGCACACGGTTTTTTGGCAATTAAATCGTACCATTTCACACCCCTCCGCGCCTCCCCTGGGTACGCCCATGCACTGACTACAGGTTAATGGTTCGCCCATTGGCCTGTAGTCAACTGCCGTTGCTAATAGGAAGCGCTTAGTGTTATCCAATTACATGTGCAATGTGATTTTATTTTGTAATTTTTTTTTTTAATTATTTGAATTCATCGTTTCCTATCTGAATAGTCTTAAGAAGAAAGGCAGCAAACTTAAGAGGTCATAGTCTCTTTTAAAGTCCAAATATAATCGGGGTCTGCGGGCAGGCTCGGGTCCCTGATGAAGAAGCCGCGCTGTATAGGAGTTTACCGCGGGACGAGATCCACGGTTTCGTGTTAGTCCTCGCTCTGAATGAACTTGAGCCTCAACTGAGAGGACTACAGAACGTGCCTTGAGCAAGGCCAGTTTACGGCCACTTGTGCAGAGAGGGGTATTGGCGACAGTCAGTTTGGTTTCGGCATGGGCGCTCGCTACGCTGTATTGCGCGTGAGAATCCTGGCAGAAAAAGCGGTGGCCCAGGGCGTGGTGATGTTGGAGGTGTTCTTGGACATCTCCAACGCCTTTAACATCCTACCCTGGAGTTGTATTCAGGAGGCGCTGCGGTATCATCAAGTGCTTCCCATATCTCCGTCAAATAGTTGGGGCTCATCTGTCCGAGAGGTGTGTCACTTACATGGAACGTGATGGCGGACACCAGCGCCGCTTGTCATGCGGTATTCCACAGGGCTCGGTCCTAGGCCCGCTCCTGTAGAATCCGGTACGACTGGGTGCTGAGAGGCGAGCTCACACCGGGGGTAGACCTGACGTGTTATGCAGACTGGTCACCGCCCAGGGAACTCGCACAGGGAAGCAGCGTTGCAGGCGACGGCTGCGGTATCACAGGTGGTGGGCCGCATACGTCGCCTAGGCCTGGAGGTGGCCTTTAATAAACCGCGGGCAGGCGGACGGCGCCGCCCGGCTCACACATCGTGGTCGGGAGGCTCGTATCGCTGTCGAGTCCACTATGAAGTACCTAGAATTGGTGCTCGACTGCCGGTGGGACTTCGGCCCCCGTTTTGGCGACTGGCGCCCAAGTAACTGCCCGCGGCGCTTTCAATGTTGCTTCCTGTTATGTGGGTACCTACTGATTGCGATGTGCAATCACAGTAGGGTAGATAGTTTTAAGTTAACGACTGCTGCGTGAGTCCAATATATGAGCTTGTACGTATCGGTTTGTTATTTATCCGTCCACCTTCCAACGGTTATAACACTTCCCAATTTGGGGGACCCTGGCTGGGTTTGCTCATGTCAATTGTATACCTAAGATTTTATTAAACTGAGCGCACGTTTTTAAGTCCGTAATGCTCAAGTTTCAAGAGTAAAGTCATTACACTATTTTGTGAAAACGAAAATCTTATGAATAATAAATAACTGTTCATGAACATCTCTTTTTGTTTCCTTACAGAGCTGACAGAACTGGAAAAATCAGATTTAAGCTGGCTTAAGGCAACAGATGTACCACCAAAACTTTCTGAGGCAGCCCCAGAAGACGATGTACAAATAATAGAGTTAGATACTGACATTGAAGAAGAAAATGAAGAACCTAAGAAGAAACGCAGAGACCGGGATAAACAAAGTAAGTATCAGTTAGTTACACTATAGCATGGTAATTGACAACAGGCCATGGTTCGCCCACAGGCCTGGGACATATACAATATGTAAAGAAAACCCTGTCCGGTCCGTGAAGGTATTGTTAGGTATCGATAACCGATTCTACTAATGCCTAAAAAGCCGGGATAAACTCATAAAAAAATTCCCTGAAAATATAATATTATTTCGCAAAAAGAGGTAATTTAACACTTAATACACGTGCGAAATACATGCGTGGGCGAAGGGGGTCAGGGCACGCGGCACGTGGTCGCATCACTTATAATAATACCGTCAAATATGGTGTTGTCACTTTTTTTTAAATAACCAAATTTTGGGAAAGTTGGAATTAATTCGCTGAAAAAAGATTATTTCAAAATTTATTAGTATTGTTACTATGATGATTATGTAAAATTTCATATTTTATTTGGTCATGTGTTTACCTAACCTTTATTATCCTTATGGGTCGGACGGGGTTTTCTTTACATATTATATACTTATGTAGGTATATATATAACGGCGCTCGACTGGTTAATTTTGAATATTGTGATCTGTTTTGTGTCAGTATCAATTGTCCATAATTTACTCTACTATTTTTTGAAGTCGATTAATCGATTGGTATTCCGGCAAATTATGTTTTTTTTTTATTAAAAGCGGGTAACACCATGGAGCGAATGGTAACACCGACGACTGGAGTTGCGTTTGACATAGCGATCGACCGTTAGCGCGGGCAGTCTGTGCTCAAGTTTCGGTCGACTATGTTGGTCACACTCAAACCCAGTGGCTCTTGTCTGTTTTAATCTGAGATTGTCATTGTAATCCCTTAATATTAAAGTGATCTGACTGTCCGTTCAGTTAAAATAATAAAAATCGAATATCACACTATAGTTATTGTCCAACGTTTTCTCGAAATACCGCCCACGATGGATGCTCATGCGGATGAGAAGACAACTCAACTATCTGGAACTTCGGCCCCGCCTTCCTAAAGTTTTCCCCGTTATATATAATAGGAAGCACTTAGCGTTACCTAAGGGGTACACCAAATAAGCCCTCGCCCACATGTGGGAGTGGCGAGAGGAGGCAAAACCATGTCGCAAGAAATTGCGGTACGGCAGACAGAGCTCTGGCGGGATCTTATGTTTTCATGGAGAGTGCGATTGTCACAACCCAGTGCTGGGCACGCCACAATAGCGGCGAAAATTCCCCTCTTTGCCTAGAGAGACACCTCAAGCGTCATACGACCGGTCGGCCCACACCGAGCATGGTACGGCGGTCGGCACCTCAAGCGTCATACGACCGGTCGGCCCACACCGAGCATGGTACGGCGGTCGGCACCTCAAGCGTCATACGACCGGTCGGCCCACACGGAGCATGGTACGGCGGTCGGCACCTCAAGCGTCATACGACCGGCCGGCCCACACCGAGCATGGTACGGCGGTCGGCACCTCAAGCGTCATACGACCGGTCGGCCCACACCGAGCATGGTACGGCGGTCGGCACCTCAAGCGTCATACGACCGGCCGGCCCACACCGAGCATGGTACGGCGGTCGGCACCTCAAGCGTCATACGACCGGTCGGCCCACACCGAGCATGGTACGGCGGTCGGCACCTCAAGCGTCATACGACCGGCCGGCCCACACCGAGCATGGTACGGCGGTCGGCACCTCAAGCGTCATACGACCGGTCCACACCGAGCCGGCGGTCGGCACATACGACCGGTCGGCCCACACCGAGCATGGTACGGCGGTCGGCACCTCAAGCGTCATACGACCGGCCGGCCCACACCGAGCATGGTACGGCGGTCGGCACCTCAAGCGTCATACGACCGGTCGGCCCACACCGAGCATGGTACGGCGGTCGGCACCTCAAGCGTCATACGACCGGCCGGCCCACACCGAGCATGGTACGGCGGTCGGCACCTCAAGCGTCATACGACCGGTCGGCCCACACCGAGCATGGTACGGCGGTCGGCACCTCAAGCGTCATACGACCGGCCGGCCCACACCGAGCATGGTACGGCGGTCGGCATCTCAAGCGTCATACGACCGGCCGGCCCACACCGAGCATGGTACGGCGGTCGGCATCTCAAGCGTCATACGACCGGCCGGCCCACACCGAGCATGGTACGGCGGTCGGCACCTCAAGCGTCATACGACCGGCCGGCCCACACCGAGCATGGTACGGCGGTCGGCACCTCAAGCGATGTAATGCGGCGCGCGCTACACGACTCACTCGCATCAATACTGATGGACGGAGACTGTACACCGCAACATCGTGGAAGAGGCGAGCCGTGCCAGAGCTATGCCCCCCTGGCCGCGAATACGAGCCCCTCACTGGGTTGGCAACAAGGACCTGTTGGATTGTTAACAGTACGTGCGTGAGTTGCGCACGTCTGTGTCAATAGTTGCAATGTGTTTTTCTGTAGGCGCGTCACAGAATTCACACTCAATCCTGCATTCTTCACGGGACCTCGGCGGACTGTCCCCGCCAGGTGAGACCTCCAGTTACCTGGTGGAATCCCAGCGGAGGACAGAGACAGGACAGAGATCGATCAGACCCCCCATTGGTCTGTTCGGTCCAAACGATTCCAACTAGCCGCAATCATTTGACAAAAATGTGTTCGCCGATTAGGGGGCTAATGTAGACCAGTCCGGTTTCCAGCTATGTACGGTTAGATTCCGGGCTAATTAGTATTGAACTGTACAGAAACACCGTACAGTTCAATACCGCCCACACACACACCACTTGCCCGCACGGGGGCGCCTCACCTATTTATAGTGGCGCACTGTGAACACCAGAAGACCGGGCCTCACATCCAATTAGCTGATCAATTTTGAAGTTGTCTCAACCACCACTGCTTCGACTACCTATCTTGTGAATAACTGTAGCTAGGATTTTGACAATAAAACATTTCCATTTGAATTTGAATCGTTCCTTTCTATTTACCCATAACTCCAAAAACAACCCGTAGAAAGTACCCCACACTCTTCACAATTTTATTATTTTACTACTTCTTGCCCACGACTTCGTGCGCGTCAATTTCTGTTATTATAATCGCGATAAAGAAGTTGTATATCGTATCTTTTGAGTAACTTCAAACGAAAAACTTATTTTTTTTATCTATTCTATATTAATATATAAAGCTGAAGAGTTTGTTTGATTGTTTGAACGTGCTAATCTCAGGAACTACTGGCCCGATTTGAAAAATTCTTGTTGCGTTAGATAGCCCATTGACCCAGGAAGGCTTTAGATATAACATCACGCTGCAACCCATAGGAGCAGAGCGTATAAAAAAAACATATCGAAACCTACGCTACGCGGCTGAAACCGCGGCACGCAGCTAGTATATTATAAACTAGCGCTTGACCACAATCCCGCCTGATCCAACTGTTATTATTTATTAAAAACTGTTGCGCAAAATACGGAAGCTAAATCCCTTCCAATCCCACATCATGTCAAGTGCCTGCCGCCCGTGAAATGGCGTTTCGCCATTGATCTAAGGATTGTGAGATGCGGAACACAACAGTCAGTTTCCAGCTAACCGCTCCGCAGTCTTCGTCCGCCCAATGCCGTTTGAATCCGCCGCAATCGCATTGTTCTGCAATGTGAATTTCTTAACATCTGGTTTTGTTTACTTGCAGAGTTGGCAGATCTGGATAATACCAATTTGAGCTGGCTTGATGTAACAGATGTACCAGCACGCGTGTCCGAGGCAACCTTTCAATATGATGAATTTTTAATAGAGTTAGATACTAACATGGAAGAAGCAATATTATTACCTAAGAAAAAAGGAGGTGTCTGGGATAAACAAAGTAAGTATTAGTTAGTTTCACTATAGCATGGTAATTGACAACAGGCCAGTGGGTGGTTTGCCGAGACGCGGTCTCCACTCGAGGACTCGTTTACCCCAACGGTTGTCGGTCCTGCGGTATATGCGACCAGCCCATTGCCACTTCAGCTTGCTAAACCTCTCAGCTATGTCAGTGACTCTGGTCCTCAGTCGGATTACGTCATTTCTGATGCGGTCCTTCAGAGAGACGCCCAACATAGCCCGCTCCATAGCTCGCTGAACGGCTTTAAACTTATGAACTACTCAGACCGTTAGTGTCCACGTCTCGGCCCCGTAAGTCATGACGGATTCAGTTGCTTATTCTGAACAAACTATATTCAGGTTTCGCATAATCAAAAATAACATTGTTTACAATTTTCCAACATCAACCGTTGGGCTTGGGGACGCCGAAGCCGTGGGGACTATAGCCTTTGACCAGTGTGTGTTGCCAGTGATGACTTACGGAACTGAAACGTGGTCGCTAACAATGGGCCTGATACGAAGGCTCAGAGTCACACAAAGGGCAATGGAAAAAGCTATGGCTCGGAGTTTCTCTGCATGATCGAATCAGAAATGAGGAGATCCGCAGAAGAACCAAAGTCACATAGCTCTGCAAGTCGCTAAACTTAAGTGGCAGTAGGCAGGGCACATTGCTCGTTGCTCGTAGAACCGATGGTCGGTGAGGCAGTAAGGTTCTGGAGTGGCGGCCACGTACTGGAAGACGCAGCGTAGGGAGGCCTCCAACAAGGTAGACCGATGACCTGGTGAAGGTCGCGGGAAGCCGATGGATGCGGGCAGCACAAGACCGGTCAGCGTGGAAAGCCTTGGGGGAGGCCTTTGTCCAGCAGTGGACATCTATAGGCTGAAGAAGAAGAAGAAGCTTTGGGCAAGTGCCCGTCAGACTCCACACCCGTCTATTCAGAGGATCCTCCCTTCTCTATGGAGGATTAGTCAACTTAACATCCTCATGCCTTTAAAACATAAAATGAGCGCCAGGTGTTCAAGTCCGTGAGTTACTGTGTCATTTAATTTCAAGAGTCAGTTGTGAAATAAAATGAAAAACTTAATAATCTCTCAACAAGTATTTCCGTTTACTTGCAGAGCTGGCACAATTAGAAAATTCAGATTTAAGCTGGCTTGAAGTACCACCACGTCTTTTTGACGCAGCTCCGAAAGATGATGTACCTTTAATGGAGTTAGATACTAACTTGAAAGGAGACATTTTATTACTTAAGAAGAAAGCAAGTGCTTGGGATAAAAAAAGTAAGTATCAGTTAGTAAAATATGCTCGACAGCCTTCGTGGCGTAGCGGTAGCGAACGCGGCCGCTGCGCAAGGAGACGCGGGTTCGATCCCCGGACAGTGCAAATATTACTATGCATGAATATGAATATTTGCACTGGTCTAGTCGTGCCTCGAAAAGCACGTTAAGCCGTTGGTCCCGGTTGCCATACGAACATAATAGCAGTCGTTACGGGGCTCCAACAAGCCCTCAAAAGTCCAATAATTGGTCTAATTCCAATGCTTCTATATCGCCTTCGGGTTGTGGAGGTCAGACGGCAGTCGCTTCACGGAAAATATCGAAGTTTAGCCAAAATCAGCAGTTAGACTGGTAAAGCGGACCCCAGACTCCAAAGCTGACAAAGCTTGAGATGCGACTTGGATTATCACTGAGATGAAGAAGAAGAGTTAGGTAATATAATATGCTATAGACGTAGCAGTTGAGAACAGTCCCTTGAATCACCTAATAGCAAATCTAGCCAATTACATGTGCGATTTTAAATGATTTTGTTTTTTTTTTTTAATTGGTTTCTACAAACAGTTTATATGCTGTTGCGGTTGACAGCTAGTTGCTCAATAGACGGATTAACTGTATCTTACGTGTATAATCTCATTTGGGAACCTGGCAGTCGAATTTGAGTACTTGCCGAGTGAATATGTATATTTTGTAAATTATCGATTATTTGTTTTCTGCAAAGGTCCGGCAGTACTTCACACCTGGGCAGCTTCTAATGTTGTACAAAGCACAGGTCCGTTCGTGTGTAGAGTACTGCAACCACATTTGGGCTGGTGCTGCCAAGTGTCACCTGGCCACTTTGGATTCAGTGGAGAGACGTGCAAAGAGGCTGATTGGTGACCCTGATCTAACTCGAGTTGGTCTCCAAAGCCTAGAGCACAGGCGTAGAGTAGCCAGCCTTTCGGTGTTCTATAGGATGCATTTCGGGGAATGTGCGAGGGAATTGCATGATTTAATTCCACCATCTCCGTTCCACCAGCGGACGACCTGTCGTACGGCTGGTTTCCACCCTTACGTTGTTAACACCACTACGATCCGGACGAAGCGTTTCGCCTCCTCCTTTATACCGGGTACATCGAGGGACTGGAACAATTTGCCCGCGGCGGTGTTTCCGTCGGACTACAATTTGAGTGTCTTCAAGGCTAGAGTGAATGGGCTCTTAATAAACTAGTGCGCTTTACCATCAACGATTGCGTCACTGCTTACCATCAGGCAGGATTGCGGTCAAGCGCTGGTTTATAATATTAAAAAAAAAAAAAAAAGTCGGCGTTTCCTATCTGTTAAGTCTGAGAAAAAGGCAGATATAAAGTCAGGACACAGTCTCGTTTAATGTCTAAACATAATCTTTGTCTTAATTAGATGTATAAAATTATTTAAACTAGTATACACTTAACGTATATATTTATTGTATAATCTATGTAAATAGTACACTGTAGACTACCTACATTATTTCTTTATCCTTCCCCTTAGAATTCCATCCAAAGGTTGTCTGTAAAAGATCGCTCTTAGCGATAAGACCGCCCATTGTGTCACCCTTTGTAAAATATTTTTATTTATGTTCTGTAATCTATATGCTGTACATAATAAAGAGTATTCTATTCTATTCTTTGTCAAATCATACGTACACTATTTGGACCGATGTTTAAGATGATCTTTTGAGGAAAGAACCGTACAGATTGAGAGGAGTTCTCCAGATAGTACAAGAATTTGTCTAAAATCGAGCAGCTCAACTCAAAACTTAAGGAGCTCAACAATTCGACGAAGAATACCAAAGAAAGGACTATTGAGTAGGCCACATAAATTACTCGGAATTGCCAGACTGTGACAATAATCATCAGACAGAAAATAAAAATAAATAAAATGACACCAAAAGTCAAAATAAAAAAAAGGCAGTAGATCTAATTCCAGAAACCTCCAGGCCTCCTTGCTGCCGGTCCTGTCAAAAATATTTAGCTCACTTGTATGTTCAAACAGAAACAGTCTGTTAGAAAATAAATTGATGGCACATCTGATATCCTATAAAATACCTTAATTGATGACGTAGTAGGAAAAATAAATAATAAAATCAAGAGTAGTCCAAACTTTTCGTAACTTAAGTCCTGCGTTTGACTATTGACCACGAATTGCTTTTTGTAAAACTGACCCATGAGAGTACATATTCTTAAAATTCTTGAAACTAAAGCGAGTAAGACTTGTTATTATTCTTTTTGTTTCTCAAAAACATATCTCTGTTACTATAATTGAAAAAAAGTAATGATAACTACGGGAGTCCCGCAAGGATCTATATTAGGACCTTTTTTATTTATTATAGATTTAATTAATTACACGAATAACATTTTATTTGACATACACATATAACATAGATAAATTACCAGAGACTGTAAATGCAGCATTGCAAGCATGTCTCGTATGGTTCATTATGAAGACATATAACACCCTTTTGTTTGTCATTTAAATAAGATTTTATTATTTAGTTTCTAGCTTAAAGTTGTAAATTAAGACAAGTTATGAATGATAAATAACTCATAGCTGTTTTTGTGTACTTGCAGAGCTGTTAGGACTGGGAAATTCAGATTTGAGCTGGCTTAAGGTAACAGATGTACCACCAGACCTGTTTGAGGCAACTCCGCAAAATCAAGTACCTTTAACGAAATTAAAGACTAACATGGAAGAAGAAAATGTATTACCTAAAAAGAAACGCAGCAACAGGGATAAACAATGTAAGTATAAGTTAGTTACACTTACACTGTAGGTAAACCACAGTTTACTGTATGGAGGAGTTACATATGCAATGCTTAATACTATCAATAGGATTGTAAGTCGCAGTCACAAATGATGAACCGTCGTAGTTACATCAATAAACTAATAACAGTATAAAAAACGTGGCTATCGAGACACCCAGAAACCAAAAGCAGCTCGAGCACAATACAGAGATCAGCCATCATTGTGTCGCTATTTTGCTACTTGTTGGCCAGCGGGACGCATCCGGTCTGTTCCGCATAAAGCACATATGTACTAGGACTGAGTAACCCGGACCACTTTAGTAATGATACACAGCATAACGTCTGTAGCACCCGCGGAGTCAGAGGTGTTCAATATGTACTTACACCTATGTATACTCCGTCGTCTTAGGTATTTAACTAAAGGTAAACATAAAACCACGTGACTTAGGTTACCGACTGAAATACAGTCATTTCAATTAAAACGTCAATAAAATGGAGAGTAAAACTGTGACGTACAATGACAACTGATATGCCAGCGATTATGTTAGCCATATTTGCAGAGTAATTTAAACGTATGGGTCAGAAAATGTACCTGTGGCTGCTAATTAATAGTACCGCTTAAAAGTTAGGAACTTTGATTTTGTTACTTGTATACTTCAATCCGAAATTTGAATTATAAATCATTTGGTTTATATTCTCAGGGGCGACTGGTGTGAAGAAACGGAAAGATGCAGTAAAAACTGAGGAAAAGATAAACGAAAAATCGGTCTCGAAAGTTATACAGGCGACTCAAAAACCTACGTTTGAACGTGGAACTTCTTTAAAAGAGCCTTATAAATGTGATCAGCTTAGTTTTAATCGAATAAAAAAAAATATACAAGACGATAGTAGTGAAAAACCTAATAAATGTGATATTTGTGAACGTAGTTTTAAGCAAAAGGGTCATCTAAGAGAACATTATCGATTACACACTGGTGAAAAACCTTTCAAGTGCGATGTATGTCAGCGCGGTTTTAACAAAAACAGCCATTTAACGGAACATAAGCGTACACACACTGGTGAAAATCCTTTTAAGTGTGATGTATGTCAACGTAGTTTTATTGAAAAGGGAAATTTTATAAGACATTTGCGTTTACACACTGGTGAAAAACCTTATCAGTGTAATGTGTGTACACGTAGATTTGCGGATATGGGTAATTTATCAAACCATATGCGTTCACATACTGGTGAAAAACCATATAAGTGTGAAATATGTGATGGAGCCTTTACTCAAAGGTGTCATTTGACAAAACATCTTCTTATACACGCTGGCAATAAACCGTTTAAGTGTAATGTATGTGATTGTAGTTTTAGTCAAAAGAGTAATCTAACACAACATATGCGATCTCACACTGGTGAAAAACCTTATAAGTGTGATGTATGTCATCGTAGTTTTAGTCAAAAAGGTCATTTGTCACAACACGCACGAATTCACACTTCTGACAAACCTTACAAGTGTGATATATGTCAGCGGTATTTTAATATACAGGGTAATTTATTACGACATATGAGACATCACACTGGTGAAGATCCTCACAAGTGTGAAATTTGTCCACGTAGTTTTAATGAAAAAGTTCATCTAATACGACATATGCGGAAACACACTGGTGCGAAACCTTACAAGTGTCATTTATGTCAGAGTAGCTTCAGTGAAAAGAGTAACTTAACGAAACATATTCTCCTACATGCTGGCAATATACCTTTTGAGTGTGATTTATGTGAACGTAGGTTTACTCAAAAGGCAAGTTTAGCCAGACATATTCTCTTACACGCTAACGAAATTACTTACTAGTTATATAAGTAAGTCAAAATAGTTATACGGTTGATTCAAGAATCCATAATCAATTTTTGAAATGTGTTAAACACAAATAACTGTTTGGTAGTTACATTTAAAAGGCACATTGTCTTTCTTTACATAGTTGTTCTTTATAATAAATAACCAATTTCAATTTGAGGATCATAAGGGTAGCAAGAGCAGTGGTGGCCGAGTGGTGTAGGTGCCGACTTACGAGTTCTTGCTTCTGGGAGCTTACCCAGGCAAGTGCTTTACTTTGTGTAAATTATTTCATCACCACTGCTCTCAAAACGGTGAAGGTAAACATCGTAAAGAAACCAGCATGTTCTAGAACTAAAAATTCGAAGACATGATATCTTCCGATCTGCATTGGGTCCGCGTTGTGGATTATGGCCCACTCCCTCTCATCATGAGGAGTCTTTTATCGACTGGGATAAACTATACTCCCACTACTAAGTGGGCAAACATTATAGGCTGATTCTGCATATTATAAGGGAATTGTAAGTCTAACTAATGAGGACCATTGTGCTAGCCAAAATAAAATTGGGATAAGTGGAGCTCTCCATACAATTGTGACCAGCCAGTCGAAATACTCCACTGGCTGTTCACAATGGTATGCTGGAGACTAGACTTATGTATAGAACTGAATGTTGGGCGTCGCAAAAGACTCTTGAATATAGAATAAATGCTGTGGAAATGAATTCCTTGCAAACTCTGTGTGGTGTGAGAATGAACAATAGCCTGAGGCTGATGTGATGAGACTTTTTTGTCTTTGTGAGGAGCGGAAGGGTTGTTTAATTACTAATTAGACTCTACTGACATCTTTTTGAGGCGCGCGTGAATCACAACGCGCCGTGGACTGAAACTGGTCGGAGGTCGGCTACTGGCGCCCGACGTCCGCTATTGGCGCCCGACGTCGACTAGTGGCGTGAGGGCGCCCCATCACGTGCTCCGACGGCCTAAAGTTGCCAAATTATTTACATAGTCTTAGAAATACAAAGGTATATTTTTGGAGGCGGTGGCATCATACTTTATGATGTTCTCTATGACTAGATAGGTAAATCGCGGCTTTTCCGCTAGACCGCCGCTGGTCTATTATTTAGAAATTATTTTGAGAATATCGACCCTAACGTTATGTTCGAAGGGTAGCGTTTATACTTCATTTTATTATATTCGTGAAACTTACATCTATTTTATAAAGTAATGCTCTAAATGTGATTTATTGTCATATTTATGTATTTACTATCCTAATATTTTATTTTATAAAGGTGTAACCATGTGCCCAAGTGACGTCATTATTTAATGGCTGTTAAGCCGACTGTTGCCGGTTGACAGCAGCTAGCTGTCAACCGTATCCTACGTGAATAATCTCACTTGGGAACGTGGCAGTCGAGCTTGAGCACTCACCGAGTGAATACGTATATTTTGTAAATGATGCATTATTTATTTTCTGTATGTTAATTTGTACAGACACTTTTACACTTCAATCATATATTTTATTAACTAGTCGAGTTCGGTGTTTCTTATCTGACTAGTAAGAGAAGATAGGCTTGAAAAATATTGGTCAGATTATGTGAAAACCATACAGATTGGTATCGGATATGATCTTTTGGGAAAATAATCACAGGGATTGAGTGAAATTGTCCAATCAGTGCATGTATTTATCAAAAATCGTGCTGCTAAACTCAGAATTTAAGGAGCTTAGCTGTTCGACGAACAATACGACCGCCAGCAAGCACATTTGGGTAGTCCACATAAACTCAAACTGCCAGACAATGTCCTTGACACACACACAGACAGTCACAATATTAAAATTAATATACCTAATACCTACTTAATATTTAATTATATAAAAATTGGTCCTTTGTAGCTCTAATCAGAGAGAGAGGTGGAAGCGAAAGTCTTTGCCGTCCCCCTTTGCTCAGCAGTAGAAGATTATGGATATTCAAAAATAAATACTTTTTGCAGTAAAGTAATTCATGTCATTGTCTATAATGCAAAATAAAAGTATAAATAGAATAAACAAAAATCAACATTTACTCTTTAAACAATAATAATTGTCTAATGGTCAGCAGTGATACAATCGGGGAAAGTAAAGCGCAATGGTTTATGTATATTTATTTGTATGTAAATATGTTGTCATATTATTATTTGTCATATTTTATTAACTGAATTGTTATTGATTGTGTTTTGGTATTTTATTTTCTCTTATACACTTAGTACGTTGTCTACAGCCTCAATATGTGAGTTAAACTTTAACACAATCCACCGCATGATACGCCGCTCCTAAGAAAGTGCTCCATCAGAACTTCTCGAAACTACATGATTTGTACCAACCGATTTGAAGACCACAGACCACAAATAGCACAAAGTATACAGAAGAGACAAACGATTTAACAGGAAAGAAAAAAGCAAAAAATATCAACTTAGCGACCAAACTGATAAGCGAGAGGAAAGAACTGATAAATAACCCAGGAAAGAAAACATCAAAATATGTACAGATACAAGTCACAAACTAAAAGCAAGCATCGTAAAAAAATCAAAACGCTACAAAATCAATACGATGTAAAAAAAAAAATGCCATAAGACGGGTAAATCTCCAGAAAGTGACAAAATCACTAAAATAGCTGTTGCAGGGATCAATAAAACTGATACCCATTCGGTGTTATTCTTGGAAGATGGCAAAATCTCCATGATTTTATTACACTAAAACGCATCAAAGACTATGTATTTTAATACTACACACTAATGAGCATGATGCCTGTTAAGCTTAAGGAATAGGTCTATAAGACCATTATTAGACCTGTTCTTCTGTATGGCAGTGAGGCGTGGCCTGTGCTTGAGCGACAAGCAGGAGCTGAGTTACGCGGAAAAACCGCATCAGGAACTCCCGCATCCGTGGCAGTTTTCGTGTCGTACGCAAACGTGGGTAACAAATGTCTTGCCATGACGCCTCCGCCGGGCCAGAACAAGCGGGGTAAACCAAAGAAATGCTGGCTTGACGTTGTAAGAGATGACATGCGTGCCAACAATCTCTTACCACAGGATGCTAAAGATCGCGAGAAATGGAGGAGAATGTGCAGGAAAGCGGACCCCGGGCTCCAACACGAAAGCCGGATTATGATGACTAATGAGGATGATGTCAAACGTGTACAAGATATTTGCCAAAGTCATACAGGATAGTGAGGTTATGGAAGTCAGAAAGGCTGTCGCTCCATCTAAATGACTGCTTTTCAGCTGAATCCGGTTAGATTGTAAGCTGACCCCAACGTATGTAGTTGGGAAAAGGCAAGCAAACTATGATTATACATGAAAGAGATGAGTCCAATGTTGGATTAACAACAGTCATTTGAAATTAGAAATGCACGTTTGAGGAAAAGAGAATCAAATATTGTCATTGCCGACCGCAGTAGACCAGCTCTTCTCTGAAAAAGTACATACTTAATGGTTCCAGTATTATACAAAATAATTCTAAAACTAAATTGAAATGAATAATCTCAATTTAGTGTTATTTAAAAGTTTTACTAGTAGGTGCTACTAGTTTTAAGTATTAATTTATTTTTTTTTAATTAATTAATGTTGTTACTCTACGACTGAATTTATGGAGGGTTGTTAAATTATTATTGATATTACTGTTTTAATTTTTGATATCATTTTATATTTTTTATTCTATTGATTGTTATTTTAATTATATGTATCGACGTTAAAAAAATTTATATAACCACACATAGTGTGATTATTTGTAGATACATGCTTGAAAGCATAACGCATCGCAACGATATTATTATTTTAAAACCTATTGAGAACTATGTACGTACCTGTATTGTGACAAATAAAATGATTAGATTTTAAAGCGGGTTTTAGGAAAGGGTATTCGACCTTCATATGTTCGAATAACGTGTCTGCTCAACAACGTAAATAACGTAAAGAATGTTAAATAAACTGTCAAACGAAACCCATTGATAATGAGAGTGTTAAGTAATTACCCCGCATATACATATATACAGTCATAAAGGTCATTGAAAAATATCAAGAATATTAAAATTATTTATGATGCTTTTATGGACTACGCAAAAGCTTTCGATATTTTAAGTCTCGAACGCATCTGGAAAACTCTAAAATAAATATCAAGGAATACCAGCAGCATACATAAGTACATCGACATCATTCAAACCATTTATGCCATTGGTTAGGCTAGAATTCAGGAATTAGTGGGCAACGAATTTCACATATATAGTGGTATGCGGCAAGGTGACATACTGTCTCCATAACTGTTCCCTGTCGCGGTAACTAAAACAACTTTTAAAGTTTGAACTGCGAAAAGTTTGGTGTAAACAAAAATGGACGGATAATGAGCCATCTCAGATTTGCCGGCGACTTAGGTCCGTATTACAGAACGTTACTCAAGACTCAAACATTACTTAAAACTAGTTTCAACCAATCAAAAGGCTTCAAACGAGACTTAAGTAGAGCTTGAGTTTTGAGTGATGTTCTGTAATACGGACCTTAGTGTTTTTCGAAGAAATCGCAGAAAACTTGGAAATGATGATAAAAGTCCAAGCAAAGAAATTGGACTAAAAATGACTGACTCGTTAAAAATAAAGGAAAAAGCTTTAACTTGTGTAGAGGGCTGGGTACATATACCTTAGTCAAGTCCTACGCCAAATTAGTTAGAAAATAATGTGAGAATTGCAAATGGTTGAAACAATACCTGTCTTTTATAAAGATAATGAATAAAAACCTAAGCAAGATACTTATGTATACACACAAAATTTTAAACATGGATACTCTTCATTTCATTCAGAGAAAAACTTTTAAAGTGTCAAAGAGCAGTAAAGCAAATCTCGCGGTTGAAATAAAACACGACTTTAACAAGAATTGACCAACAAAAGTAGAGGTGGACAGGCAATGAAAGATGATTAAGGAAAGTGGAGCATGCTAATGATAAGATGGTATTAAAGAGATGGCTAAATAAATCGCGGAAGACAGACCCATTGGGAGGAGAAAATAAACCTGACGGCAGGTCCAAACTGAAGAAGTGCTAAGATATGCCATGAAGCCACTCCGAAAATCAAGACATTTAATGAATTTAAAAATAAAGTTTTTAATTTTGTTGTCAATTTTGCTATTTAGTTTCGGAATTAGAAGTTTTGTTATTATAATTTCCTTTACTACCAAATAGCATGTATAAATTATATTATGCAGTATTAATTTATAAAAAATTTTAGCCCACCAGTATCAAGAACAGGGTTCAGGCTACCGGCAGCGGCCAGGTCTTCAGAGAAAGGGGCCTAATAAGGTGTTGGTCTAGGCTCTTGGCTAATAAGCCATTGGCCATCACGACTATGGGCATAATGATCGCCGAGTCCACATACCACATATCGACAACCTCGTGAGTTTATTTATTATTATTATTGTGTTATATTAATTTTATTAAATGTTTTTTTTTTAAATATATGTTGGTATTTTATTTTAAAGTTTTACACACACACACGCTATCAATACTAATTTTGCAAGTTTCCTATTGCAGAATATGATGGAACAGATTTCTTTGATAAATGACTTATTTTCTGTGAGTGGGTTTATACAAACACTTTATTACACATCCATCATATTTTTTTTAATTAGACGAGATCGGAGTTTACTGTTTGACTACTGTAGCAATGAGAATCATCTTTATACCTCTTTTTCCTGTCTGTTTATATAATATGTGTACATAAATGATTAAATAAATATATAGAGAAAATAAATGATTGATTCAAAACAAAAACAAACCGTTTAAATAAACTGGTGTATTAATAAAGTTGAAAAGTGATTTGCTCTTGTGTGTTAATTATTCAGACGTATACCTACGACTATCTGACGATACGATGGCTTTAAAAAAGATTTAAATACCTTCCTGTAATCCTCGTCTCCGCAGCGAGTGTCACCGACTCGCTGCGGAAAAATGGCATTCGGGTCAGGCAAGGAAGCTACTCCACACACCGAAGTCTCGGACTATGGTAGGTGTCTACGGTGTCATCTAGAGGGAACTTGGGATTGAGAGCCTGAAAGTTTATGCGGCACCTCGCAAAAGGATGGCCCCACGTCAAGCACATTGCTCCAAGGCATGCGAGACGTGTGTCCCTTGCCCCAAGCCCTGATAGGGGACGACGACCCCATCGCACTGGACTCAAGTCTCAAATGAGCTGCGCCCAGATTTCCCGTAGCTCATTGAAACAATGCTACTCCACCACACATTACATACATACATTCGCTGCGTAACGTATGCTAGGTTAATAGGCATGTTACGCGACGAACAGGCACCCACTACTACACAAACGCCTAAACTCACACGGGTCTGCGGTAACGGTCTCACTTGACGAGGACAGACCACCAAAGTGTCGTGGTCGTGAAAAGAGCGGTGCTGTGAGTCAGTGTCACGGCGCGCTTACAGGTAAACAACCTGCAAATAATCACATAGGCACGCGTAAGTAACGTGTACTCAAAAACTACAGACTATTGCAGCCAACAAAGTAGGCCTTGCCCCCCGGCCGCAGACAGTCAAAATGTGACCCGCTAACATGGGTCTATCCCGTGTTAGTGGGTCCACGGTTAAAATATTATTACATTCTAACTTCAGGCGTTGCCCGGTACACAGGTTGTGTTACTGTTATCTTTGTTTTATATCAGGAGCGTAGCTACCGCCGTATCAATTATATGGGGACTCCCAACGTGCGTAAGCAAAAATTACTTAATAAAAACTTCCCAATTTTTATTTACAAAGGACAGAAATCAAAATACAATTTTTTCCGCGTTGGCAACACCAGACTGTATATTATTTAATTAGAATCGGTAGAAAACATTTTAGAAAAAAGTGACAAAAAGATAATTATGATGAATAAATATTTCTTTTAATTTTATGCAAATTCGGGTTCAAAAATAATATTTGATGTTTGAAGGTTAGTTTCCCCTTTGGCCCATTTTAATGCTTATGGCGTACCATGCCTTTGCCTTTTCCGTTCAGAAATACGGAACAAGGAAATTCTTTCTAAACTGGAATGTGAACTTGCATAAGTTTCTTATTTAAAAGAAGACTCTATCACAAGAGCAATAAGGTCGATCGGAAATAAAACTTTATTGAAGACAACACGGTCTGGGGGAGAAAGCGTCCCAGTAGCCCTCTGTCTCTTTCTAAGTGTTACCCGTATTTATTTTTTGTAATTTTGTTCGAAACCAACAATTTCGATTAGAAAAAAGATGGTGAAAAGGTGTGCCATTAATGTCTTCAATAGTGAGTCATACTCTGGATGCAGAATATCATTCTTTAAGTAAGGTTTATTTATTTTTTATTTGTTTGTATGTAGGGTGACCATAAATTTAGGAATAATTAATAAATGTCCACTTAGTCACTGTCTGCATCTATGTAAGTGACTGTTATTGGGTACAATGACATTAAATTCTGCTTTCTTGTAGATATTTTATTTATCTAAAGGTACAGTTTCGGATAGATTGACCTGCTGTCGTCCATACATCATCAATTTATTCATCCATTTTTAAAATTCAATAATGAATGCATGCCTAAATGTTCATTAAAACTCAGGTAATATAAGTGAAAAAAAAAATATTTTACGTACATTCCTTATAAATTCCATTATAATAGTCACCCTACACAACAAGGATAGAGGGCTACTGTGAAGCTATCTCCCTCGGACCGCGTTTTGATCGATAGTACACATTCCAGTTTAGATAGAAATTCCTTGGTACGGAAAGACTTGAACAAAAAAAAAAGGAACTCTATGCCTACTCTTTAGCTATGCTAAACAGTGTGACCAAATGTGGCAGGATCCTGCCTTTTTGGCAGGTTTAGCCCTTTATTTTACTCTCTGGCACTTTTGTTTGACGTTTTAGAAATCTGGCAGGATTTGGCACTTTTGGCAGTATTGACAATATAGTATAGCCGCTAGCCGCTACAGCCCACAAAAGAGTAGGATGCAGTATCCAATTCAAATAATACTTTATTCAAGTAGGCTTAGATACAAACACTTTCGAATCATGAGTTACTTACAACCAGAGAACAGAGCAATTTGTTGTTAGGAACAATACAAAATAAATAAAATAATAAAAATCCCAAAAAGAAATGTCAAAAGAAAATAATGTTGAATGTATCTAGAACAAAATTCTTATGTCAAATAAAATAAAAAATAATTTAGAATGTTTCTAGAAGGAAATTCTAATGCCAAAATGTAAAAAATTAAATTATGGTTAAAAAATTAATACCTTAAGAGAATATCCTTTCACAAGCAGCATTCGACTTGTTTTTGAACCATTACCGGTTCAAAAACAAGTCGAATGCTGCTTGTGAAAGGATATTCTCGAAAATCAATCTGATAAAACAAAAACGCGGACCAGATTTATTAATAAACATGTCGCCTCTATTTTAGTTGTTAGACAGGACATTAGTGAATATGGTGACTGCGTTTCATTCCAGCCAATTATAGAAATGACAACAGCGATATATAAAGAAAGTGGTCCAGAAGAATACGATGCTAATAGGAATGTGTAATTTAATTCAGTTCACTTTTAGACTTTAAGATCTATTATCTATCCTACTAATATGTATATAAAGCTGAAGAGTTTGTTTGTTTGTTTGAACGTGCTAATCTCAGGAACTACTGGTCCGATTTGAAAAATTCTTTTTTCGTTTGATAGCCCATTCATCGAGGAAGGCTTTTGGCCATATAGCATCACGTTGCAACCAATAGGAGCGTGGCATTTAAAAAAAAACGCGTGTGAATCCGTGTGGCGCAGCTAGTTTTAAATAAAACTTCAAAAAATAATGTGTTAATTTATTTTAAACTTTTAGATTATATTGGCATTATTTTGGCATTTTGTGCTTTTGATTGTGGCAGGATTTGTCAGTTTTCTTGTCTAAGTGGGGCAGGATCTCTAATTTAAGGTTGGTCACACTGATGCTAAAGCTAATCTTTGTCTTTGGCTGTGCTAATATCAATGGCGGACAAGAGCGTGTTGTATTTTCATCATAAAATTAAGTGAAAATTCATTCGAAAAGCAATATATTAGTGTTTAATTTATAATTTAGGACATAGACTTGCTATGGTAATATGTAATGTGTTTTAAGTGTGTATTAGGGTGTTAAAGTAAATGGACATTAGTGGCTTGGCAAAATGACGCAGTTTTTGCCTCCCAATTTATTAGCATTATTTGCGGCAAGGGAACCTATACCATACTTGCCACCTGCCGCAAAGCTTCCTCATGAGAAGAAACAAAAGGGCTACGATGGGGTCGGAGCCTTCCTCAACGTTTTTGAGGTTAGTGGTATTTTAACGATTGTTACGTTTGCGGTATTTTCATTTTGCATACCTAATCAGTATTAGTGAGTAACCTGCGCTGGACCCGCGTGGTAGATTACGGCCCACTGCCTCTCACTAAGAGGAGGCCAGTGTCCCTGGAGTGGAAAAATAGGCTGATTATGTTAATATGTGTACACAATTATTATGCGAAATACCTAGGTGTAAAAGTGCTGTTTTACTTTTAACTTTGTCATTGGTAAAGGGAGAAAAAAGGTCTTTATTGAATTCCTGATGATATCATGTATAGGGGCAGAAAATTGTATTTTGAACATTAATATGGAGGCCAATTCTGGAATATTTTTGGTATACATGGGTTACACATCAAGCTATAAACATTATAAGCTTTTAAAACATTCTGGTTGGAATAACCACTGACTGCTGGCATGGCCCACATACAACGCTACACTGGTAGGAGTTTTGACCGTATTACAGAACCTTACTCAAGATTTAAGCATTAAGTACTTAAAACTAGTTTCAACCAATCAATTAGCTTCAAACGAGATTTATGTAAAGTTTGAATTTTGATTGAAGTTCCGTGACACGGACCAAACTGTGTTAACTGAAAGATACAACCAAGTCGAGATCAGAAAGCAAACTGTTTTATTATGTTTTTACCTTCATTACAAAAATCATTCCGTTCACAACTAATGAGAACAATCAGCAAGGTTCAAACATAACATACCCTCATAATAATTGGTATTATATTAATACTAGCTTTCCGCCTGCAGCTTCACCCACTTGGTGTTCGGTTATATCGCGTTTCCAAGAGAACTCTTCAAAAGTCCGGAATCAAAACTATTCTTTGTTATTTCTCAAGGTCAACTCTTATCTTTGTACCAAATTTCAATAAAATTAGTTCGGTGTTTTAGACGTGAAAGCGTCACAGATAGACAGACAGAGTTACTTTCGCATTTATCCATACTAATATTATAAATGCCGAAGTAACTCTGTCTGTCTGTTAAGCTTTCCCGCTTAAACCTCTGTACCGATTTTGATGAAATTTGGCACAGACAATTTTTAGACCCTGAAAGAGGACATAGGCTACCTTTTTATTGAAAAATTTGATATTCCCGATGGAAGTTTAAAAAGCTCGATATAACCGAATTCCACGCGGGTGAAGCCGCGGGCGGAAAGCTAGTCATAAATATAAAAGAACAAAATCAATTAAACAAAAACATTTACTATTCTAAAAATGTCGTCCATCGTGGCGCAGCGGTCAACATGCCTACCTGCGGCATGGAGGCCCCGGGTTTGATCCCCGGCCAGGTCATAATGGGAAACGATCTTTTCCTTATGGCCTAGGTCTTTGATGTTTATCTATATTTATGTAGATACATTAGGTACATACAACGATACTATATTTTATAATAGATATTATAAAAAATATAGTATCGTTGAGTTAGTATCGCATAACACAAGTCTCGAACTTACTTAGGGGCTAGCTCAATCTGTGTTATTTGTCTGTATATTTATTTACTAGCTTTCCGCCCGCGGATTCGCCCGCATGGAGTTCGGTTATATCGCGATTTTTAGATTTCCCCCTGGAACATCAATTTTTTCCGGGATAAAAGGTAGCCTATGTTCTTTCTCAGGGTCTGAAGATTGTCTGTACCAAATTTCATCAAAATCGGTTGAGAGGTTTAGGCGGGAAAGCGTAACAGACAGACAGATATTACTTAGTATGGATTATTCACTTCTAACATAGCAATCACTGAAGTCATTCATCAGGAATTCCAATATTATCCAGCAATACTTCAGGTGGTGGAATCACAATCAGCGGGTCCTATGCTCCAGCTATTATTTGGACTGTGTGTCGCCCTCCACTGTTTTCATGGTGGCTCGACGCCACTTGTTCCCGGGCCCGTACATAAGTATGAGCACGGCGTAAAAGTTAGTGCGGGCGAGTACCGCGCCGCCGCCTCCAATTGTTGGACGTTTGAGGGCTCCAACAACCAGTAACGTGCAGCTTAATATGCTTTCCAAGGCACGACCACACTAGTGCAAATATTCATATTCATGCATACAAATATTTGCACTGCGCGGGTATCGAAATCGCGCCTCCTTGCGCAGTGGCGGCGTTCGCTACCGCTACACTGTATTTGCTCTGTGACTGCTACGCCACGGAGTCTGTCAAGAAAATGTACTTTAATGCCGCTTGAATAGTAAAGCATCCTTGCATACTAATTACAATTGCACGGTTTAGATGGACATCAAGCTCCCCAAAAATAAAAATCATACCCTTTAAAAAAGTGTCTGTGGATGAATAATAAAATCCATAATATTTTCTACAGCATCCCTCAGAAACTCCACCTCCCACGCGAGTGGAGACGAGAGAGGAACGCATGGAGAGGAGACGCAGAGAGAGAGCAGAACAGACAGCGTACAAGTTGGAACAAGAGATTGCGTTGTGGGACCCCACCACCAACGCGAGGGCGACAATGGACCCCTTCAAGACACTGTTTGTGGCCAGGATTGTGAGTATCTACATTCATTTATTTATTAGTGTTACTAAAAATGAACCTACTACCTATGCTAGTAATGGGCACACCACAATAGCGGCGATAAGTCCCCTCATTGAGGAGTGACTAGAGAGGCGCCACGGCGCCCTCACCTCCCGCCTGACACAGGTCCTCACCGGACACGGTTGTTTCGGGAGGTTCCTTTTCCGTATAAGACGGGAGGAAACCCCAGGGTGTCACCATTGTGTGGATCGCCCTGAGGACTCGGTGAAGGTCTGCCCGGCTTGGGTAGAGCACTGCCGTGTCCTTGTAGCGGCGATCGGCGGCGATCTCTCACGTCCGACCCTGGTTCATGCTATGTGTTGAGGTGCACGATGTTTGATTTATTATCGTATTGTCATCACCATTCACCACTTTGTATAATAGTCATCATCATCATCTCAGCGTTTATCCCGGTTGCATCCGCGGTTTTCCCGTTGGAGCCCGGGGTCCGCTTTCCTGCACATTCTCCTCCATTTCGCACGATCTTTAGCATCCTGTGGTAAGAGCTTGTTGGCACGCATGTCATCTGTTACAACGTCAAGCCAGCACTTCTTTGGTCTACCTCGCTTGTTCCGGCCCGGCGGAGGCGCCATGGCAAGACATTTGTTACCCACGTAACATGTCGGTTTGCGTAAGACATAGCCGTACCAGCGTAGGCGACCCTCCTGCAGTTTCTCTGCAATGTCACGGACACGAAGGCTGTCCCGGATGCAGGAGTTCCTGATGCGGTCTTTCCGCGTAACTCCACACATCCACCGCAGCATATTCATCTCCGTGAGACGCAGCTCCTGCTTGTGTCGCTCAAGCACAGGCCACGCCTCACTGCCATACAGTAGGACAAGTCTAATGACGGTTTTATTGACCTGCCCCTTAAGCTTGACCGGCATTTTGGGGTCACAAATGACACCTGTCACCTCACGCCATTTCACCCAAGCTGCGGAAATACGTGCCCTGACGTCGCAATCCATGTCGCCGGACACGTGGAGCACAGACCAGACAAGACGTCTAATATCACGCTGAACAGAACGGACTAAGGACGGATCCCTGGTGGACTCCGACGGTGATGGGGAAGGGTTTAGTGTCGCCAACAGCGGCCCTAACAACGGAATCGGAATTGAGGTACATGTCTCGAATTATGGCAACATAGGCTTCAGGTACCCCTTTGGACTTCAGTGCCCACCAGATCACCCCGCGAGGGACACAGTCGAAGGCCTTCTGCATATCTAGAAAGAGCATATGCAGAGGCGTGTTCTTCGATCTGTACCTCTCCATGGTGATCCTTAGTGCGAAGATAGGGTCCATGGTTCTGTACCCTGGACGAAACCCATATTGACACTCCGAGACAGCACACTCCTGCCTACACACTGTATAATAGTGGTTCTTCCTAAATTTTGAATATTATTTGTTCACAGAATTATGACACGTCAGAATCTAAGCTAAGGAGAGAGTTCGAAGGATATGGAGCTATTAAAAAAGTAAGTTGTTTTTGTTTCTACAATAGCTGCGGTTTTACCAGGGATAAAAAATATTCTGTGTTATTCCTGTTTATAAACCATCTGTGATAAATTCTATCCAAATCTGCCCCGCCGTTTGTGTGTGGAGAAAAACAAACGACACGCGCACAGAGAAACTTTAGTTTTTATAACATTAGTGCTATAAACGAGTGTTTGGACTACTTTTTATAGAATACTAGCTGTGTCCCCCGGTTTCACCCGCGTAAGCTTCAGAAAGAGAGAAAGAGCTAAAGAGCTAACCGAAAGAGCTTAGTTGATATAAAATAAGCGCCTGTTAAAATAATGGGAGCAATATGTACGTCAGCATTTGCTATTTCCGCATCATTATTTGTTCCTGCTCTGTTCCTATTGCTCACGGCGGGATGTTTTATAGCCTATGTCCTTTCTCAGGCTCTAGACTATCTCTGTACCAAATTTCATTACAATCGGTTCAGTGGTTTTGGCGTGAAAGCCGGACATGAACAATTCATTACGTGACATTGGCTAAATGCACAAACCGTGCCAAGCCAAAAAAGAAAGGAGAACTTGTGTAAACTTTTATTTTACTTGAAATTGGCACAAAGTCATAACGAGTGCCACACGACAAAAAAAAAAAAGAAAAAAAAAACAACAGGGCCGAAGAACAAAGTCATATCTACAATATTGTCTAGTTGCGATGCGAAGAAATAAAGTTACGCGAATCTATTAAGTTGCAAAAAATAAATAAAATTAATTGAAAAATATGGTGAAAGACCACCACACAGACCTTTTACCATAATTTTCTTTTTGCATTTTTATAGATTCGAGTAACTTTATTGCTTCACACTGCAACTATACCATCGCCTAGCTCCATAAAGAATAGAGGTAAACAAACCAATTTAGGGTTATCACAACTCACGTTTTACAAATCTCCTGTTATTTACATGATTATCGACTTTTACATGCTAGCTATTTATTAACAATTCCTATTGCAGCATATTTCAATAGAATCACTAAAATAATATGCATAATAACTTGATATTTCGAAAAAACATTAAAAAGCCGACATAAATTTTACGTGATAGCCCTACAAAAAAGAAAGATGGATGAAATCCAGGTAATAAACATATTTTGTGTAATTCAACCAATGAATAAAGTTGAGGTATTTAACAATACAATTTTGCGTATTTTAATTACTTTCAAATCAACTGCATAACACAGCATTGTAATACTTTCAAGTATGGACTAAGTATAATATATATGTTTCAAAAAATTTAACCTGTTAGGAAATTAGCTTACATGTATGTCATATTTCATTCAAATAGGTTAAGCGTTCTATGCAAATCATAAATATCTAAACATAAATAAACTGTTTAGATTAGTAGGAAGTAGGGTAATTAATTTTATGAAAATCATCTATGTAGAAAAGGTTGTTAACATCAGTCTTTTAGGAGTAAACGACTCGTTGCTACGCAACGGTTTGTTTACCTCTATTCTTTATCGAATTTGGCTCAACTATAGACAATATTGAAAAGTTAGGACTTTGTTCTTGGGACCCGTCGAAAAGTGTAACCCTAGCTAACTCAATAGTTTAGAAGCTGTTGAAACGATCGCTAATATATCGCCCTCTCTGTCTCTCCCACAGATATGCATGATATATAATAAGGACAACAACAAACCGCGCGGCTACGCTTTTATCGAGTATGAACATGAACGGGACATGCATTGTAAGTGTTTATGTAGTTGTGTTCGCACACAGGCGATGATGTTGGTGGTGTGGGGCTGGCAGCTCGGCGACGGTAACACATCCACCATGAGAAACTAAAGTAGGTAACAACGATAGGGTAGTTGACTAAGAAAAACTAATTAGTCTTAGTCCGTCAGTAAGATTTAAAAAAAAAAACTAAACACGTATGGGTAGTTAACTAAGAAAAACTAATTAGTCCGTCACTCAAATTTCCAAAAAAAAAAAAAAAACTAAACACGTATGGCTAGTCGACTAATAAAAACTAATAAGTCTTAGTTCATCAGTCAGATTAAAAAAAAAACTAAGTAGTTGATTAAGAAAAACTAATTAATCCGTCAGATTTCAAAAAAAAAAAAAAAATTAAGACTTGTTTTTTTCATATAAACAAAAAATTAAAACCATACAGTGCGTTGAAACCACGTGTAACGTCACTCCTTGCTACACTTTTTAGCACCGGGTGACGTCACCAGCCCCCACTCCTGATGTTTGATGTAATTTCTATAATCTGAATGACGGACTAAATAGAATCATTTTTTTTGTATTATAATTTGTAATTTGTCTTAAAGTCAAGTGTGAATAGGTTCTTAATAAACTAACGCGCTTTACCATCAATGATTGCATCACTGCTTACCATCAGGCGGGATTGCGATCAAGCACTACTTTGTAATTAAGAGTTTAAAAAAAAATTGCCCTGCTCTGGTCGTGCCTCGGAAAGCACGTTAAGCCGTTGGTCCCGGTTGCCATACGAACATCTAGTGGCAATCGTTACGGATTGTTGGAGCCCTCAAACGTCCAACAATTGGTCTAACTGCAATGCTTCGATGTCGCCTTCGGATTGTGGAGGTAGTCGCTTCACGGAAAATATCGAAGTTTAGTCAAAATTAGTAGTTAGACTGGTAAAGCGGACCACAGGCTCCAAAGCTGAAAAAGCTTCGGATGCGACTGTCATTAACCCTGAGATGATGATGAGGTATACAGCTGTATCCAGTACTATTCACTGACTGATGTACCCAAAAGACTGGTGGTATTGCCACATTGTATGGCAATGCTTGGCTAGCCGTTCCTTGGATCAGAGGACGTGTCAACCAGTCATTTTAAATTTTTCTTAAAAAAAATATCACGAGTACTCGGTCTCCACAATCCTCAAAAAAGGTTTATTCTAATATATTGTTTCAAAATGCATGAAAATCAAATAATTTATTTTAAGAGCATAAAAAAAAAATCTACATAGTCTGATCGCCGCTAACCAAACCACGCTACCAACACATCCAGTCTGTTCATAATTATATATTTTTTTTACTATCACCATTATAACAGTGCATTATAGACAATTGCAACATAATAAACATTTTTTTATTTCAACCAAAAGTTTTAATGAAATTTCTACCAATTTTTGGTAGATTTTTTCTACCATAGAAAATTCTAACCATTTTTGGTAGTTTTTTTCTACCATTGAAAATTCTACCAATTTTTGATAGATTTTTTCTACAATAAACATTCTTTCGTTTATTCAAGTTGTAATGGTGATATTCGTGCAGAGATTAGAGACATTCTCGGAGGAGATAGTCTCAATATTTAAATAAACATTATGTAGTATTATCAGCCCCTAGTCCCACTGTTGGACGCAGCTGTCCTCGTGTGATATGAAGCTTCAGTACCGTTGTTTTATATCACGATGCTATCACATTTCTATAAAATACTTATTGGTTTCAGCGGAGAATGAATCAACTAGATTTGTTTTAAATTTTATTTTTTCGAAAAATTTTGTCTTTAAAAGGCATTTGTAAATGCCAAGCTAAGTTAGACTGTAGTTATTCTTAATACTGATTTCGGTAGTCTAGTTTACACTACAAAGGACCAAAGGAAAAAATATCAACAATTTTTTTTCCGAAGACATCATAAATGACTTCTGTAAATTTGTTTCATTAAATGTCAGGCCTCAAATTTTAAGAATATTTTTAAAACTAAGGCAAAGGTCATTCACTTACTCTTCCTAGCACGTCAGCTGTCTCCTCCGAGAATGTACGTTATAAAGGCGCGTTCACACTTGCGGTATACATAAAACTTTGTACATGATTAACGAGTAATTTTTCTTTCCGGACCAGACTTGCCGTAGACCTACAAATCGAGCTAACTGCCATAGGTTTGTATGTGGTAAGATGCCAACATACATACAAAAAAATAAATAGGCAACAGTGGCCCATTGTGTACACGGATGGGCCATTGTGGTGACGGGCGACAATTGGCCGAGTCGCTAAGTATTTTTTTATCTACAAAAAAAAAAATCGCCCAATCGTAGTTGTCGATGTTTTTAGTTTGTTTTTAATTTTTTGAATGGCCGTGGAAATAACGTAGCTTTTAATTGAGATAAGTGTCTAGTTTTATAATGATTTTGCGCAACGGATAAAGTAAGTAAGGCGCACCAGGTAACTGTGTTCGCTGTAAAACGGATTAAAACGCGGGGTTTCGTAAGTAAAAAAAAAGGTAAATTTTCAAACGGTAGGTATTCAATGGTGGGTATGATTTTTTGATATTATAGTATTTCAATAATGTTGGTCACTCGGCAAGGTCGGTAGGTATACTGAAAGTAGGTATACACAATCTTTTTATTATTAATATTGTTTATTTACTTTGACTGGGCACTTTGTTGTGAATGTCCGGTGAAAGTGGGTAACACTTGGACGGTATCGGTCAACTGTAGACTGGTCTACGCGGAAATGTGAATATCTTTTGCAGGTTGTATTATTTATAACACAAAAGGGTATTGTATTCGTGTCTAAAAAAAGATCAATTAAACAATCAAGAAAAGTTATTAAAAATTATTTAATGCAGCGTCTTTCTGAAAGGTATGGTTATATTTCAGGGAGCGGTATAAACCGTCAAACTGAAGAACATTCTATATGGGACCTACATTGTAGTCAATAACAATTATCAACTGTTCCATACAAAACTTATACAATATGTAAAGAAAACCCCGTCCGACCCAAAAGGATAATACATGTTCAGTATACTCATGAAATATGATCATCAAATATGAAATTTTACGTAATCATCATAGTGACAATACTAATGAATTATGGAATAATCTTTTTTTTTTCCGCAAATTAATTCCAACTTTCCCAAAATTCGGTATTTTTTTAAAAAACGACAACACCAATTGTTACGGGGCGAATAGCGATGCGACCACGTGCCGCTTGCCCTGCCCCCCTTCACCCGCTCATGGATGCCTAACGTGTTGCCTACCGCACATGCCTTAAGTAACCTCGGTTTTTCGAAATTATATTTATTTTTAGGGGGATTTCTTATTAAAATCAGTTAATGATACCTAACAATACCTTCACGGATCGGACAGGGTTTTCTTTACATATTGTATATCTCGACCCAAATGTATGAAACGGCGGATTATTTTTTCGCGATAACAATGTTGGTCCCGTGGAGACAGTTGTTCGGTGTGTTAGTCCGTACCACCCTTTGAATTTGAGCATACCTTTCAGGTACGTTCTACACCGTACTTTGTTTAGACACAGATAATAAAAATATTTAAGTTGCGATGGTCTTAACCTGGACAAACACCACCCCTCATGATATAGGTAATAAATCATAATTTTAACCGCCCATTTACACTAATGAATCCTCGTTTATGCATACCCACAACGGTCAATGTCATTAATGACTGTAGGCCTAGTATGAGTTTTAAATACGAAACTCGATCGTCGATATCGAGCGCGTTTGGCGCTCTCATTGGTTGAGAGTTCTTACGACCTTGAAGCGGGCGAATCGCTGAGTCAAACGCGCTCGATATCGACGATAGAGTTTCGTATTGAAAACTCATACTAGGCCTACAGGTTATTCTATACAATACATAAACAACACTGATGTGTTTTTGAAAGTCTTATTACAATACAACTTTTCGTGCATTTTGAATACTCAAAAACGATTTTGGCAAGAGTTGCGGATGCGCATAAGAGAGACAACATACTCAAAGACAGATGCACGTGGTTTGAGATTTAAAAAGAAATGTGGTCGTCATCTTTTTAATTAAAACTGAAAAAAAACAACAATTCTTATAACTAATAGCAATTTCGTACATAGTTTATTTATTAAAATAAATTATTTTAAATGTGTCAAAATTGTAACTAAAGTTTGACAGTGTTTGTATGTAATAACTGTCAAAATGTCTTAAACAAACGCGATAACCAGGACTTTTAAATTTTTTCATAAAAAAATCTTTTCATTTGTTTGTTTTTAAACAATTACAATTTTTTTCACACATTTTGACTTCGTTAGTGTCGAAAATAATGTACCTATATATATATATATATATTTGTGAAATCAGCTCATTGCAAGTAATTAGACCCTCCCCCCCCCCCCGCATGAGGAAAATATATAAAAACAATAAAACCAGCTGTAATTCAATGGATCTATAGAGAATCCTCACAGGTAGAGTTAGAAGCCTGATAGTCAGACATCCAGAAGGGGTATTATCATATGACTGCCTCGTGGAGATCAGATCATCAGTCTCTCCATGCTAAAAACTGGTATTCATCTTAATCGGCGAACAAATTTTTGTCAAATGATTGCGACTACGGACTAGTTGAGATTGTTTGGACCGAATGATCCTGTTCAATGCTACCTTTGAACATTGATTCAGCATTTCGGCAGCGGACGCGCGGCCTACTTCAAATATTGTTAAAATTGCAGATTACACGCATAGAATACCAAGACGTTTGTACATTTGTGTGTGTTGGGAAAAAATAGTATATAAGCTGTAATATTGTGTAAATAAATCTGATTAGAATTTATTCTTGTCTCATTACCCCTCACTGTGGCCAAGACACCTTTAGCCATCTCTGATCAGTCCTGTGAGTCTGCTGGACTGGCTGTGAGTTTACTCTTACCTGGAAATCCTACCCACTATCCGTCTCTTACCTTAGGTCTCTTGGTGCAGACATCCCGCACTTATTTATATATTTATTTATTACGAACTATATGGTAGGTCAGGGCCGTAGGGCTTATAGAACTTGGGGTCGTAGGGACTGCAGGGCTTAAAGGTTTTAGTTTAGGTTCTGTTAATTTGTCATATAGGCGCATGTGCTACCGCTACCTTTAGTAGGGGTGGTTGTACAGATTCAGGCGGTTCAAACGATCCCAACTTGTCGCAATCATTTAACAAAATTGTGTTCGCCGATTAGGGGGCTGGATAAAGCGGCTCCAACATGATCGAGATAAGCATCTTTTCGATCCAGCCGTCCCTTGCTGTGCTTTTCAGCGACGCCCTAAGCCAGGGTTAGTTTTTAAGTCCCTTGGTTGGAGGCTTTAATTGCGATTAAGGCATCCACAGGATAGTCCGGCTTCACAAGGTCAACTACGAGATGCCATAAAAACAAAAAATATGCTATAAGCTAGATGATGATAAATGCACCACAAATGATTCGAACCGCATGTGTCTGTCATTTACGAACGCACCTACAACCGACGTCCGCTTACAGCTGCATACAAACACGCGGACGGCAAGAAGATTGACGGCAAGCGAGTTCTTGTCGACGTAGAGAGAGCTCGGACCGTCAAGGGGTGGCTGCCGAGGAGACTGGGTGAGATAACTTACTTTTTTATATTATATTTTACTTGCGGCAGAGCAAATATTTGTATGCATGAATATGAATATTTGCAATGGGCTGGTCGTGCCTCGGAAAGCACGTTAAGATACTGAAGATTCTGCTGTTTTCTTCGCAGGATAACGCTTTTAGAGCAATGATTTTTTTAGTTTGATATTTTTTAAAAGCATTTTTATTTAGTTTTTTTAACTATATTTATTTTCAAATTTTAAGTTCGACATTCTTTAAAAAAAAAAAAAAACGAACGAACGAACGTATTATATTAACAACATTTTACAGTAATGAGCCGCTCACTCGTAGTCCAAAGAGTTAGAGATGGACAAACAAACAAACAAGCAAGCAAACATACAAGTGAAGCTAATAAAAACCATGTAAAGAGAAAATAATAGAGGCCTAGGTATACTCATCCTTTACATTTTGAAAATAATAGAGGCCTAGGTATACTCATCCTTTACATTTTGAAAATAATAGAGGCCTAGGTATACTCATCCTTTACATTTTGAAAATAATAGAGGCCTAGGTATACTCATCCTTTACATTTTGAAAATAATAGAGGCCTAGGTATACTCATCCTTTACATTTTGAAAATAATAGAGGCCTAGGTATACTCATCCTTTACATTTTGATATAAAAATAATTGAGATCTGTCGTGTTTTAAAAAGAAAACAGCGGAATACGAAACGTCTTTTAGTCAACGTTTTTGTAGGTATCAGCCTGAGTTGCAACTGTTCCTTTCGCACTTCACGGGGAAAGGTTGAAAGCGGCGCGACGGCAATAGTTTCTTCAAATACCTATTTCACAAATTCCTCGGCTCTAGAGTCCGCTCTTAAGCCGTTGATCCCGGTTGCCATAAGAACATCTAATAGCAGTCGTTACTGGTTGTTGCAGCCCTCAACAGTCCAACAATTGGTCTAACTGCAATGCTTCGATATCGCCTTCGGGTTGTGGAGGTCAGACGGCAGGCGCTTCACGGAAAATATCGAAGTTTAGCCAAAATCAGTAGTTAGACTGGTAAAGCGGACCCCAGACTCCAAAGCTGAAAAGCTACGGATGTGACTGGGATTGACGCTGAGATGATGATTTTACTTTGAGTGCTGCCGATTGCCTTGTTCACGATCTGTGTCGCGGGTTCGATTCCCGCACGTGACCTACAGGTTGTTGTTCCATGTCTTGCTGTTTGTGTAAACAGGAGAAATTACTATCCCCCTTATTCATAAACGCTGCTTAAAGTTAACTAGTGATTAGCGATTGTTTAAACATACATTTTTGACCTTTTATCGTCACTTAGCTCTTATCATCGTTTATGAATATACTCTTTAAATACTGTGGTGTTTATTCATAAAGGATGATTGAATTGTTTGTTGTATCATTTTAATTAACCAAAAATGAATAAATGAACTGTGATGCATTCTCAGGCGGAGGGCTCGGCGGCACTCGGCGAGGCGGCGCCGACGTCAACATCAAGCATTCGGGCCGCGAGGACAACGAGAGGGAGAGGGAGCGATACCGTCTGGAGCAGAGGGAGCGAGACGACCGACCACGACACGACGCGCGCGCCGACCGGACCGGTGAGTGTTCCTGTATTTTACAGGGTAATACAATCGATTGGGAAATACAACTCGCCCGAGTTAACTGTGCACCTCGCTGGAATGCGCCGCCGCTCCCACTTCCCCGCGCAACGCCCCGCATTCGTCTTATGCGCTGAGTAGCGATAGCATCTTTGTTCCAATAGGGTAGTTGACTAAAAAAAGACTAATTAGTCCGTCAGTCAGATTTCCAAAAAATACTATACACGTATTTTTTCTTTTTTCATTTAATAAATGAAGACGACACAGTGCGTTGAAAACTCGCGTGACATCACTGCACGCTACACTTTTTAGCGAGCAGTGACGTCACCAGCCACCACTCCTGATCTTTGATGCCTTTTATATTTGTAATTTTTTATTGATTTTATAGAACAAAATATACGTATCCCATATTTTTCTATAATCTGAATGACGGACTAAATAGAATCATTTTCTTTTACCCAGGAAACATCCCTATTGTTTAAATACAGTTTAAATCCCCTGTTGTTATTACTGTTTCTGTGGAGTTTTAGCTTTATTAAGTTTATTTATTTAAATTTTCGACACGTTAGTGAAGCCTGTTGGTCGCACCAATATTATATTTCAGTCCATAAGTATCTATTTAATTGCAAAATGTCGTGAGTAAAATGACCTAGTATTATGATGCTTTATCATCAAAACGACGTTTTATTAACATTAAAAAAAATAATAATAATGACGTCACAGAGCCAGGTGCACAGATAACTCGCTCGAGTTTATACATCATCTCTTCCTCAAGTCGTTCTCCTCATAACTGAGGGTCGTGATGTCCCTGTGGAATTATCTTCTCATTTACGATAGTTCATAACATCGGCTGCCGGCAGAGGTTACCACCCACCAGACAAGGTCTTGCTGCCAAGCGTTTCGTTGTGTTCCGGCATGATGTCTGGTGAAGCCGTACGGAGGACGGGTCTGAGCAGTTGTGTTGCGATGTGTGGCGGGTACGATGCGCCAAATGTTGTTGTGTCGGGAGTTTGGTCGTGGAAAGTCTCCAGATCAATCTCCCTCTAGCGCAGCATCGTTTGGTCGTGTTGGTCTTGGGTTGCATCACCTCGCTCAACTGCCGTCATCCCGCCTATTCCTAAGTTTTTTAAGTGAATAGGCTTAATAAACAAGTGCGCTTTACCATCAACGATTGCATCACTGCTTACCATCAGGCGGGATTGAAGTTAAGCACTAGTTTATAATTATTAAAAAAAAAAAACATTTTTACTTTTTCCATGTTTTGTGTACATTCTTTGTTGGAGACCCTAAATAAAATAAATAAATAAACATTCCAGCAGCAGGCGGGCGGCGCCGCTCACGATCGCGCTCACGACGCCGTTCCACGTCGCGACCGCGACGCCGGGACCGGGACCGGGACCGCGAGCGAGAGCGGGACCGGGACGTCAGGGAACGGGAACCGGACGACGCCGAGCGGTCAGTACACACACCATACCAAGGAATTTCTATCTAAACTGGAATGTCAACTTGCATAAGTCTCCTATTTAAAAGAAGACTCTATCGCAAGAGCAATAAGGTCGATCGGAAATAAAACTTTATTTGAAGAGAACACGGTCCGAGGGAGAAAGCGTCCCAGTAGCCCTCTGTCTCTTTCTAAGTGTTACCCGTATTTATTTTTTGTAATTTTGTTTGAAACCAACAAATTCGATTAGAAAAAAGATGGTGAAAAAGGGTGCCATTAATGTCTGCAGTAGTGAGTCATACTCTGGATGCGGAATATCATTCTTTAAGTAAGGTTTTTGCGGTAATCATATACAAGGTATTTTGTTTGTATGTGGGGTGACCATAAATTTCGGAATAATTAATAAATGTGCACTTAGTCATTGTGTGCATAATAAGTAAGTACCTTTTATTGGGTATTTACAATGACATTAAATTCTGCTTTCTTGTAGATATTTTATTTATCTAAAGGTACAGTTTCGGATAGATTGACCTGCTGTCGTCAGTACATCATTAATTTATTCATCATTTTTAAAATTCAATAATGCCCCGTGTGGTACCGGGCCTAGAATAGTACCAACCCATATCCTCCCGTGGGTGTCGTAAGAGGCGACTAAGGGAACTCACCAGGGAAGCGGGCAGCAGCGCTTCTCCTGTGTAATATCAAATCACTGCGATCCCCAACCCGCCTGCCAAGCGTGGGGATTATGGCAATCCCCCCCAATGATGCACATGATACAAGACCGGTCAGCGTGGAAAGCCTTGGGGGAGGCCTTTGTCCAGCAGTGGACCTCTATCGGCTGAAGAAGAAGAAAATTCAATAATGAAATTAAAAAGTTCGCATTCATGCCTAAATGTTCATTAAAACTCAGGTAATATAAGTGAAATATATATATATTACGTACATTCCTTATAAATTCCATTATAATAGTCACCCTACTCAACAAGGACAGAGGGCTACTCTGAAGCTATCTCCCTCGGACCGCGTTTTGATTAATAGTTCACATTCCAGTTTAGATAGAAATTCCTTGCACCATACATAACTACAATAGGCTATTTGACAAATTTATAATTTTTATCTTGAATTACTTGGTTGCGGTTAAGAAGTTCACCGAAAATATTTTTTTAAATTTTAACTACGTATTTCGTAAGAAATATGCAAATAAAAATTCAAATAAGCCGCGCAAACGATTTATTCAGCAATATGGCGTCGCGCTTCGTAAGTGACGTCACAAGCGGTTTTCGGTTCTCAGTGGTGTTTGTTTTTATTTATTATTTGTTGTTGTTATCTAATAAAATGGTTTACAAGTGGTGTGCTGTACTGGGTTGTACAAATAAATCGATAAAAACCCCCGAAAAACAGTTTATAAGTTTGCCGAAAACAAGCGTTGATGCGCGTATGATCCAATCCGGATCGTTTCACAATGTGTGGCGCGAGAAACAAAAAGCCAAACATATTTTTGTGTTTTGGATATATTAATTGTTATTATTTTTTATTAAAACTCATGTAAATGACATAAAGAACCCTCATTTTATGCAATTAAAGCAAAAAATCCTAAAAAATTGAATACTGTCAAATAGCCTATTATGTCGCTCCACCGCGACATGACTTAAATTGAAGTATGGAAGAGATCCCGCAGTGAAAACGCAGGAATAAATATGATTCCAAGCAATATACAGAGTGGTGCTGACAATACGACAATAAATGAAAACATAGACCATGGTGGTTCATAGGAATAATCCATAACAATAGAAAAAAACCTAGCATAAAAAATAAAAAAATGAAAATTTCAAACAAACTAAATCGCATAAAATTGCAAACGGAATAGAACATCCTTTCAAATATTGGTTCACTAGCTTTCCGCCCGCGGCTTCGCCCGCGTGGAGTTCCGTTATATCGCGCTTTTTAGATTTCCCTCGGGAACATCAAATTTTTCCGGGATAAAAGGTAGCGTATGTTCTTTCTCAGGGTCTAAAGATTGTCTGTACCAAATTTCATCAAAATCGGTTGAGAGGTTTACGCGGGAAAGCGTAATAGACAGACAGACAGATAGATAGACAGACAGACAGAGTTACTTTCGCATTTATAATATTAGTATGGATTGAACTCCGGTCGGCGACAGCGCGATCCTGTATCGACTTGCTTTTTTCGCGCCATTATTATTAAAGTTTAGTACCGCTGGATGCGGCGGTCTGCTGGATTAACCTGTAAGCGTTTCTTTATCATCATGTACATCATGTAGAAAATATGAAATAATTTCCTGTGACTAAAGTAATGGACATATTTAAATGATTTTTTTATGGGTAGACTGAGAATGTGTTGAGGTACACGATGTTTAAGTTATTGTCGTATTGTCAGCCTCCGTGGCGTAGCGGTAGCGGACACGGCCGCTGCGCAAGGTGGCGCGGCTTCGATCCCCGCACAGTGCAAGTATTTGTATGCATGAATATGAATATTTGCACTGGTCTGGTCGTGCCTCGGAAAGCACGTTAAGCCGTTGGTCCCGGTTGCCATACGAACATCTAGTGGCAGTCGTTACGGGTTGTTGGAGCCCTCAAACGTCCAACAATTGGTCTCCTGCAATGCTTCGATGTCGCCTTCGGGTTGTGGAGGTCAGACGGCAGTCGCTTGACGGAAAATGTCGAAGTTTAGCCATATCAGCAGTTGGACTGGTAAAGCGGACTCCAGACTCCAAAGCTGAAAAGTCTTCGGATGCGACTGGGATTAACGCTGGGATGATGATGTTGATTGTCAGCACCACTCTGTATAATGATGGATAGCTGAAAATTAGTATTTTGTAATTAAGAAGGTTTAGGAACTTTTCATATTTGCACAATTCTGAAAATAATATCGCGTAACTCCTACGACAATGGTACAAACACTTCAAACAATAACATTGCTATGAACTTTTATCTAGGCGCTTTAAGCGTCTGCAACGATTTTTATTTATAAATAGCTTTCCGTCCGCGGCTTCGCCCGCGTGGAGTGCGGTTATATCGCGTTTCCAAGAGAACTCTTCAAAGGTCCAGAATCAAAACTATCTTGAGTTATTTCTCAAGGTCAACTGTATCTTTGTACCAAATTTCAATAAAATCAGTTCAGTGGTTTAGACGTGAAAGCGTAACAGACAGACAGACAGAGTTACTTTGGCATTTATAATATTAATAATAAATAGTAGGGATTTTGTTTTTGACTGGTTATAATGTTGCACTCAGGTACTTGAAGTAAATATGTACAAAGAGGTAATGGCTTGATCTCGTCATGTTAAACCAAAATAATGCATAAGGGAGCGTTCAAGTATTACGTAACGCAATTCGGGGAGAGGGGGTTTCGTAAAAAACTTTTTTACAAAAAAACAACCGGCTTCCAAAAACCACTACAAAGGGAAAAATAACTAATTTCGGAAGTCGGTGTCTTTGATTTTGTATATTTATTTTTGACACCGACTTCCGAAATTAGTTATTTTTCCCTTTGTAGTGGTTTTTGGAAGTCGGTTCTTATTTTGTAAAAAAGTTTTTATTTTACACTTTCTAGTTGTTAAAAGTACTATGTATTCAGTTGCATACGGTCAGACTGGAAGCTGACGCAAATATAGTTGGGAAACGACGTAATTTTGTTTACTTTAATTTTTACCCATAAGTATTCCTTCAACTGCCTATGGTCTTCATCATCAAATTTACTGCAGACCGTTATTTTAACCCAATGGGTGCAAAGGTCTCATCTATATAAATGAATTGAGTCCAAACACAAGGTAGCTACTGTAAATCGTTTAGGGGTTCCCAGAACATACCTTTGTCATCATCATCAGCACCCTAATGACAGTCACCACCCATCTAGGTGTAAGGTTCTTGTCAATACAAATTATTCAAGCACAAACACAAGGTAGCTGCTGTGAATTGTTGAGGAGTTCCGTCGACTGTCTCCCGGCTCCATCATCACATCTACTCCAGACCTTTATTAAATTGTAGTGCTTTAAAATACTTAATGAAAATGCTAAGAAATGCACTAGTCGCCCCTGCAAATTTTGAAAGTTTCCCTTGTTTTCTCTGGTCTTCCACCATCAAACCCTGATATCCTTATCATGGGACCACCTTGGGAACGTCTTCTTTCCAACAGAAGAAGAATTATCAAAATCGGTTCATAAACGACGAAGTTATGCAAGAACAAACATTAAAAAAAGCATATATACGGTCGAATTGAGTAACCTCCTCCTTTTTAACCGACTTCAAAAAGGAGGAGGTTACTCAATTCGACCGTATATGTATATGCTTTTTTTTATGTCGAAGGAACTCCTCAACAATTCACAGCAGCTACCTTGTGTTTGGGCTTGATTAATTTGTATTGATAAGAACTTTACACCTACATGGGTTGTGACTGTCATAAGAGCTCTGATGATGAAGACAAAGGCCAGTTCCGGGAACTCCTCAACGGTTTGCAGTAGCTACTTAGTGTTTGGTTTTAATTCATTTATATTGGTGAGAACTTAGCACCCATTGGGTTAAAATAATGGTCTGCAGTAAATCTGATGATGAAGACCATAGGCAGTCGAGAGAATTCTTCAAAATTACGGGTAAAAATTAAAGGAAACAAAATTACGTCATTTCCCAACTATATTTGCGTCAGCTTCCAGTCTGACCGGATGTAACTGAATACATAGTACCTACTTTTCACAACTAAAAAGTGTAAAATAAAAACTTCTTTACAAAAAAACAACCGACTTCTAAAAACCACTACAAAGTGAAAACGGCGACGGGGGGCAGGGCACGCGCCACGTGGTCGCATCGTTATAATAATACTGTCTTCACCCTTACTTTGTTAACACCACTACGATTCGGACGAAGAGATTCGCTTCCTCTTTTATACCGCGTACATCGAGAGACTGGAACAATTTGCCAGGGGTGGTGTTTCTGTCTGACTACAATTTGAGTGTCTTCAAGGCTAGAGTGAATAGGCTCTTAATAAACTAGCGCGCTTTACCATGAAACGAGATTGCTGTCAAGCACTAGTTTATAATTTACTAGCGGCCGCCAGCGACTTTGTTCGCGTGGAGTTAGTTATGCTCCGCTCCTATTGGTCGCAGCATGATGTTATATAGCCTATAGCCTTCCCGGGTTAATGGGCTATCCAACGCAAAAATAATTTTTCAAATCGGACCCGTAGTTCCTGAGATTAGCGCGTTCAAACAAACAAACAAACTCTTCAGAAACAAAAACATAACATAAAATAGAAAAAAAACATAAGATGTTCCGCACAGCGCCTTACATAAGTGATTACATTACAGTGCGGCCGGACGTAGACGTCGCTCACGGTCGCGCTCCGAGCGGAGACGCGAGCGGCGCGAGCGCGGCGAGCGAGGGGAGCGAGGCGAGCGGGACCGCGACCGGGACAAGAAGCGCTCCCGCCGCGACAAGGAGCGCAAGGAGCCCAAAGTCAAGCCCGAGGACATCAAGATCAAAGAGGAGCCGATGGACGGTGAGTTTGGTAAATATCGTCCCTTTGATGTTACTTATATTGTATACAGCCTCGGATACACTAGGGGACAAATGTGCAACACGTGTCGCCAGCGACGTCAGATGAGGTAGTGCGACGTTGCCGGACTTCGCTCGACATGTCTGGCGACATCGCGCGGCACGTGTCGCCAGCGGCGTCAGATGAGGTAGTGCGACGTTGCCGGACTTCGGTCGACATGTCTGGCAACATCGCGCGGCACGTGTCGCCAGCGGCGTCAGATGAGGTAGTGCGACGTTGCCGGACTTCGGTCGACATGTCTGGCAACATCGCGCGGCACGTGTCGCCAGCGGCGTCAGATGAGGTAGTGCGACGTTGCCGGACTTCGGTCGACATGTCTGGCAACATCGCGCGGCACGTGTCGCCAGCGGCGTCAGATGAGGTAGTGCGACGTTGCCAGACTTCGCTCGACATGTCTGGCAACATCGCGCGACACGTGTCGCCAGCGGCGTCAGATGAGGTAGTGCGACGTTGCCGGACTTCGCTCGACATGTCTGGCAACATCGCGCGACACAGGTCGCCAACTACTACATTTACTACTACGTTGCTACGGACATAAGTCGTGCGATGTCCCCAGATATATCAGGCAAAATCGCATGACTTGATCTGATGTCGCTGCGGACATAGTCGCGCATTGTCGCCATATTTGTCAAGCGCAATCTGCCGGCTTCGCTTGACATGTCGCCGCCACTTGTCCCCTGGTGTCTCCGCGGTATACTTACAACACTTTGCCCGTTGGCCGCTGCCGGACAGACGCGAGGGTCAAGCTTGCAGACGTCAAGGAGTTTGTTGATGGTGAGTGGAATTGTTTAGTACAACTAGCTCGAGTTAACTGTGCACCCCGCTCTGTGACGTCATTCGGACGGTACCGTTTGTAAAAAATGAGAATAGGGATTTTCCTGGGTAAAAAAAAAAAATCTATTTAGTCCGTCATTCAAATTATAGAAAAAACATTGGATACATACAACGTGTAACATAAAGGGTATATACATACCAAGGGCATGGCATCTTTAGATGATATCAAACGATATCGGAAGGGTTTCAACTCAAAATAAAATACTCAAAAAATTGATACCAAACTTTTGGTTTCGTGTGTTTCTTAAAATCAAATCACAACGAACGTGGCACCACACTACATACGTTAATAACTACACGTTACGTTACTTGCCAAAATCCGATAAATGCCTTCAATAACTCTGTGCGACTAGTATGACAGTAGCCTATCGCAGGCGGTGTTTTTCCTCATAACTTCCTAACATAAAGAGATAGAATTAAAAAAACCCTTCCAATATCGTTTGATATCATGTAAAGATGCCATGCCTTTGTTATGTATATACCCTTTATGTTACACGTTGTATATTTTGTTTTATCAAATCAATAAAAAATTACAAATATAAAAGGCTTCAAAGATGATGGCTGGTGACCTCACTGACCGCTAAAAAGTGTAGCGTGCAGTGACGTCACACGAGTTTTCAACGCACTGTGTCGTCTTCATTTTTTGTTTATATGAAAAAAGAAAAAATACGTGTCTAGTATTTTTTGTAAATCTGACTGACGGACTAATTAGTTTTTTTTAGTCAACTACCCTATTATGTTGAAAAATATAAGTTAAAATTTTTTTATGTTAATATGTATGTCATTTTAATGATGAAGCGTCATAATACGAGATCATTTTACTCATGACGTTTAACAATTAAATTGATACATATGGACTGAAATATAATGTTGGTGCAACCAACAGGCTTCACTAATGCGTCGAAAATGTAAAAAGCAAAAGAAACCTAATAAAAAAAAAAAACTCAACAAAGCAAAAATTCCACAGAAACAGTAATAACATCACCCCGGGGATTTATTATGATTTGTTTCAACAATTGTAACAAAGATGCTGTCGCTACTCAGCTTACGGCGAATGCGGGGAAGCGGGAAAAGGGTCGTATCCCAGCTAAGTGCACAGTTAACTCGCTCGAGTTGTATGTAGCTATACTCACCATAAGGTCGAATGTCGCTTGCGCGTCGTAAAGCGACGAGGTACCTCTTGACTACAGTACGCTCAACAGTTATCTTTCCTAATATAAACCCTAATGAAAAACTAAAAAAAACTGGTATATTTTTTTTTATTTAATTATAAACTAGCGCTTGACAGCCTCCGTGGCGTAGCGGTAGCGGTCGCGGCCGCTGCGCAAGGTGGCGCGGGTTCGATCCCCGCACAGTGCAAGTATTTGTATGCATGAATATGAATATTTGTACTGGTCTGGTCGTGCCTCGGAAAGCACGTTAAGCTGTTGGTCCCGGTTGCCCTACGAACATCTAGTGGCAGTCGTTACGGGTTGTTGGAGCCCTCAAAAGTCCTACAATTTGTCTAACTGCAATGCTTCGATGTCGCCTTCGGGTTGTGGAGGTGAGACGGCAGTCGCTTCATAGAAAATGTCGAAGTTTAGCCATATCAGCAGTTGGACTGGTAAGACGAACCCCAGACTCCAAAGCTGAAAAGGCTTCGGATGCGACTGGGATTAACGCTGGGATGATGATATAAACTAGCGCTTGACCGCAATCCCGCCTGATGGTAAGCAGTGACGCAGTCGTTGATGGTAAAGCACACTAGTTTATTAAGAGCCTATTCACCCTAGCCTTGAAGACACTCAAATTGTAGTCCGACGGAAACACCGCCGCTGGCAAACTGTTCCAGTCCCTCGATGTACGCGGTATAAAGGAGGAGGCGAAACGCTTCGTCCAGATCGTAGTGGTGTTAGCAACGTAAGGGTGGAAACTTGCCATACGACGGGTCGTCCGATGGTGGAATGGGGACCTTCGTTTGACCTATTTGTCACTGGCTATAACCTAAAAGTATACCGATATTACAGACAATAGGCTATTTGACAGTATGTATATTTTTGTGATTATTTGCTTTAAATGAATAAAATGAGGGTTCTTTATGTCATTTACACGACTTTTAATGAAAATAATAACATTTAATATATCCAGAAACATAAAAATATGTTTGGGATTTTGTATCTCGCGCCACATATTGTGAAACGATCCGGATTGGCTAATGGCACGATGACGTCATACGTTCATAAACACTGATTGTCATTCTATGTGTTCTCAGGTGTTTTACCGTTTTTAGAAGATTTTTAACGATATTTAGAGCGATTTGTGGTATTCTTTTGTTTTCTGACTGACAAATAACACAAACACGAACACCACTGCGTAAACGAAAATCGTTTATAAGTTTGTGACGTCACTTACAAAGCGCGACGCCATATTGCTGAATGAAGCGTTTCGGCGGCTTATTTGAATTTTGATTTACGTATTTCTTACGAAATAAGTATTTAAAATTAAAAAAAAAGAAATTACCAGCTGCAGTGTTCCCGTCTGATTACAATTTAAGTGACTTCAAGCCTAGAATGAATAGGTTCTTAATAAACTAGTGCGGTTTACCATCAACGATTGCATCATTGCTTATCATGGCAGGCGGGAAACCCTTAAGGTAGATTTCTATCAAACGGCTCGCATAGTATTGTATCGGAAAGGATGAAATGAACGATTTGAAAATTTATTTTTGCGTTAGATAGCCCATTAATCCAGGAAGGCTTTCTCGCGGTTATGAGCCGAAACAGAGTGCACAGTGTTATTCACGTTAGAAGGAAACACAAATACTTGACATATTAATAGATATAATTATGTAGATAAATTACAATAAACACATTACAAGAGAGCCGGGGAATAATAGACATATTATTTTCTTTGTCAACAACTTGACACGTTTCGCTTCATATTTCAAATATATAAAAATATACTTTTTACAGCCAGACTTTGTATATGAAACCTCAACAGGCTTTAAGCTGTATAACATCACGCTGCGACCAATAGGAGTGAGGTATATGAAAAGAAAAACGCGGGTGGAACCGCGAGGCGCAACTAGTGAAATATAAAGAAAAAGATGAACTTAAATTATTAGTTTGTGAACAAGGAATCAGGGCTAATATTTAAAGTGTACGATAAAACGAAAATCCTTTACGATGCGATGCGATGCTAACAGTTTGTATTTGAGACATAAACCCCCTTATTCATAAACGAAGTTAACTAGTGACTAGTGATTGTTTAACCATACGTTTTAGACGTATGCACATAACTTCGAGCTATTCTGCCCACGGCTTCGTCCGCGTGGAATTCGATTATATCGCGCTTTTAGATTTCCCTCGGGAATATCAAATTTTTCAATAAAAGGTAGCCAAAATTAATCAAAATCGGTTCAGAGGTTTAAGCGGGAAAGCGTAACAGACAGACAGACTTACTTTCGCATTTATAATATTAGTATGGATGGATGAATAAACCCCTTAAACACTGGTGTGTTTGTTCATAAACGATGATTCAAGTTAAGTGGTTAAAAGGTCAAAAATGTATGGTTAAAGAATCGCTAATTACTAGTTAACTTTTAAGCAATGTTTATGAATAAAACAGTTATGTAATAAACTAATGCCCCTGTTTGTCCACTCCACAGACTACCCCGAGTTCAGCATGGCGCCTTTGGACGTTCAGATCAAACAGGAGCCCAACGAGGATGAAAACAAGTACAACCCCGAGGACACCAACGGGGAAGATTATAACTATTAGATATCTCTTGTGTGCGAGAGGGACAACACGACTCTCTCAGTCTGATCTGTTTATATCTGCCAATAATAACTATAAAATAAATAAATACATTTTTGACCTGTTCAAATCCTGTCTGCGTCTGCGAAGAAAATTTTTTATTGTTTTAGTTTTAATTTTTAATACAAAGATATATTTTTACTATTAATTCTCGCTAAATACCCTCCAGCGTTTGATGGTCTCTTAACAGTTCGCACGTGTTATTGGCAAAATTGTGGTGTCTCTTCCACAAGGGCCATAGATCAAGAGTTGAAGTTACGATTTTTTGAATTAATTGTCGATATTTTGTGACTAAATTTTAAAATACGATTGGCTTCTTAGTGGAATGAAGTGAAGTACACCTGCAGTCTGTGATCTGTGGAATGATCCCGCGCGGGATGCGGGACGCGTGGAACAGCTCTAGTATCCCGCGCGGGATCACTGTCCTTCAACTCAATGTTTGCACCTATCAAAGCTCCTCTTAGAACACTGCAGAAAGCACTGTCGCAGTCAATTGGTTAAATTAGCCAGTCAGTCAACTGCCTAGTCCTTCAATTAAACGGCAGCAGCTCAACTAACGGCCTGATATTAAATATGTTATAGTTTAGGTTGGAAATGTAACCAATCACAGAAACCAAAGGTCAGGCGGTTGATTAAACGGCTGATTGAACTAGTATGCTAATAGGCTATTTGACAGCATGATTTGTGATTATTTGCTGTAAATGCATAAAATGAGGGTTCTTTATGTCATTTACATGAGATTTAATAAAAATAATAACAATTAATATATCCAAAAACACAAAAATGTGTTTGACTTTTTGTATCTCGCGATACATATTGTGAAACGATCCGGATTGGCTAATGTCACGATGACGTCATACGCGCTTCAGCACTTGTTGTTGTTCTGTGTTCTCAGAATGTGTTTTATCGATGTATTTGTACAACTCGGTACAGCACATCACTTGTAAACCATTTTATTAGATAAATAACATATAAATACAAACACCACTGCGGAACCGAAAATCGTTTATATTCTTGTGACGTCACTTACAAGGCGCGACGCCATATTGCTGAATAAAGCGTTTCGGCGGCTTATTTTAATTTTGATATTTGCATGTTTCTTATGAATTACGGATTTTAAAATAAATACTTTCGATGAACTTCTTAACAGCAAGCAAGTAATTCAAGATAGGAATTATAAATCTGTCAAATAACCTATTGTAAGTGTGTAACGTCCTAAAAACCGACGAGCCTCGTACGCAGACGCAGTTCTTAAGTAAAGCTCTCCTCTCTCAGTGTTCAGTGTATTACAGTCGCGAGCTCCAATTATGTCAACACTTTCAGTTGCGTATTTTTCATACATTATTTCTCTCGGCGGTAGGCCATAACATCGGCTGCCGGAAGAAGTTACCAACCACCAGACAAAGTCTTGCCGCCAAGCGATTCGTCGTGTTCCGGCATGATGTCTGGTGAAGCCGGAGGACGGGTCTGAGCAGTTGTGTTGCGATGGTACGATGCGCCAAATGTTGTTGTGTCGGTAGTTTGGTCGTGGAGGGTCTCCAGATCAATCTCCCTCTGACGCAGCATCGTTTGTCGTGTTCTTGGGTTTAACATTGCATCATCTCGCTCAACTGCCGTCTTTCTTCTTACTCATTAAGATTTTTTAGTGGATAGGCTTAATAAACCTGCGCGCTTTGCCATCATCGATTACATAACTGCTTACCATCTGGCGGGATTGCAGTCAAGCACTTGTTTATTAACAACTTAATATTTAATTTAAAAATTAACAGTTGCGGGACCGACCAATAGAACTGAAACTGGTATCATTGTCATGCATTTATTAATTATAGATTTAATAATAGTATTAATGTAACGCTACCTATACGATTGTATATACGGTATATATATATGTATATCTCGCAGTAGCGGTCACGATGTCGGGTCGGTCTCGCGCACGCGAATTTAATGCTTTTTCCCCATTCAATAACTGCTCAATCTCGCTAAAAAAGTTGGCCCAGCATCGTTGATTGTGTTTTTGCGTTTAACATTGCATCACCTCGCTCAACTGCAGTCTTCCTTCCTATTTACTCAGTTTTTTAAGTGAGCTTAATAAACTAGCGCGTTTTACCATCAACGCTTGCATCAATGCTTACTATCAGGCGGGATTGCGGTCAAGCACTATTCATAATTATTTAAAAAAAAAATACCAGAATAAGTTGCCGATGAATATCGCCAAGTTATTTCTCGCGGCTGTAGCTCGAGGTCGCGCTCCGTCCCTCATATTATGTAATATCTTGTCAGCTCTGAGACCTCGTGTCACATTAGTACGTACAGTGAACTAGGTCGTCGGCTGTGTTGTGTACCGACTCCATTCGTCGTGTGTTGCGCACGCGTCGATGTTAGGGTAAGCTATGAAATAAAATATCTATATAAATCATTGCGTTTTATTTGGTCTATCAGCATCTCCCTTCTGCCCCCAATTGTCACTAGTCATCATCAACCTTTTTATCGTCCCACTGCTGGGCACAGGTCTCCTCTCATACAGAGAAGGATTGAGCGTAATGACCACGCTTGCTCAATGCGGTTTGGCGATTTCAGACTTAAAGTTCAGGTTTCCTCAAGATGTTTTTCATCACCTTCAGTCATTGGTGTCCAAGATATACTTAGAAAATACATATAACTCTAGTTACATTGGTACTTGCCTGAACTGGAATCGAACCCGCGCACTCATACTTAAGAGGCTGGTGTTATAACCACTAGGCCACCACGACATATTGTCACTGGTCCGCGCTGCATAATTATGTTTTTCTATGACTCTACAGCCATTTATTCTTAAACAAATATCTAATACACACAGACTTACACAATTACAGCTAAGATACTGAATTACCATCAATCTGGGTAACTTTGACAGATTAATGCGGTATTTTACCCAATATTTTAAAATTTTAACCCTATAACACGAATGTATTTCATTTTGTTAGTACTCTCAGAACACTTTTCATCCATAATGATTATTGAAATTATCTAAAAATTCATCTGTCCATATTAAACCTGATATTCTAGTCTTATCAATGTTACCCATGAAATGACGGTATTACATGGGTAACTTTGACACACATTGATAGAAAAGCAGTAATAATATTTTTTTAAGCTATTGCATAGCTTTGGCCGGGGGACCGAATCCAGAAATTCCGTAACGAAAAAACCTCACGCTCCCCACTCTTGACCTACCAGGACTTCAATGCGTAAGAACATAGCAAATATCTAAGAACACCACAACAATTATTATATTATATGCGACCTACCAGGACTTCATAAATGCGTAAGAACATAGCAAATATCTAAGAACACCACAACAATTATTATATTATATGCTGACCTACCAGGACTTCATAAATGCGTAAGAACATAGCAAATATCTAAGAACACCACAACAATTATTATATTATATGCGACCTACCAGGACTTCATAAATGCGTAAGAACATAGCAAATATCTAAGAACACCACAACAATTATTATATTATATGCTGACCTACCAGGACTTCATAAATGCGTAAGAACATAGCAAATATCTAAGAACACCACAACAATTATTATATTATATGCGACCTACCAGGACTTCATAAATGCGTAAGAACATAGCAAATATCTAAGAACACCACAACAATTATTATATTATATGCTGACCTACCAGGACTTCATAAATGCGTAAGAACATAGCAAATATCTAAGAACACCACAACAATTATTATATTATATGCGACCTACCAGGACTTCATAAATGCGTAAGAACATAGCAAATATCTAAGAACACCACAACAATTATTATATTATATGCTGACCTACCAGGACTTCATAAATGCGTAAGAACATAGCAAATAATATCTAAGAACACCACAACAATTATTCTATTATGCTGATCTGAGTGTCACCTGGCCACTTTGGATTCAGTGGAGAGACGTGCAAAGAGGTTGATTGGTGACCCTGATCTAACTCGAGTTGGTCTCCAAAGCCTAGAGCACAGGCGTAGAGTAGCCAGCCTTTCGGTGTTCTATAGGATGCATTTCCGGGAGTGTGCGATGGAATTGCATGATTTAATTCCTCCATCTCCGTTCCACCAGCGGACGACCCGTCGTACGGCTGGTTTCCACCCTTACGTTGTTAACACCACTACGATCCGGACGAAGCGTTTCGCCTCCTCCTTTATACCGCGTACATCGAGGGACTGGAACAATTTGCCAGCGGCGGTGTTTCCGTCGGACTAAAATTTGAGTGTCTTCAAGGCTAGAGTGAATAGGCTCTTAATAAACTAGTGCGCTTTACCATCAACGATTGCGTCACTGCTTACCATCAGGCAGGATTGCGGTCAAGCGCTAGTTTATAATATACAACGTGTATCAAAAAGGGTATATACATACCAAGGGCATGGCATCTTTAGATGATATCAAACGATATCGGAAGGGTTTCAACTCAAAATAAAATACTCAAAAAATTGGTACCAAATTATCGGTTTCGTGTGTTTCTTAAAATCAAATCATAACAAACGTGGCAGCACACTACATACGTTAATAACTACTCGTTACCCGTCACGTTACTTGCCAAAATCCGACAAATGTCTTCAATAACTCTGTGCGACTAGTATGGTAGTAGCCTATCACAGGCGGTGTTTTTCCTCATAACTTCCTAACATAAAGAGATATGATTAAAAAACCCTTCCAATATCGTTTGATATCATGTAAAGATGCCATGCCTTTGTTATGTATATACCCTTTATGTTACACGTTGTATAAAAAAAAAAATCTACCAGGACTTCATAAATGCGTAAGAACATAGCAAATAATATCTAAGAACACCACAACAATTATTATATGCTGACCTACCAGGCCCTCATAAATACGTAAGAACATAGCAAATATCCAAAAAATACGTGTGGCACTCGAGGACCTCCTTTGTTTATAAGGGTGTTAGGTTATTTTTTGTTGGTAAAAATGCTATGCAATAGCTTTACCGCGGCAGTACCCGAGTGTTTGTACCAATTGGGTGACATTGGTTTATGTTTTTCTTATAAATGGGAGTAACTGACGAAATAAAATCATTAATTTTTCAGTTTTGTCTTATATATTTTATAAAATAATCAACAAAATCAGTCTTAAGACATTTGGCAGTCTTATAATGAGTTTGAGAATTTCATGGTCCCACTGTCAATGTTACCCGAACCAATCAAAGTTATTCAGATTGACCGTATACACAATTAGGTAGGTATAGCTAAGGGCTCCAACACAAAATATCTGCGAATTCGCACGAACGCACCGCAAGAACTTCCGATCTGCTTCGCATCGCACATTCCTGCGATATTAAGTCATCCTTGGTGACGCCATTTTAGTCCGCTCTAAGACAGCTTTTAGAGGTAGACGCGCGGCGCCTGCGCTGCCTTCTTTGTTTATAAAAAAAGCCGGCCAAGTACGAGTCGGACTCGCACACCGAGGGTTCCGCCGTACAAACGTAGCGGTCTCCAAAGCCTGGAGCACAGGCGTAGAGTAGCCAGCCTTTCGGTCTTCTATAGGATGCATTCTGGTGAGTGTGCAAGGGAATCGCATGATTTAATTCCCCCATCTTCGTTCCACCGTCGTACGGCGAGTTTCCACCCTTACTTTGTTGACACCACTGCGATCCGGACGAAGCGTTTCGCTTCCTCTTTTATACCGCCTACATCGAGGGACTGGAACAATTTGCTAGCGATGGTGTTTCCGTCACATTACAATTTGAGTGTCTTCAAGGCTAGAGTGAATAGGCTCTTAATAAACTATCATCACTGCTTACCATCAGGCGGGATTGCGGTCAAGCGCTAGTTTATAACTTATAAAAAAAAGCGGTTTATTGATAAACAAAGTAGAAGTAAACAAAATCAACGAGAAATTGTTGCAAATTTTACTAATTTCGGTACACGTGCGAACAGCATCTAAGCGCTCGTGCGTATGGCGCACGGCTGCCAACCGCCTGCCTTCGCGCCAGCGGGCGGCTAGTTCTTGCACGTTCTTTCGTTACTACTTACTCCCCCCATTCACAAATTTTAAAAAGGTTTTTCTGGTAGGTTACCTTAAGCTATTGCTTCATACCAAAATTCAATATTCAATGTCAGCGGGAAGTAGTCTATGTTTTGATTCCGTTGTGAGTAGTGGCGAATTTCAAAATATGCGGTATGATTATAGGTATGATTATACCTCAGCATTTTGAATTTTTGCGTTGATTTAGAATTTTTCACATTTTAGAAGTAATTAGATTTAAGAAGTGTTTGATATGAATTTCAACTTTAATATCTCTACGCGTTCATATGAAAAAGGGTAGGTAGTAAGTTTATAATTATTAAAAAAATATTTTATGTCATGTAAGCAAAAATAATATTTTATGTAACTTCAAATTTATCATTTTCGCAATTTTCCCTTTATCTGTCTGTTATAACGTTGCTTCGTGCCGAATTTCAAGAATCTGAGTTCACGGGAAGTACCTTGTAGGTTTTGATTCCCTAGCGTGTGACGGAAATTCGTCTAAGGTGTCGGTATAAACTGCTGTATCTTTTGATCGCGTTAACTTAGAAGTTTGATTTTTTCACTGCTTAAAGGGACAATAGACCTAGGTATTTGGTATAAATTTCAATTTGATACCTTTATTTGTTCGTGAGAATTAAGGTAGTAAGTTTCATTTTATTAAAATATTTTTATTATATTATATAACTAAAAAAATGTGATTTTCGCAATTTTCCCTATATTTGCATTATATGACAATGCTTCATGCCAAATTTCAAGATTCTGAGTTTACGGGAAGTATCCTGTATGTTTTGATTCCTTTGCGAGTGTCGAAAATATCGACATAATCGGCTGTATCTTTTGATTGGCTTGGCTTAGAAGTTTGATATTTTCACAGCTTAAAGGGACAATAGACCTGAGTATTTCATGTGAATTTCAGCTTGATACGTCCACGCGTTCTTGAGATAAAGGGTCTTGACAGACAGACAGACAGACGGACAACAAAGTGATCCTATAAGGGTTCCGTTTTTTCCTTTTGAGGTACGGAACCCTAAAAAATGGCGCAATATGATATAGATTTTTTAATATCTTTAATTGAAGAGCGTCCCGTCCTTTAGGACGCAAGTGATGAACATTATAAAAATAAATTTATTAAGCAAGATGCGTCTGTGAAAGTTTGTTTCCAAATTACCAAGACAAAGAAAACAGTGAAAAAACAAAACTTGGAAGTACTTTTATTTCTACAACAATACAATCAATGCTCATTCTAAAATAATAAAAAAAAATATCTTCTTCAGTTCTCAATGCATAGTACTTTTGAGTAAAATAGTTCCCATCAGAGTTCATAATCGTAATAAATGGATGAACCCAGAATCTTCTTTTTCTTTTATATCTATTTAACAATAACAGCATTGCAATAATCTTTTTGCGATCCATCTTACGCTTCCTAAAAACACGTCCAGTACGGCCGACTACACTTTAAGGAATGGTCACCCTACCAAACGGTTTGCCGCACTAAATCGTATCGCAAGTTCCTGCGATGCGATACTTGTGCGGTAGGCAATACATGCGGGGCACGCGGCACGCGCGAGCATCGCTATTCGCTCATACTAATACCGACAAAAATTGTGTTGTCACTATAAAAAAAAATACTAAATTTTGGGGAATTTGGAGTTAATTCGCGGAATAATTCATTAGTATTGTTACTATGACGATCATGTAAAATTTAATATTTTATTTGGTTATGTGTTACCCAACCTTTATTAGACGTCCTCCGTGGCGTAGCGGTCAACACGCTTGCCTGTGACGTGGAGGCCCCGGGTTCGATCCCCGGCCAGGTCATGATGGAAAACGATCTTTTCCTGATTGGCCTGGGTCTTGGATGTTTATCTATATATGTATCTATTATAAAATATAGTATCGTCGAGTTAGTATCCCATAACACAAGTCCCGAACTTACTTTGGGGCTAGCTCAATCTGTGTGATTTGTCTGTATATATATTTTATTTATTATCCTTATGGGTCGGATGGAAAAAAAAATCGGGATAAAATAAGATGAACAATAATGAACATGTATGTACGAGTCTGCTGGACGACACTTCTGCTTTCGCTTTATCAATAAGTAAGATGGCACAGGACATCTAAATCAGACACCTCGCTCAACTGCCGTCATCCTTCCTATTCCTTAGTTTTTTAAGTGAATAGGCTTAATAAACTAGTGCGCTTTACCATCAACGATTGCATCACTGCTTACCATCAGGCGGGATTGCAGTCAAGCACTAGTTTATAATTATTTTTTTTTTACAAAAGACAGTATTTAATTCAATAAAATTTATTTTATTTTACGCAGATCATTTATTTCATTATTAATACAAAACTTATTAAAATAAAATATAACAATAGGGTATTTGACTAAAAAAACTCATTAGTCCGTCAGTCAGATTTCCAAAAAATACTATACACGTATGTTTTTCTTTTTTCATATAAACAAAATATGAAGACGACACAGCGCGCTGAAAACTCGTGTGACGTCACTGCACGCTACACTTTTTAGCGAGCCGTGACGTCACCAGCCACCACTCCTGATCTTTGATGCCTTTTATATTTGTCAATTTTTATTGATTTTATAAAACAAAATATACGTATCCAATATTTTTTTATAATGTGAATGACGGACTAAATAGAATCATTTTTTTTTTTACTTAGGAAACATCCCTATTCAGTCATATTTCCCGTCCCGCTCCCCACTAGGGCGGCGCCTGGTGTGTGGGGGGTAGGACCACTTGTAAGGGGAGAAGGGAGGGGAGGATGTCTGCCTTCTTCGATTTCTTCGACTTTTTCGGTTGCAACTTCATCTGTAAAGAAGGACATAAATCTTCTATCACTACATATTATTAAACAAAGTCACTTTTACTTTCCCTATGTCGCTTTGTATGATTCAATCTTTAAAACTACGCAACGGATTTTGATAACGTTTTCTTTAATAGATAGAGTGATTCCAGAGGAAGGTTTATATGTATAATAACATTCATTAAATTGTGGAGAAATACTATTATTTTTGAGGTTTCTAATGTGATGTTGTAAATAATTACATTGTTAATATAGGGTGTATCTGACATCGTAACGCAAACTTTGCGAAAAGGCTACACCGCATGCCACTAATAAAATTATGATAGTCATTTATATCGTTAAAAAAAATGTGTTGGCTCGGCCCTTGAACGTTGCAAGCGTACCGCCGCGCGTGTTTGTGGGTATCATGTTGACCCCTGATGTGAACTCTATTAAATCAGCTGATAGGATAGTTTTTCGAATTTTGTTCACATTACGCTGTTTTGTGTAATTAGCGAATTAATAAATTTTTCCTTTAAAATCTTATTGGGTTATGAAAGTATAGCAATTATGAACGGTTTAAAGTGAAAAAAACTGCACATTATTTTTTTTAAATCAGGAAAAAACCGACGAAAAATTCCACCACTGGGGGGTTCAGAATCATGTACTAGATCCATGGTACTCGTTTGTGCGTCGATGTCAGATACACCCTTTATACTAAAATTTGTAATAATGTACTAAATATTGAGCACTCAATGACCTCAGCAGAGCTTCCCAACAAGTGGGTCTAAAAATGAACATGGATAAGACGAAGACCATGTCGAACTCTCATGTCGCACCCACTCCAATTGTAGTTGGTTGCTCTGCACCCGAAGTTGTTGACGAGTATGTATACCTGGGACAAACAGTCCAACTAGGTAGGTCCAACTTCGAGAAAGAGGTGTCTCGGCGAATCCAGCTCGGTTGGGCAGCGTTCGGGAAGCTACGCTACATCTTCTCGTCGTCCAAGATACCACAGTGTCTCAAGACTAAAGTCTTTGACCAGTGTGTGTTGCCAGTGATGACTTACGGAACTGAAACGTGGTCGCTCACAATGGGCCTCATACGAAGGCTCAGAGTCACACAAAGGGCAATGGAAAGAGCTATGCTAGGAGTTTCTCTGCGTGATCGAATCAGAAATGAGGAGATCCGCAGAAGAACCAAAGTCACCGACATAGCTCTGCGAGTCGCTAAACTTAAGTGGCAGTGGGCAGGGCACATTGCTCGTAGAACCGATGGCCGATGGGGCAGCAAGGTTCTGGAATGGCGGCCACGTACTGGAAGACGCAGCGTAGGGAGACCCCCAACAAGGTGGACCGATGACCTGGTGAAGGTCGCGGGAAGCCGATGGATGCGGGCAGCACAAGACCGGTCATCGTGGAAAGCCTTGGGGGAGGCCTTTGTCCAGCAGTGGACATCTATAGTCTAAGGAAGAAAAAGAAGTACAAAATATTGTACACATTGAAAAGGTCTACAGAAAGTCCGCGATGGTATTATGTCTATCTGTTATCGATATCCCACAATAAAATTTACCTTTATTGGCTAATTTTCGAAGCGATTTTAACCAATACAGCATTAATCCTTATCCAATTTAATACCTTAACTAGATTGTTGATTTAATTTAGATCTATATCGCCCTTTACAGCTTTGGTATGATGTAAATGAATATTTCCGAAGATGTTGCAGATTTAAAAATTGCGTGGCGTTGCGGTTGGAATGGCGGCGCGCGGTCCGCTAATTTTTTTTATACAACGTTCATAGTTTTCCTGTAGTGTATTTAGTATCAGCATTGCACCCGTGCCAAGCCGGGGCGGGTCGCTAGTACTAATATATAAAGCTGAAGAGTTTGTTTGTTTGTACGCGCTAATCTCAGAAACTGCTGGTCCGATTTCAAAAATTCTTTTTTTCAGACCGAATTAATCGCTGGCAGCGCTTATGTGCACATAATAGATAATGGCGGACGGCCGCCGTTTGCGTACATGGGCGCCTTAGTGTGTGATCAGACCGAAATTATCTCTCCTAACGATTGAGCGCGGGCGTCACGTGGGCGAAGACTGACCGAATTTGGATTCGCTGCATTCGGACGAGCGAGCGGGTCCGTTGGAACCGAGTTAGCGTGGCGTACGAGCCCGCGCCTTGCCGCAATATGACGAGCCACTATCCATACTAATATTATAAATGCGAAAGTAACTCTGTCTGTCTGTCTGTTACGCTTTCCCGCTTAAACCTCTCAACCGATTTTGATGAAGTTTGGCACAGACAATCTTTAGACCCTGAGAAAGGACATAGGCTACCTTAAAAGGTAGCCAAAGTAAAAAAAAATGATATTTGCTATTTTTATTCAAGAGGGAAATCTAAAAAGCGCGATATAACCGAACTCCACGCGGGCGGAGCCGCGGGCGTAGCCGCGGGCGGAAAGCTAATTTGTCGTTTTGGCGTTCGAACGCCCTGTAATCGGTACAGTGTTTGGCGATGCGAGTTGAGCAGACCGGAATAGTTGCTCCTCGCGGATGGACGGAGAGAGTTGTGTAACCTGCCATGCATACAGGGACGCGCGCATCCCGCCGCTCGGGCCGGGACAGTCTATTATGGGATGACGGATTCCCTTGAATTTCCTTGGGACACGGGTAGGACACCCTACAATCGGTGCAGAGACTAATTATTAGGTTGAAGAAACCGAAGACCGGGCGCGGGCGCATTAGCGACAGGCGGCGCGAGTGAAGAAAAATGGCGTCTAAGGACGTCTAGTAAAATTATTGGGGGCTGATCATCCTTCTCATCGGCAAGGATATCTTTGACCATACGGGGAACACCTACAAGTATTTTCTTATCTGTCATATATATAATTATATTACACTGATAGGATTTATTACATAGCACTCATACACGGGAGTTTCTTCCAGACACGGGGCTTGTACAGGTGACTCAAAAATATCCCCTTAATTTTTTGTAGACACCAAGGGTGGCCCGCATTAATTTATTTTTGCTGTTGTAGGCAACCGGAAGAATTACAACACTAAAGTGGCAGTGGGCTGGACAAATTGCCCGTAGGACCGATGCCCGATGGGGCCGACGGGTTCTCGAGTGGCGACCACGCACCGGAAGACGTAGCGTGGGTAAGCCCCCGACAAGGTGGACCGACGACCTGGTGAAGGTCGCAGGAAACCGCTGGATGCGGGAGGCGCAGGACCGGTCGTCGTGGAGAACCTTGGGGGGGGGGCTATGTCCAGCAGTGGACGTCTTTCGGCTGAAATGATGATGATGAGGCAACGGGTCTTTTAAGCGTTTTATTAAACACCTCGTTTATACTTTGTTTAGTAATTAGGGGAGTTCATACATGTTCCGCGAGTTTTCCCCCTGCCCCCACCCCCTGGGTACACGTATGGTAGAGTTACCTTGTAGTGCACCTCCCGGACGTGCCTGTAGAGACTGGAGTACCACCCGAAGGCGGCGTTACACTGTTGGCACTGGTAGGGAGTCTCGCTCGTGTGCATCGCCACTATGTGATACTTCAGTTTGGCTGCGTTCTGTAACATATCATATGGCGTTAAACATTGACTTCACACAACATAGTATAAAACAAAGCCGCTTTCTCTTTCCCTATGTCCCTATGTATGCTTAAATCTTTAAAACTACGCAACGGATCTTGATGAGTTTTTTTTTCAATAAATAGAGTAATTGAAGAAGATGGTTTATATGTATAATAATATTCATTAAATAGTGGAAAAATACTATTATTTTTGAGGTTTCTTCTATGAGATGTAGTAAATAATTACTTTTTTCCACGTTTGCAGTAAAACGCAGGCTGAACCCTACAAGATTTATCAAAATAATGTAGTATGCATTGTACACATTGCAAAGGTCTACACCGCTGAGATGATGATGATTATTATGATGTAAGCAAATGTGTGAGGGCCTACTGCTGCTGATGGTTGTCACTGACCTGGTATGACTTGCCGCACACGTGACACAGGTTGTCCTTCTTCTCCTTGTTCCTGTGCACGTTCTGCATGTGGACGTACAGCGACGTGTGGCACTTGAACGGCTGCGAACATGTGACTTTTATTAAAAGTGTTTTGTTAGCGCTCGTCTGAAGTGGGAGTGTCTTGGACACGTCCAAGTAGACCACGGCGCTTGCGGCCCAACAGTGGGATATATAACTACCAAATAACTGGCCAAGTGTCGGACTCACGCACAAAGGGTTCCGTACCATTGATTTATGAAATTAAAGGATTTATTTGTTATGAAAGATTACGCGGTAATAAGCGGTTTACGATTAACGAGGTATTAAAAAAAACTGCTTACTAGATCTCGTTCAAAACAACTTTCGTTGGTAGTTTTTATAGTAATGTACGTCATAATTATGCTTTTTAAAGATTTGACATTTTCTTATTTTAGAAGTTAGAGGGCCCCCCTCTAACTTCTAAAATAAGAAAATGTCAAATCTTGGGACTCAATCTTGGGACCAACTTTTTTCCACTTTAGAAGCGTCTGTTACGCAAACTATTCGGTTTAGACAAAAAATATTTTAGAAACCTCGATATCATTTTTGAAGACCTAACCATAGACTGAAACTCAAAATTTTTTTTTCATCAAAAACATACTTGTGGGGTAAGTATGTGCTTGATGAAAAAAGAAATTTGAGTTTCAGTTCTAAGTATGGGGAGCCCCAAATATTTATTATTATTTTTTATTTTTGCATCAAAATATTAATGCGGTTCACAAAATACATCTACATAACAAGTTTCAACAATGTAGTTCTTATAGCTTCGGAAAGATGGCTGTGACATACGGACGGACAGACGGACAGACAGACATAACGAATCGCCTGAACTTACTAATAAAAGACGTAAAGATCTAGTCTGTCCCCAAAAGCAAACAAATCATGCTTTTGTATCAAAATTTGACCTGTTCCTCGGTCCTCTCCTCTATAATAGACTAAACGCGAAAGCAAACTTCTACTCCTTAAATTACACATACTGCATACTGTAAAAAAATCTTTTTTTTTTTAATAATTATAAACGACTGCTTAGTCGCAATCCCGCCCGATGGTAAGCAGTGATGCAATCGTTGATGGTAAAGCGCGCTAGTTTAATAAGCCCATTCACTCAAAAAACTGAGTGAATAGGAAGGAAAACGGTAGTTGATCGAGGTGATGCAATGTTTAACCCAGAGGGAGATTGATCTGGAGACCCTCCACGACCAAACTCCCGACACAACAACATTTGGTGCATCGTACCCGCCACACATCGCAACACAACTGCTCAGACCCGTCCTCCGTACGGCTTCATCAGACATTATGCCGGAACACGACAAATCAAATCTATGAAGATACAGAGAATTTACTAATAGGCTATTTGACAGTATTCAATTATTTGTGATTTTTTGCTTTAATTGCATAAAATGAGGGTTCTTTATATCATTTACAAGAGTTTTAATAAAAAAGAATAACAATTAATATATCCAAAACACAAAAATATGTTTGGCTTTTTGTTTCTCGCGCCACACATTGTGAAACGATCCAGATTGGCTAATGTCGCGATGACGTCATACGCGCATCATCGCTTGTTTTCGGCAAACTTATAAACTGTTTTTCGGGGGTTTTTTATCGATTTATTTGTACAACCCAGTACAGCAAACCACTTGTAAACCATTTTATTAGATAACAACAGCAAATAATAATTACAAACAAACACCACTGAGAACTGAAAACCGCTTATGACGTCACTTACCAGGCGCAACGCCATATTGCTAATTATATCGTTTTCGCGGCTTATTTGAATTTTGAATTTTTATTTGCATATTTCTTACGAAATACGTAATTAAAATTAAAAAAAAAATACTTTGGGTGAACTTCTTAACCGCAACCAAGTAATTCAAGATAAAAATTATAAATCTGTCAAATAGCATATTGTGCTGAAGTGACTGTATTTAATACCTTATATGTTATTACAGCTCTTATCGCTTGAAACACAGGATTTCCTAGTTCGGGCACGAAATACTTAGATTTATGTATTACATTTAAGGCTAACTGTATTAATTTGTTATTTGTGAAATTTCGAATAAATATTATCAATACTAATATAATAAATGTGAAAGTAACTTTAGTCTGTCTGTCTGTTATGTTTTCCCGCTTAAAACCATTTTGATGAAATTTGGCACAGACAATCTCTAGACCCGGAGAAAGAACATAGGCTACCTTTTTATGAAATTTGGCACAGACAATCTCTAGACCCTGAGAAAGAACATAGGCTACCTTTTATGAAATTTGGCACAGACAATCTCTAGACCCGGAGAAAGAACATAGGCTACCTTTTATGAAATTTGGCACAGACAATCTCTAGACCCGGAGAAAGAACATAGGCTACCTTTTTATGAAATTTGGCACAGACAATCTCTAGACCCTGAGAAAGAACATAGGCTACCTTTTATGAAATTTGGCACAGACAATCTCTAGACCCGGAGAAAGAACATAGGCTACCTTTTATGAAATTTGGCACAGACAATCTCTAGACCCCGAGAAAGAACATAGGCTACCTTTTATGAAATTTGGCACAGACAATCTCTAGACCCCGAGAAAGAACATAGGCTACCTTTTATGAAATTTGGCACAGACAATCTCTAAACCCTGAGAAAGAACATAGGCTACCTTTTATCCCGGAAACATTTATGTTCCCGAGGGAAGTCTAAAAAGCGCAATATAACCGAACTCCACGCAGGCAAAGTCGCGGGCGAAGCCACGGGCGGAAAGCTAGTTAATCATATTTTTTTTCTTTGATAACGTTGCCCCGCACTAGGAGTTGCGATGTGTGGCGGGTACGATGCGCCAAATGTTGTTGTGTCGGGAGTTTGGTCGTGGAGGGTCTCCAGATCAATCTTCCTCTGGCGCGGCATCGTTAGTCGTGTTGTTGGGTTTAACATTGCATCACCTCGCTCAATTGCCGTCTTCCTTCCTATTCAGTAACCTTTTTTAAGTGAGCTTAATAAACTAGCGCCCTTTACTATCAACGATTGAATCACTGCGTACCATCAGGCGGGATTGCAGTCAAGCACTAGTTTATAACTATTAATAATAATAAAAAAAAACTATTGTCGAGATTAGTTCGCGGATGACACATTATCTGTAAAATCGAGACCCGTGCCTCGGAAAGTAGAGACAGCACATTAAGAGGGGACTGTGGTTAGTGCGATATTTGAAGAAAGTATTGCCGTTGCGCTGCTTCCAACCTCTCTCTGTAAAGTGCGAAAAGGACAGTTGCAGCTCAGTCTGATTTTACCTACCAAAACGTTGACCAAAATACGTTTCATATTCCGTTGTTTTCTTTTTCAAAACACGACAGATCTCAATAATTTTTATATCAAAATTTTGAGGGAAAAGTATACCTATGCTTCTATTATTTTCATTTTTGTCAAAAACTTATCACGTTTGTCTAATAGTCATCTGAACATCACGGTGAAAAAGGGTTTATTTTTCGCGATTTTGAAGTATCGTATTTATTTTATTAATTAAGTTTCGGAAAAAATCAAATGTTAGAAGCACGTATAATCACGGTGTAAAACTGTTAAAAAAAAACGCTTTAAAAGCATTATCCACGAGGAAAACAGCGGAATACGTTTGTTTAGAGAAAGCACCACTAGAGTTCATTTTTTTTATAAGTTATAAACTAGCGCTTGACCGCAATCCCGCCTGATGGTAAGCAGTGTTGCGATCGTTGATGGTGAAGCGCGCTAGTTTATTAAGAGCCTATTCACTCTAGCCTTGAAGATACTCAAATTGTAGTCCGACGGAAACTCCTCCTCTGGCCTCTTAAGCTACTACAATCTGTAAAATTTCTTTATTAAATTTTCATTCTTCAGGCTTAAAGTTGATTGAGGACATTAGACATATTCGATGACTGAAGGTGAAGGAAAACATCTTGAGGAAATCTGGACTTTATAAGTCTGAAATCGCCAACCCGCATTGAGCAAGCGTGGTGATTACACACTATGTAGCCAAGCATATTGTACGTTACGGAATTGTATCGCTGACAGAGGTGTTCGGCACTTGTACAGCTACACAGGAGCTAAACTTTCCACAGATTCGGGAACACTGTTGGAGCTGCTGAACCTTGGACAAAACTATCTTAGCATTGTGTAGATTCAATTTCTTAGTATTGTATAATTGTATGGCAAACGTGTGAGCACAATGTACGAATGTGCTGTAAGGCATTTATTTGTTGGGTTAGTCTTTTTTATTGACTTAATTGTGCTCTGGCTGTTGAGAGTATGTCATGCTCACTCAAATGTCTCGCTGATGGTGGCGTGTGTTTTGGGTCATTGGGTTCCCTTCGATATGGTTGAGCTGAATGATGCTGATCCATACGTCATGTTCGTGAACGGACGCCGTCGGAGGGGACTGGTCGTCTCTTAGCTGCCACGGCGTATTTTAATTTCTGAATTGATTTTTGTATGTTTTCCATAATGGACGCTCTCAGCGTACAATATATTTCTGCATCGTTCTCACGCGGTTGATTTCAACATGAAGGATGTAATCAAATATTTGTAACAATAGCTTAAAAAGGAGAATGCCACCCGATGGGCCCCTAATTTGTGATAAAGTGTCAAGAATATTTTCTTATTAAAAATCAAGTCGTAATTTTATAAAACTAACTATTTTTTTTCAGAATTTCTTGTACCATAGCATTGAAAAACAAAATTAATATTTATTTTATTGAATCTAAGCTAGTTCCGCCATTATAACTTAACCTGAATGTTGCCAGGTAGACGACAGACTATCTTATTTAAATGAACGAGGTGATCGATTGAAAATATCGATAAAATATATTTCTATTCAGGTCACTAAAAGTGCCAAGATGAAGTTACAATAGTCAGTAAAAGTCTGACATTATTTTCCAATCCACCCAAAGGCAGGGGTTGTCACTTAGATGATTTTAGCTCACCGAAAAACAATTATGTTATGTTTTGCCCCCCTGCCCCCCCCCCACCCTTGGCGTCGGAGCTGGATCCGCCCTTGATGGTCAAACCAAGAATTTTCACTTAACAAAAATGTGGGCGGTCTCTGTCTTGTAGCGAAGAATTAGGTTGCAAAATAACATTTTTCTCTTATATCATAATGCACAAGTATATCTTAAGTATGCACTCGTAAATAGTAAACAAGAAAAGAAGAAAGAAAAACTGTTTACAACTGTTGCATAAACAATCAAATATCAACACTAACAAAAGTCACCACTAAACTATATCTATAAAACGGTTACGCCATACATGGAACACAACAATTAGTAAATGATATTATTTATAAAAAATCGATTTAGGAAATCGATTAACAAAATATTTAACCTGGTAACATCTACTCGGAACGCGAGGCTATGATTTATCTGTCAAATCAATACGTCATTCAAATTGTTTTCAAATCTTTACAATTAATTATTTACCAAAATCGATGTAAGGTAATATATTGAATTTAAATAATCTTTGTATGTATTTTATATGACTTCATTAGTTAACTATCTAAACTAACTTACATTTTATTTTGTCATTTTTTAAAGATATCGTCTGATGACATCCTGTGTGTGGAATGTTTTGTATTATTACAAAACCAGACAGCATCTAACACAAATCTGTCACTTGTATCCCCTGCTCTTGGACACCTAAACTTAAGCTATGCATGTGGCTTGTCAATAGCAAGTCGTAGAACTCATAGAGTCAGTCAAGATTGTCCTCAAAGGAATGTTATACTAAGATGGACACCAGCACATCACGTAAGTGTTTATTCTTATTTATTTATTTAAACTTAATGTATGAATGCGTATGTATGTGTGTTGAACTAATGAAATATTAATGAATATCAAGTATCTAAATATAATATTTTTGTTTTTAGGTGTTACATTTGGAACGAGTTTGTCTTCCTTGTTGGGCGGCTGCATCAAGACAAGTCCAGAGGCAACCCGTTGCTGGCAGTAGCCAACACGCTGTGGAGTCTGCACCGGAGACTGGTATCATGGATGGAAACATAATTACAGATACGATGATTCCTGTACCACCACCACTGCCACCGCTGGTTCCACAACCAACATCGCCTCAGGAACAACAATTAAGTCAATCATTTTCAAAGATTAACTCACAAAAGTATAAACGGGTATCGGCAAGTTCACGTCATTGCCTATTTCCTGGTTGTGCAAATATTGAACGTCTATTGGTACCAGGTACTTTAAAGGAAATTCTTTTATTAAATTATAAAGTGTATATTCCCTTGTCTGCAAGAATTTGCCGATATCATTTAAATAGCAATCGTTGGGATGAACTAGAAGCACCATATTCCGATTTTACTGGATTTCAAGTAGATGATATTTTCAGTAAACTTGAAAAAGCTACTGAGAGACAGTTAGACTTTAATGACATAAACTCAATGGATTCTCATTTATGCCATTATTGGTTAGGAGTTACTGCAGAGCAGTTCAATGAACTTTTAAATTGTAATCCTTTGTTATACAATCACTTTCCAAATCCTTCTGTTGCTCTCAGTATATTTTTAGTAAAACTCAGAACAGGTGACAGTAATCAAAGACTATCAACTCTTTTTAAAATGCCAAGATCCACATTGGAAAAAAAAATTAACATTGTGAGAAATTGTTTAAATGAACAGTTTGTTCCTCGATATTTAGGAATAAATCGTTAGTAATAAGTCGTTTTAATGATATAAGCGCTCCAGCACAATTTCTAGACAATATATTCCTTTTTATATTTTTTTTTTATTAAATTACTGTATAGCATTTACTATATTTTAAACTCCTTTATAATTAAGCCCTTTCTAAATAAACTACAGCTAATCATGGATGGCACAGCGATCTTACTAAGTAGCAGGGCAGTGATTTTACTTTGTCGCTTGCAGGAGATGCTGTCCTATATGGCATACATACACGTATATGTATACTAGGTACCTAGCATTTTGCCAACTATCTTGGGGTCGGCTTTTAGTCTAACCGATGCAGCTGAATACAGTATTGCTCAGAGAGTGACTGCCCATCTGACCTCCACACCTGATACACTGGGTTATAACATGTTACCTCCTGGTAAGAGGTTGTCACACTTGCGGGATTCTAGCTACTCGTAACAAGTATAAATAATGCACCCAGTATCAACAGTTTGAATGTACTAGCAGCCATCCAGGTGAAGTTTGTAATGGATGGTCACCCATGTGCAATCTGAACAAGTAGCTTAACTTAAGATATCTCCTTGTGGCTGTTGTAACGTAGCCACATGCTCCTCCAACCAATTTAGCCCTAAGTATATTTATTTCTACTGGTGCCAGCAAAACCTACTTCCGCTGACTGCAAGGTAAACAGTTTAATATATTATTTAGCAAGAAAAGATGATATCTAATGTTTTTATTTCATTTGGGAATCAATATTAATACTAAAGATATTTTATTGTTTTAATGTAAAATGTTTTTGAAAAAATATTGTTTAATAACCTCAATTTCTTCATCAGAAAAAAATTCAATAATTCTCGGAAACTAGGGTGAAAAGTTATAAATTGTTTTCAGGATCTGAAAAGGTAATTGTAGTTCTTCAAAATAAAGTTAAAACCACCATGGCACGCAAATTTTTTCTGGGGGCCCAAATCTCCTAACAAAACGGGCATTCTCCTTTAAAAGAGTGTCCATGGAGTTTCTTGCCCGTTCTTCTCCATAGGTACCTACTCTTTGGAATGGGCGACTAGCTTCATCTTATTGACTGACCGACCTTCTGACAATTCAAAAGTGCCTGTAACTGGTTTATTTGAAATAAATGATTTGATTTGATTTGATTACGCTCAATCCTTTTCTGTATGAGAAGAGACCTGTGCCCAGCAGCGGGACGATAGAAGGTTGCTGATGATGATGAGACAGTTTCGGGTAACTTGGCCTGCTGTCGTCCGTACGTGGAGCCTTCGCGTCGGTCTCCTCCGGTGACAGTGTGAGTACGCACCTTGTTACAGAGCTGACAGCGGAACTTGATCTTCTTGAGATGCTCCCAGTCGATGTGGTCTCGCAGCCGGGTCTTGTTCACGAACTTCTTGCCGCAGTCATTGCACATGAAACTAACAACACAACCATCACTTCAGGACACGGAATCACTTTTTTTTTGATATTGCATCTCGTAGTTGACCATTAACCGGACTTTCCTGTGGGTGCCTTAAGTAAAATTAAAGCCTCCAGCCAGGGGCACTTAAAACTAAATTAAAATTAAAGCGACTACGCACTAAGGGCACCTCCTGTGGGGTACAAGCCTCGGTTTAGGGCGTCGCTAGAGAGGACAGCAAGGGACGGCTGGATCGAAAGGGTTCTTAGTGGTTTGATGATCGCGGCGTTTCCTAGTACTAGCTCTGAGAAGAAACGCCGAAACAAACTCAGAGGTCATTGTTGGGACATTATAATAATTACTGGCTCAGCTGCGACGCGGGCTGGCCTTTATCGGGCAAGGGACGGGGAACTACGCGAACGCGCCGGCCAGGAGTTTTATATTTACGATCGCCGCCTCCACGACAGCAGCGACTCATCACAGCCGACCCCCGAACTACTACCTCGCTTGCGATTGGTCCGCTATATTTTGAGAACCCTTAGTACCCAAACTTACTTCGCTACACACAAGACACTCTACTCACCAAAGCCGCCCGGCGCCATTATGTTGGCAACGTTTTGCCGGCGGGCTAGGTTGGCGGCTTCAGTCATTGCAAGTCGTAAAACTTAGCCGGCGACATGTCGGCGGCTCGACATCAGAAACTTATTTGGCAGTTAAAAGACTAGCACGACACTACAGTTGAAATGTCGCCGGGCAACTGCAGGCCTAATATCAGTGTTTGTAGCGGGCCAATCGGTGAGCCAAACGCGCTCGATATCGAAGATCGAGTTTCGTAATGAAAACTCACACAGGCCTACTGAGCGCTTGCGTACGCTAACCCGGCTCAAGCGCAACACACGCGGGCGAAGGTTGCCGAAATGCTTCTTTCAACAAAAACCGCCGAGTTGTGTCTACAGTCGGCGGCTTTGGTGTGTAAAGCGCTTAATAATGGCGTGACTTGAACAGCGTTTTTTATAGCTCTAAGCCCTAGGTCACTTGCGGGCGTTTATAGATCTATCAGAGGTTGTAAGCCTGGACAAGATTTTTCTGTGGAAGGTGACATGAAAAGCCGCAGGGTCAAGGGGAGGTAGGAATGTATGATAAAGGTCCCGAGGTGAGGCTCCGAGTGGTTCGAGAGGTGGGGTTCCTCGAACCTTAACTTCGGGCGGTTCATTGAGTCCAAGGCCAAGGTGGCTGCCAGGAAACTTGGCGTTATCGCAAACGTCCGGCGGTACTTCACACCTGGGCAGCTTCTAATGTTGTACAAATCACAGGTCCGTTCGTGTGTGGAGTACTGCAGCCACATTTGGGCTGGTGCTGCTAAGTGTCACCTGGCCACTTTGGATTCAGTGGAGAGGCGTGCGAAGAGGCTGATTGGTGACCCTGATTTAACTCGAGATGGTCTCCAAAGCCTAGAGCACAGGCGTAGAGTAGCCAGCCTCTCGGTGTTCTATAGGATGCATTTTGGGAAGTTTGCGAGGGAATTAATTCATGATTTAATTCCCCCATCTCCGCTCCACCATCGGACGACCCGTCGTACTCGAGTTTCCACCCTCACGTTGTTAACACCACTACGATCCGGACGAAGCATTTCGCCTCCTCCTTTATACCGCGTACATCGAGGAACTGGAATAATTTGCCAGCGGCGGTGTTTCCGTCGGACTACAATTTAAGTGTCTTCAAGGCTAGAGTGAATAGGCTCTTAATAAACTAGTGCGCTTTACCATCGACGATTGCATCACTGCTTACGCGGGATTGCGGTCAAGCGCTAGTTTATAATTTATAAAAAAAGGTATGTACTTACAAAGGGCAGTGGAGAGGGCTATGCTTGGGGTTTCACTGCGCGATCGAATCAGGAATGAGGAGATCCGCAGAAGAACGAGAGTAACTGACATAGCCCGAAGAATTGCAACACTAAAGTGGCAGTGGGCTAGACACATTGCCCGTAGGACCGATGCCCAATGGGGCCGACGGGTTCTCGAGTGGCGACCACGCACCGAAAGACGTAGCGTGGGTAGGCCCCTGACAAGGTGGACCGACGACCTGGTGAAGGTCGCGGGAATCCGCTGGATACGGGAGGTGCAGGACCCGTCGTCGTGGAGAACCTTGGGGGAGTCCACCAGCAATGGACATGATGATAATGTACTTACGACTCCGCTCTGACTCCCTCCGCGCTGCAGCATAATTCATTCACACAATTCACAGTGCACTAATGTAAGCTACATTAGTTTTATGGATGCCCAATCACTCCCTGCAGGGGTTTCGTTTAGTTCTCTAAGATTTAAATCAGTTCGAAAATGAGTTTTAATTAGTTTTCTGGTACGCATTAATATGGCCACCTTGTTCCGCGGTGCTTGATTTTGTACTAAGTTCCAACTTGGAATTTCAGTTTAGCACATTGGGTATCTTTTGGTTCAACATAATTCTCACATGCTACGAGCCCCTCAATGAGACTTTGGAAACCCAAGGAAGTCAAGACCATACGTTTAAAAACACTACTTAAGGAGGAACGCTTCTATGAACGTAACCAGACGAATGCGCGTTTTGAGTACAATGTCGCACGTGTCACAGTACAGTACGGTACAGTGGCTCCTCACCTGAACTCGCTCTCGGGCACGTGTCGGCGCGACACTCGCAGGTGTTGTCTGTAGGTGGCGACGGACGCGAACCGCTTGTCGCACGTGTCACAGTACAGTACAGTGGCTCCTCACCTGAACTCGCTCTCGGGTACGTGTCGGCGCGACACTCGCAGATGTTGTCTGTAGGTGGCGACGGACGCGAACCGCTTGTCGCACGTGTCACAGTACAGTACAGTGGCTCCTCACCTGAACTCGCTCTCGGGCACGTGTCGGCGCGACACTCGCAGGTGTTGTCTGTAGGTGGCGACGGACGCGAACCGCTTGTCGCACGTTCACAGTACAGTACAGTGGCTCCTCACCTGAACTCGCTCTCGGGCACGTGTCGGCGCGACACTCGCAGGTGTTGTCTCGACGGACGCGAACCGCTCGCACCACAGTACAGTACAGTGGCTCCTCACCTGAACTCGCTCTCGGGCACGTGTCGGCGCGACACTCGCAGGTGTTGTCTGTAGGTGGCGACGGACGCGAACCGCTTGTCGCACGTGTCACAGTACAGTACAGTGGCTCCTCACCTGAACTCGCTCTCGGGCACGTGTCGGCGCGACACTCGCAGGTGTTGTCTGTAGGTGGCGACGGACGCGAACCGCTTGTCGCACGTGTCACAGTACAGTACAGTGGCTCCTCACCTGAACTCGCTCTCGGGCACGTGTCGGCGCGACACTCGCAGGTGTTGTCTGTAGGTGGCGACGGACGCGAACCGCTTGTCGCACGTGTCACAGTACAGTACAGTGGCTCCTCACCTGAACTCACTCTCGGGCACGTGTCGGCGCGACACTCGCAGGTGTTGTCTGTAGGTGGCGACGGACGCGAACCGCTTGTCGCACGTGTCACAGTACAGTACAGTGGCTCCTCACCTGAACTCGCTCTCGGGTACGTGTCGGCGCGACACTCGCAGGTGTTGTCTGTAGGTGGCGACGGACGCGAACCGCTTGTCGCACGTGTCACAGTACAGTACAGTGGCTCCTCACCTGAACTCGCTCTCGGGTACGTGTCGGCGCGACACTCGCAGATGTTGTCTGTAGGTGGCGACGGACGCGAACCGCTTGTCGCACGTGTCACAGTACAGTACAGTGGCTCCTCACCTGAACTCGCTCTCGGGCACGTGTCGGCGCGACACTCGCAGGTGTTGTCTGTAGGTGGCGACGGACGCGAACCGCTTGTCGCATGTGTCACAGTACAGCTCGCCCGAGTCTCGCGCCTTCAACAAGCACAGATTTATGGTATATTATAAAAGGAAGCTCTTCATATCTGTGCGACCCGACCGCGTTGTTCTTCTAAATCGCGTGACGGGTATAGTTGTGTACGTATTTACTAACCGAATTACAAAAAAAGAGGTTCTCAATTGGACTGTATTTACGGAATAAACATTAGCGGAACAAACAAACAAAATCACTTTAACACATTTTTACACCTACCTACAATGAATTGACCATCGTGTGATCTATCGCACAAATAAGTACTTTACTGCTTATCGACTTAAGCCTGCATTCCAGTGCAACGAGGATCAAGCAGAAGAAGCACCAGCCACCTTCAGCTACAGCACTAAATCCGACAGGACATCAAAAACTCCTGTACGCTTCGCTGAGGGGGGAATAATGTAGTCACCTACATACATCACTACATATTATAAAACAAAGTCACTTTTACTTTGCCAATGTCGCTTTGTATGATTTAATCTTTAAAACTACTGAACGGATTTTGATAAGGTTTTTCTAATAGATAGAGTGATTCAAGAGGGAGGTTTTTATGTATAATAACATTCATTAAATAGTGGAGAAATACTACTATTTTTGAGGTTTCTAACACATGTCGCAAAATAAACCCCCTTTTTTAATTTTTTTATAAACTAGTGCTTCACCGCAATCCCGCCTGATGGTAAGCAGTGATGCTATCGTTGATGGTAAAGCGCTCTAGTTTATTTAGCCTATTCACTAAAAAAAAATAGTGAATTCGAAGGAAGACGGCACTTGAGCGAGATGATGCAATGTTAAACTCAACAACACGACCAACGATTCTGCGCCACAGGGAGATTGATCTGAAGATCCTCCATGACCAATCTCCCGACACAACAACATTTGTATCATACCCGGCACACATCGCAACACAACTGCTCAGACCCGTCCTCCGTACGGCTTCACCTAACATCATGGCGGAACACGACGAATCGCTTGGAGGCAAGACTTTGTCTGGTGGGTGGTAACTTCTGCCGGCAGCCGATGTTATGACCAACCACCAAGAAAAATAGTTTTAATTTTTGAGCTTACATTACAAACGTAATAATGTACTACAGTATTGTGAAGTCTGCGACACCATATGTCTACCTGCTCTAGTTTCTTCATTATGAGTATTTTTTATGTTTGAAAAGTTAATTAAAATGCCAGTAGAAATAAGAGCCCACTATTTGTTCCTTATTATTAATCCTTGCCCAAATAAATTATCATAGGTAATTTCAGTAGCAGCAGATCTCTTTTTGAATTATTGGAATTGGTTATTTCATTCAGGAGATATCACGATTTATTCAAAACTAAACATCAGAAAAAAACCGCGAGCTACTCGCGTCCCTGCCGGCCGCCTGCTACTTGAGTGTTTCTCTGCCTAAACCGCGGAGTGAGTGGGCCGGAGCGAGATACCATTATTTCGAACAAACTTCCTACCCCATAGGCTTTTATTTTGTTTGAAGGCGGTGGAACTGGCTATCCATGGACAATAAGGTCGATGTATCTTGCAGAGTCAGATATTGACTGATGGGCGGCACAGTAGACATTATTTTTATTGAAGGGCCATCGTGTTTAAGGAAGACTTAGGTACCTATATCATTTGTCCACGTACGAAGCCGGGGCGGGTTGCTAGTATTATATAAACGCATCGCACTTCGGCTGCCGTCCTGTTGAAATAGTAAACATCAATTGTTTCTAAACGTAACTTTTTAGTTCATACATATTAACGTGTGGCGCTAGTGTGTTCTGTTGTGTAAAATCTTTACCGTGCATTAAACGTTGTTGTAGGTCGTGGTGACCTAGTGGTTAAAACACCAGCCTCTCAAGTATGAGTGTGCGGGTTCGATTCCAACTCAGGCAAGTACCAATGTAACTTTTCTAAAGTTATATGTACTTTCTAAGTATATCTTGGACACCAATGACTGAAGGTGAAGGAAAACATCTTGAGGAAACCTGGACTTTATAAGTCTGAAATCGCCAACCCGCATTGAGCAAGCGTGGTGATTACGCTCAATCCTTCTCTGTATGAGAGGAGACCTGTGCCCAGCAGTGGGACGATAAAAAGGTTGATAATGATGAAAGTTAGAAGTCCGGATTAAATAACAGAGTACTTTTTAACCCGGAAAATATTGATATTCCCGAGGGAAATCTAAAAAGCGCGATATAACCGAATACCACGCGGGCAAAGCCGCGGGCGGAAAGCTAGTAATATATAAAAAAAACCGGCCAAGTGCGAGACGGACTCGCGCACGAAGGGTTCCGTACCAGTATCTATAAAAACGGTAAAAAATATCACGTTCATTGTATGAAAGCCCCCTTCAATATATAATTTTTAGTAGTTTTCGTTATAGAGGCAACAAAACTACATAATCTCTGAAAATTTCAACTGTCTAGCTATTACTGTTCATGAGATACAGCCTGGTGACAGGCGGACAGACAGATGGACAACGAAGTCTCATGAATAGGGTTCCGTTTTACCTTTTAGGCGCGGAACCCTACAAAAAAGAAAAGCAATAAAGATTAGGACATGAGAGGTACCTTGTGACTCCTCAGATGTCGTCCGAGGTTGGACTTCCACTGGTACACCTTCCCGCAGCGCGGACACGGGTAGCGGTTCTGTCCCTTGTGGAGCACGCTGAAACACAACCCACACCGCTCAGCATAATTTATTTATTTATCCATTTATTTTAGGCATCAATGCCCATATAAACATAAAATACTATAAATACATATAATATAACATTAACTAAAAATACTGTACACGGATCATCGGCGTCGTGTTTCGCTGACTGGTGTCACGCAGCCGGCCACTAACCCGGTGGTACACAACACCCTTCGGCCATAGATCATGCGTCGGAACACGTACCACGAACGACTTGAAGTACGTGCTGTGGCGCGGCTCCAACACCTCGACCCTCACAGTGCATTTAGAATTGACGCGCAGATAAATAAATAAATATAAATAAATATGTACGGACAAATCACACAGATTGAGCTAGCCCCAAAGTAAGTTCGAGACTTGTGTTATGGGATACTAACTATATTTATAATAGATACATATATAGATAAACATCCAAGACCCAGGCCAATCAGAAAAAGATCTTTTTCCATCATGACCTGGCTGGGGATCGAACCCGGGGCCTCCACGTCGCAGGCAGGCGTGTTGACCGCTGCGCCACGGAGGCCGACAAATACTCAGATACTCCACTATCTCCTCAGCCTTCGTGGAGTGATGCAGTCTGGACACGTATAGCATCGTCGTCGGTACTGCTGGACGCAGCAGCATGTTAGGTCCTGCCAGCGCAGTACCGCACTGGTTCCGACAAGGAGGCTTCTTCTTCTCTACATTGATGAAACCATCCTTATCGCACGTGTCCTTCTCTGGACCCAGTTTACTCGAAACTAGGTTTGGTTTCGACCGGCTCTCTATACCCCCTGTCGTTTTATCCGCTCGTTTTACCTGCGAGTTTTATGGCTCAACAGGACGACTATTATTGCAGCGTAGGCTCGTTTGGGGGTCGACGAAACTACACACGTCGCTGTCTCCACCGGTGTCGAGGCAGGGACGGCGGCGGCACGCGTTGCAACGCATGCATTCTCGGCAGCTGGTGACGCATTCCAGCCCGCCGCCTCGAAACTGCAGATGGAGGCGTTTTGTGCACCACGACGGGTGTTAACATTTGCGGCGTCATCGGTCGGTGACCTACTTGCAGAAATTTCATTGCGCAACAACACTACTTCTGCCCGTAGATCGCCGATAGTTTTGTTATACACCTCCAGCTGATGCTGCATCTCGGCCTGGCTTTGCTTCAGGAGTGTAATATCCTTTAGCAGCCTGGTACCGTCCACATGGTCGAACGTGACGGGTGCCATGTGCAGATCCTTCGCCACGAAATCAGGCACGTCGTCCGGGTCTGTCTCCTTCAACAGCGTAACGATGTCCTGGAGACTCCTCTCTGTGCCATCCCTTCGACGAGAGGGCATCTGGCTGACTTTGCCGAGCGTTGTGAACAGCAGCAACTTGGCACTGCTAATCTCATCCTCCTTGAGAGATGACTTACAGATCTGCAAGATGCTGACCTCGTCCATATAGTCGATGGCATGTTTGATAAATGCCAGCACTTCGTTGGCTATAAGTGCTTGAGCACTCATAGCGGAAACCGGGCAACGGCTAGAGCCGCGCGAGTCGCGAATATAATATTCATATAGTGCAGCGCAAAACGCGACCGTACTCGACAGGCGGGGTTCACTTAGAACATCAGCAACTGAAGCAAAGTGACTAATGACATCTTTGAACGTGAACAGCATACCTAAACATTGGTTGGTACCCATGGCATGCCGATAGGTGCCGCTATAATAAAATTTAACTTTTGTAACTAGATTGTCGATAAAGCAGTGCACTGTGGTTTGTGGTCACGGCTTGCACGTGTTTGTTTGTTACGTATTCAATTTGCGCATGTTTCTTGGTTTTCGAGAGGATTTCTGTGTTATTGACGTCGAGTTGAGATCTCTTGGGACCTCCTCCGTCCTGATAATCAGTCTTACCCGGAAATCAGTTCAGCCTTCGCAGTGTTGTACCTGTGCGCTGTGAATTGTGATTCCATTAGAAATCGTGAAATACACTCAAAAGACGCTTGTGTTCTGTGTCTTTTAAAATAGAAAAAATGCCGCATCACTGTGCTCTTGGATGTAAGAACATAAGAAAAGTTTAAAAGTAATAAATAAATATTGTGTTATTATATTCTATTAAGTGGTTTTATTGCTATTATATTCATTACATTAATGTTACTTCTGCTAAAAGCTATTTTGTTTCAATGATTTATAATCTCTGTAACTTGCTGAAACAAAATAGCTTTTAAGGAAGTAACATTAATAACCTCTAATCAATAGGACCATACAATATATCTGTCTATAGCTATGGTATGCGTAGGTATATATATATATTGACGTTAATGTACGTTCAGAAAACCAGGGGGCCCTTTCAAACGATATGCACAAAATTCTCTCGAGAGGGCTCTCTTTTACCCTATTATTATTATACTCTTTGGTACTCGACCGCGAGTCGTAGCCGTGTGCGAGTGAATGCTAACACCACATAACCTGATGACGTCAAGGCATGCTAGACACTTGATCTTGTTCGGCCAACCTACACACCTCGCAACGACAAAATGTATGTCCATCTCGGTGGTAGGCCATAACATCGGCTGCCGGCAGAAGTTACCACCCACCAGACAAAGTCTTGCCGCCAAGCGATTCGTCGTGTTCCGGCATGATGTCTGGTGAAGCCGTACGGAGGACGGGTCTGAGCAGTTGTATTGCGATGTGTGTCGGGTACGATGCGCCAAATGTTATTGTTGGCCATGGAGAGTCTCCAGTTCAATCTCCCTCTGACGCAGCATCGTTAGTCGTGTTGGTCTTGGGTTTAACATTGCATCACCTCGCTCAACTGCCGTCTTCCTTCCTACTCACTAAGATTTTTAAGTGAATAGGCTTAATAAACTTGTGCGCTTTACCATCAACGATTGCATCACTGCTTACCATCAGGCGGGATTGTAGTTAAGCACTAGATTATAATTATTTAAAAAAAAATGTGATGAAGCTGCGGTTACGTGTGAATAGTGTCGCAGCGGCTTTTTGCAGTTGCGTTGTGGTACCGACAAAATGTCGATGTGGTGCCGTTGCCTTTCATTCACTTTGTCACAACACTATTTTTATTTCATCAAAAACTGACAACACAGTAAACGTCAGTTGACTTCGTCTAATTAAAAATACGACTATAGGCGCGCGCTGTTGATGACGTCATGTCGTGGCGATGTGGGCGCGGTGCCGCCGCCGGTGGTGGCGTTGCCGTCGCGATGTGGTTGCAATGTGGTCGTATTACACAGGTGGTCGATAACAACGGCAGAACGTTGTACGTGTGAATTGTAATATTCATTTTCAATCTATACTAATATACAAAGCTGAAGAGTTTATTTGTTTGTTTGAACGCGTTTATCTCAGGAAATACTGATCCGATTTGAAAAATTCTTTTTGCGTTGAATAGCCCTTTAATACAGGAAGGTTTTAGGCTATATAACATCATGCTGCGACCGATAGGAGCGGAGCATAAATAAGTCCTCGCGAACGAAGTCGCTGGCAGCCGCTAGTACAATATACAATATGTAAAGAAAACCCTGTCCGAGCAGTGAAGGTATTGTTAGGTATCGATAACTGATTCTACTAATGCCTACAAAGACAGGCAAAACTTTAAAAAAAAATCCCCCTAAAAAAATAAATACTATTTCGCAAAAAGAGGTAACTTAATACATGTGCATACAGTGCGGTAAACAACCCCTTCCACGGGCGGCGGGGGGCAGGGCACGCGGCACATGTGACGTGGTCGCATCGCTATTCGCTGATAATAATACCGGTGTTGTCACTTTTTTAAATATTACCAAATTTTCTGGGAAATTGGAATTAATTCTCGGGAAAAAAGGATTATTTCAAAATTCATTAGTATTGTTACTATGATGATTATGTAAAATTTTATATTATATTTGGTCATGTGTTTACCTAACCTTTATTATCCTTATGGGTCGGATAGGGTTTTCTTTACATATTTTATACTGACGTTTACTGGACCTTTTTGGTGCAGCCACGAGGCACACTTTGCTGCTATTTTTTAAACAGGGATTTTTTACCTTTTCTTTGGTTTTTTATTTTACTTTTTTGTTTTTTTTTTTTACTATTTTGTTTCTACCTGATGTATGTTTTTGTTCATGCGAAACCTGAAACACGTGTCCAGTATTTTTCAGTAAATAATCTATGTACAAAATTTCAAAACGATATCATGAAAAACCACTAAGTTATGAACTTGCTATTAAACTTGGTTGTCCCAACAAAAGTCATGCTCCGCTCAGGCGGGCGAGCGGGGAAAATACAGAACACGTGTTTCGAGTTTTGCATAAACAAAAGTTATGTTGCATAAATGTGAAAATTGCCACTTTCGTGTCGGTGGAGAGGCGGGTGAGGAGGCTGATTGGTGACCCTGTTGTAACTCGCCACGGTCTCCAAAACCTGGAGCATAGGCGTAGAGTAGCCAGCCTCTCGGTGTTCTATAGGATGCATTTTGGGGAGTGTGCGAGGGAATTGCATGATTTAATTCCCCCATCACCGTTCCACCAGCGGACGACCCGTCGTACGACGAGTTTCCACCCTTACGTTGTTAACACCACTACGATCCGGACGAAGCGTTTCGCCTCCTCCTTTATACCGCGTACATCGAGGGACTCGAACAACTTGCCGGCGGCGGTGTTTCCGTCGGACTACAACTTAAGTGTCTTCAAGGCTAGAGTGAATAAGCTCTTAATAAACTAGTGCGCTTTACCATCAACGATTGCGTCACTGCTTACCATCAGGCGGGATTGCGGAAAATGTTTGTTATTTACAATATTTAGTACCTGAAGTTCTGACTTACTTGAGATGATACCGGTACGTCTTCCGCGAGCTGAAGTTCTTCCCGCACTCCTCACAGCGCGGCCTCTCCGGGAGCACTTCTTTAAGAGGGGCTCCCTTAACTGGCTTCACGTCGCCATTCAGTCTTGTTCTCTGCAAGGAACCAAACAATTTATACGTCGGCCTATAAATTTTCCACTGGGACGGCGGCCTCCTCTCGGTGAGAGGGAGTGGGCCGTAATCTACCACGCGGTCCCAGTGCGGGTTGGTACATGTCACATGTCTTAGAAGTTTTGCCTCTAGGACATGTCGATTTCCTCAAAACGTTATACTTCCTTTAAAATAAATATATTACTTCCTTTCTTTAAGACCAGTGGTGACGAAACGAAATACACAAATTATTTAATTAATTTTTTACTGTCTGATTACAATTTAAGTGTCTTCAAGGCTAAAGTGAATAGGCTCTTAATCAACTAGCGCGCTTTACCATTAACGATTGTATCACTGCTTACCATTAATTTATAACATGAAACCCCACTGCTCCCTACTGTACCACCACTGCTCCCTATGGTACCATCACTGCTCCCGCCTGTGCCTCCATTGCTCCCTAGTGTACCACCATTGCACCACACTGTGCCTAAATTGCTCCCTACTGTACCACCATTGCTCCCCACTGTGCCTCCATTGCTCCCTACTGTACCACCATTGCTCCCCACTGTGCCTCCATTGCTCCCTACTGTACCACCATTGCTCCCCACTGTGCCTCCATTGCTCCCTACTGTACCACCATTGCTCCCCACTGTGCCTCATTGCTCCCTACTGTACCACCATTGCTCCCCACTGTGCCTCCATTGCTCCCTACTGTACCACCATTGCTCCCCACTGTGCCTCCATTGCTCCCTACTGTACCACCATTGCTCCCCACTGTGCCTCCATTGCTCCCTACTGTACCACCATTGCTCCCCACTGTGCCACCACTGCTCCCTACTGTTCCACCACTGCTCCCTACTGTATCACCACTGCTCCTTACTGTGCCGCCATTGTTCCCTACTGTACCACCATTGCTCCCTACTGTATCACCACTGCTCCTTACTGTGCCTCTATTGCTCCCTACTGTACCACCATTGCTCCCTACTGTATCACCACTGCTCCTTACTGTGCCTCTATTGCTCCCTACTGTACCACCATTGCTCCCTACTGTATCACCACTGCTCCTTACTGTGCCTCTATTGCTCCCTACTGTACCACCATTGCTCCCTACTGTATCACCACTGCTCCTTACTGTGCCTCTATTGCTCCCTACTGTACCACCATTGCCCCCCACTGTGCCTCCATTGCTCCCTACTGTACCACCATTGCTCCCCACTGTGCCTGCATTGCTCCCTACTGTACCACCATTGCTCCCCACTGTGCCTCCATTGCTCCCTACTGTACCACCATTGCTCCCCACTGTGCCTCCATTGCTCCCTACTGTACCACCATTGCTCCCCACTGTGCCACCACTGCTCCCTACTGTTCCACCACTGCTCCCTACTGTATCACCACTGCTCCTTACTGTGCCGCCATTGTTCCCTACTGTACCACCATTGCTCCCTACTGTATCACCACTGCTCCTTACTGTGCCTCTATTGCTCCCTACTGTACCACCATTGCTCCCTACTGTATCACCACTGCTCCTTACTGTGCCTCTATTGCTCCCTACTGTACCACCATTGCCCCCCACTGTGCCTCCATTGCTCCCTACTGTACCACCATTGCTCCCCACTGTGCCTGCATTGCTCCCTACTGTACCACCATTGCTCCCCACTGTGCCTGCATTGCTCTCTACTGTACCACCATTGCTCCCTACTATACCACGACTGCTCCCTACTGTACCACCATTGCTCCCTACTATACCACGACTGCTCCCCACTGTGCCTGCATTGCTCCCTACTGTACCACCATTGCTCCCTACTATACCACGACTGCTCCCCACTGTGCCTGCATTGCTCCCTACTGGACCACCATTGCTCCCCACTGTGCCTGCATTGCTCCCTACTGTACAACCATTGCTCCCCACTGTGCCTGCATTGCTCCCTACTGTACCACCATTGCTCCCCACTGTGCCTCCATTGACTGCTCCCACTGTGCCTGCATTGCTCCCACTGGACCACCATTGCTCCTACTATGCCACGACTGCTCCCTACTGTACCACCATTGCTCCCTACTATGCCGACTGCTCCCCCACTGTGCCTGCATTGCTCCTACTGGACCACCATTGCTCCCTACTATACCACGACTGCTCCCTACTGTACCATTGCTCCCTACATCACCACTGCTCCTTACTGTGCCTCTATTGCTCCCTACTGTACCACCATTGCTACTGTGCCTCTGTCCCTACTGTACCACCATTGCCCCCCACTGTGCCTCCATTTGCTCCCTACTGTACCACCATTGCTCCCTACTGTATCACCACTGCTCCTTACTGTGCCTCTATTGCTCCCTACTGTACCACCATTGCCCCCCACTGTGCCTCTATTGCTCCCTACTGTACCACCATTGCTCCCTACTGTATCACCACTGCTCCTTACTGTGCCTCTATTGCTCCCTACTGTACCACCATTGCCCCCCACTGTGCCTCCATTGCTCCCTACTGTACCACCATTGCTCCCCACTGTGCCTGCATTGCTCCCTACTGTACCACCATTGCTCCCCACTGTGCCTGCATTGCTCTCTACTGTACCACCATTGCTCCCTACTATACCACGACTGCTCCCTACTGTACCACCATTGCTCCCTACTATACCACGACTGCTCCCCACTGTGCCTGCATTGCTCCCTACTGGACCACCATTGCTCCCCACTGTGCCTGCATTGCTCCCTACTGTACAACCATTGCTCCCCACTGTGCCTGCATTGCTCCCTACTGTACCACCATTGCTCCCCACTGTGCCTCCATTGCTCCCTACTGTACCACCATTGCTCCTTACTATACCACGACTGCTTCCCACTGTGCCTCCATTGCTTCCTACTGTACCACCACTGTTCCCTGCTGTACTATCACTGCTCCCTACTGTACCACCATTGCTCCCTACTGTATCACCACTGCTCCTTACTGTGCCTCTATTGCTCCCTACTGTACCACCATTGCCCCCCACTGTGCCTCTATTGCTCCCTACTGTACCACCATTGCTCCCTACTGTATCACCACTGCTCCTTACTGTGCCTCTATTGCTCCCTACTGTACCACCATTGCCCCCCACTGTGCCTCCATTGCTCCCTACTGTACCACCATTGCTCCCCACTGTGCCTGCATTGCTCCCTACTGTACCACCATTGCTCCCCACTGTGCCTGCATTGCTCTCTACTGTACCACCATTGCTCCCTACTATACCACGACTGCTCCCTACTGTACCACCATTGCTCCCTACTATACCACGACTGCTCCCCACTGTGCCTGCATTGCTCCCTACTGTACCACCATTGCTCCCTACTATACCACGACTGCTCCCCACTGTGCCTGCATTGCTCCCTACTGGACCACCATTGCTCCCCACTGTGCCTGCATTGCTCCCTACTGTACAACCATTGCTCCCCACTGTGCCTGCATTGCTCCCTACTGTACCACCATTGCTCCCCACTGTGCCTCCATTGCTCCCTACTGTACCACCATTGCTCCTTACTATACCACGACTGCTTCCCACTGTGCCTCCATTGCTTCCTACTGTACCACCACTGTTCCCTGCTGTACTATCACTGCTCCCTACTGTACCACCAGTGTTCCCGACTGGGCCAAGATCGCTCCCTTGCTGACGGCTACTAGTGTTAGAACACTTACTCTGTGCAGACACCAAAAGGTAAAAAAGTATGACATCTTACCTCTTTAACTAAAGGTACTGTTTCCTCCTTCACGTCTACATCGTTATTTTTAATATCGTCATGTTCCATGTCCAGCTCGTCCGCGTCCATGGGCTCCTCTGCTACAGACTCAGGCGACGGAGAACGTTTCTCTTTTACTTTTACCTTCTTCTTTATAGGTATCTTTTCGGTTTTCGGTTTGATTTTCTTTTTAGTTTTTTCTTTTAGGGACTGTTGAAGAGAAATTAAAATGAATTTTGTGGTTTCATTGCCATGGATTCCACAGATGACTCAGACTGGTTAGTGAAGGCATTTTTAGTATTTTTTTTAACGCGAAAATCAAAATCAATATTGTTTATTTCAAATTAACCATCCGTAATAGTCAATGTCGGTCAGTCCAAGAAAAGTGAAGCTAAATTGCACGTTCCAAAGCGTACCGCAAGCACCGTAAGCGTGCGTAAGAACGCGCAAGAAACTCCATGCACACTCTTTTAAAATCAAAATATGGGTTACATTTCTTTCTTTACATATATCTGTTGCTTCTATCATGTGAGCACAATGAATAAATATAAAAAAAAAAAAGATAGAAAATAAATTAAGCCCACTGACAGCTAAGAGATGACCAGTCTCCACTGACGGCCCCCGTTCACGAGCATGACGCGCGCATCAGCCCCACTTAGCTCAACCATATTGAAGGGAACCAAATGACCCAACAACACGCGCCACCATCAGGAAGACATTTGAGTGAGCATGACAAACTTTCCACAGCCATGCTCGTAATGTCAAACGAGTTATATATACAGTATGTTAAATAACAGAGGGCGTTCCCTTAAACTCGTTAATATATATCATTAATAGATTAAAATAAAAATATCAGCATAGAAAAATAAGCATAAAAAAATCCGAATAAAAAAAAATTCTAATTGGAAATAAATTTGAAACCTCCTGTTTTAAATCAAAATAGTAGTCGTCATGTATAAATAAATTGCGACGTTGCCGTCTTTCATGTTCGCGTGTACAGTGTGTTTCTTTTACATGTCAATTTAAAATTTTTATTGAATATTTTCTTATTGGAAAAAATTTTAAAACATTTTATTTTCGGACGGAAATATTTTTTTTAGCATGTATGTATGCTATACTATTTCGGGTTAACGGGAACGCCCTCTGTTAGTTAACATAATGTATATAAAAAAAACAAACCATAGTCCATGGTGCCTCACATTCACAAACTCGCAGAGGCGTTCTGAATCAAGTTCAATCATCATCACGCCGCGGTGGTACTTGAAAGCGCTCAAAACTTGTTGCAAATGCTTCACTACATAGTATAAAACAAAGTCGCTCTCTCTTTCACTATATCTACAATCATCAACATCATTACAGCGTTAATCCCAGTCGCATCCGAAGCCTTTTTCAGCTTTGGAGTCTGGGGTCCGCTTTACCAATCCAACTGCTGAAATGGATAAACTTCGACATTTTCCGTAAAGCGACTGCCGTCTGACCTCCACAACCCGAAGGCGACATCGAAGCATTGCAGTTAGACCAATTGTTGGACTTTTGAGGGCTCCAACAACCCGTAACGAGTGCCACTAGATGTTTGTATGGCAACCGGGACCAACGGCTTAACGTGCTTTCCGAGGCACGACCAGACCAGTGCAAGTATTCATATTCATGCATACAAATATTTGCACTGTGCGGGAATCGAACCCGCGCCACCTTGCGCAGCGGCTGCGTCCGCTACCGCTACGCCACGGAAGCTGTTTCCCTATATCTATACTAATATATAAAGCTGAAGAGTTTGTTTGTATGTTTGTTTGTTCGCGCTAATCTCAGGAACTACTGGTCCGATTCAAAAAATTTTTCTGTTGGATAGTCCATTAATCCAGGAAGGCTTTAGGGTATATAACATCACGCTGCGACCAATAGGAGCGGAGCATAACTGTCTCCACGCGAACGAAGTCGCTGGCGGCCGCTAGTCTATAATATGTATGATTAATTCTTTAAAACTGCGCAACGGATTTCGATGCGGTTTTTTTAATAGATAGACTGATTAAAGAGGAAGGTTCATATGTATAATAACATCCATTAAATTGTGGAGAAATACTTTTTTTTTTTTGTTGTAGTGTGGCGCTAATTATGACTTTGTGCCAATTTTAAGTAAAATAAAAACCTTCAAAAGTTCTTCTTTCTTTCTCTTATAGCTTCGCACGGTTTGTGCATTTAGCCAATATCACGTAATGAATTATTCATGTCGAAAAAGACGGCCGCGGGTACCGAACACTCAAGAGGAAGTTTTGGTACAAAGCCATGATGTGGCCACTATGCTACAATATTTCACTGTTCTTTACTGAATGCACTTTTTACTACATAAATCACGCGTATTTATTTAGTAAACGACACTATAAATAATTTAAAAGTCCAATGAAAAATGAGCGTGCCACTCATCTTAGCTTCCCGCCAAAACCCTACTACGATAGGTTGCCTTTTATGTTTCGGGATTTGGCGACCCTGGTGGTGGAATCTGGTAACTGACAGCTCTATCGTGAAGTTGGACATTTTTGAGGTTATACGTACTCAGAACGTTTTGACATACGAGCGCTATTTATGTTGTTTACAGTATCACCTCGGCTCAAAAATGGAATTAAATCGTGAACATTTTCGTGCGATTATTTTTTACAACTTTGGGGCCATCCATAAAGTACGTCACACGAATTTCATGATTTTTTGAGCCCTCCCCCCGTCCTTGTCACAGGTGTTCACATTTCTGTGACCCCCCCCTCCCTAGTGTGACGTCACATGTTTTGCAATTTCACATCGAAAAATTATTAAATTAAAGCAGCAGTTCCGAATTTAGTTTTATTTCCATTTAAATTAAGTACTTTTTTTTATGAAATCAACATTATATCAAATATTTGAAACAATAACAAAGCAATAAACTATTGAATATATAGAAAAAGAATCTAGATATATTCGATTTTGAAATGTGATGTCACGAAACTTAGTACACCACCCACCCCTCGTCACACCATGTCACACTTTGTCGACACCCCCCTCCCCGTTTTGTGTGTGACGTACTTTATGGATGACCCCTAAGAGAAGCCGCTCGAGAGAAAATTGTCCTTGCAGTAAATACGGCTATGATTTATGGATATCGAAATTTTCTTAATTGGACGTACAGAAATAGATTGTAGAAGTTTCAGCATAAAAATCAATATAACTAAGTATTATGCTAAAAGATATTAAAGTGATACCAATCTACTGACGTTACTCAGACTCGCTATTGTGATTACGTCAACTTTATGTTAAAGTTCATGTGATGAATACTGTTTTTCACATTTCTCTTTAGCCTAAAGGTTAAGGCCACAAAAGACTGTAGGGTTTTTCTAGAAAGTTGGTAGTTGGTTGGTTGTCAAGTTATAAAAGAAAAATTAAATCGTTTTAACATATAAGCAAATAATACCAAGCAACGTAGTACAAGAAAATCGAGTTCTTTCAGTAAACAGTAAGTGCCTAAGCATCTATTTCAATGTTAATGACCTTAACGGAAAAATAAGCCTATACAAGCATTCAAGACAAGTTTATTGCCACATGGGAATAAACTTGCCTTTTGTGTTTAATTTGAATAGTAACATTGCTATTCAAACTAAACACAAAAGATAAGTTTGCCACCAAGTTTCAGCCGAACATTTTGAAGTAAAATGGCTTCTGGCCAAACTATTGACGCAATTGGAAAGCTGTTCCGACGACGCGTGACAATTCGGTAATAAAGCAGATAAACATTTGTATTTACACGACAAACGAGTGATTAATTAAGGTCCTGATTGACCGACACGTTCCGTGGACTGGGAATGTCGGCGAAACTCTTCGCCGTTGGTATTGACCGCCTGACCTGATGCCAACACCGACACAATGGAATAGCGTAATTGAAAAACAATGGCCCCATTTCCTTGCAATGCATCACTTTCATTATATTTCATCAAGAAAAGGACCACAGATAATCGCGAGAGATCACCATGCATTTAATCTGTCTATGGAGTATCTTAATTTGACAGGACCAACTAATCTATACTAATATATATTATAAAGCTGATGAGTTTGTTTGTTTAAACGCGCTAATATCAGGAACTATTCGTCCGATTTGAAAAATTCAATTTGTGTATTTCCCATTAATCCAGGAAGGCTTTCGGCTACATAACATCACGCTGCGACCAATAGAAGCTGAGCATAACTAACTTCACGCGAACGAAGTCGCTGGCAGCCGCTAGTGGTTTATATTCTGTTCTTTTTTTTTTTTTTAATAATGAAAAAGAAAAAAAAATGGATTCTAGTTAAACTTGGTGTAGTTTGAACAAGGAAATCGCCGTCAATGTACGCAATCAGTTTTGAAGTCAAAAGTTGAGACCTATAGTGCCCTCTTAGGGGCCATCCATAAAGTACGTCACACGAATTTAATGATTTTTTGAGCCCTCCCCCGTCCTTGTCACAGGTGTTCACATTTCTGAGACCCCCCCCCCCCTTCCTAGTGTGACGTCACATGTTTTGCAATTTCACATCGAAAAATTATTAAATTAAAACATCGTAAACAAAACAATTTAAACCGTATTGTCCCAAAGATAGAGTTGGATATATTTTTTAGTTTATAATTAATATTTCAAATTACGCGATTACTACCTCTAGGTATATTAGATTTTGAAATGTGATGTCACGAAACTTAGTACCCCACCCACCCCTTGTCACACCATGTCACACTTTATCGACACCCCCCTCCCCCCTTTATGTGTGACGTACTTTATGGATGACCCCTTTCGACGTGGATTAACTCAGCAACAGTGCATGGATGAACTTAATTCAATTTTTGGCGATGAAGCTCCATCAAGGACCAGTGTGGTGAATTCAATCGTGGTCGTAGTTCACTTCAAGACGAATTTCGTGAAGGTCGTCCAAAATCAGTTGTTGTTCCGAAAACCATTGATGCTGTGCGCGAACTGATATTGCAAGATCGTCATGTGACCTATCGTGAGATTGAGACAACCTTAGGCATTAGTGGGACCAGCATACATTCAATATTGCATGAACATTTGACTGTGAAAAAAATTTGTTCGCGTTGGATCCCACACAATTTGTCAATCTCACAAAAAAGGCTCGTGTCGATTGGTCGAAAGAAATGCTCAAAAAATACGATCGTATTATTTTTAAGGTTTCTAATGTAATGTTTTAGAGTTCAGCTTGCGTTTCATTTGCAGTGATACGCAAGCTGAACCCTAAGAGATTTATCAAAATAATGTACTAAATATTGTAAACATTAAAAAGGCCTACAGGAAAGTCTGCGATGATATATCTCTATCTCTTATGGATATCACACAATTATTATTTTTTGTCATTTACTTTTTACGACAAATACTGGCTAAGTTTCGAAGCGATTTTAACCAATACAGACGCCGAGATTCCTTATATAATTTAATACCTTAAATACATTGTTGATTTAATATAGATATATATCGCCCTTTACAGCATATGATTTAAATTAATATTTTCGAAGATATTACAAATTTAAAAATTGCGAGGCGTGGCGTTCGCGACGGTACCAGCTTGCCGCGGCGGCGCGGGCGCGAACGGCGGGCCGCTATGTTTTTCATACAACGTTACAGTTTTTCTGTAGTGTATTTATTATTAGCATTGCACCCGTGCGAATCCGGGGCTGGTCCCTAGTACCGTAATAACATTTGAATATCGCGCGCCACACCGCCGCAATATCTTTATGATGAAACCCAAACATACCTACGACCTGGAAGTAAGCACAGGAAGGACACTATCTGAAAGAACCATTGCTGAGTTAATCGCAGACAAACACTCCGGGCCGTATCTGGAGCGGTTTTGCCTCAAGGTCGCGAAAGTGGCAATTGGGCGGAATCGCACAAGGGCAGTGCAACCCAAAAATTTGCCGTCGGCAAGAAATTTGTAAATAGTATATATAATAAATAGCGAAATGTAGTAAGAAGTTAGAAATACATAAGCATGGAAGTTTAATGGAAAGATAAAATGTAATATGAAAAAAAAAAAGATGACCAAAATGTATCTATATAATAAAAATATATAATAAAAACTATTGTCAGAAGTACTCAGTGCTCTTCAAACTTTTTCCGTAAATAAATTTAAAACAGTGATTTTAGTGCTAAAAATACAAACAATGTGTACATAAAGTGATCTGACTACTGTGTTATTGTTATTCAGCGCTAAAATTAACTAAAAACACCATAAAATTGAAAACAAAACTCAAACATAGTGAAAAAAATCTACCCTCTTAAATTAATTAAATTCAATTGTTGTCATTTAATGTTTGTTACGAAAATGGGGACAAAATTCTTATCCAATCCATGTTAGAGGAAACTCACTCACGTCAATATGGATGCCGTAAACCAGCCCACCACCCAAAACAAACCAGATAATAAAAAGCTAACAAAGCAGATATTTCACCCAAGCCTTTTCAATAGACAACGAGCTAATTCACTAAGTGAAATTTCAACCATGTCAGAACCACCGAGAGAAATCGCCACACAAAGTACATCAAGCCAACAAGGCACTGTATCCCCTCCATCCTGGCAAAGAGTACCAAGTGCCAGAAACCCGAAACGCAAAAAAGTCAGTGACTCGCCACATGGAATAACCACCACCAACATGTTCAACCAGCTACCAATCGACCTAACAGAAGAGCCCCCTTCAATCAAAAAACCTAGCAAGCCTCCACCCATAATATTGTATGGTATAAAAGATGTCAACAAATTAACTGAACTCGTGGAAACTGTTGCAGACAAAAGCTCATTCACATATCGGATTACAAACGGAAACCAACTGAGAATCAACACCCTAGATACGGAGGCCTACAAAAGAATAATCACCAAATTCCGTGAAAGTGGCTTAATTGGTCACACATTCAACAAAAAGGAAGAACGACTCTGCCGTATTGTGATTCGGAACCTTCACCACACAACACCCAAAAGTGAGATACAGGAAGAAATTGAAAAAACTGGAAACAGTGTGGTTGGGGAAATTATCAATTCCAGATATGGTCCTGAGAAAAAACCTACCTCAACATTCTTTGTAAATCTTCTGCGTAGTCAGAACAACAAGGCAGCTAAAGAAATAAAATACATCTACCATCAGTCGGTAACTATAGAGGATCCCAAGAAGAGAAATTCAATCGTACAGTGCCAACGGTGTCAGCAATATGGACACACAAAGAATTACTGCATGAGACCTTTTCGCTGTGTGAAATGCGCGGAGGCACATAAAACGTCTGACTGCCCAAAGCGGGATAGAAATACACCGCCTCAATGTGCACTGTGTCAAGGCTCTCACCCAGCAAACTACAAGGGTTGTGAGGTATATAAAGAAATACTTGCCAGGAAAATTAATAAATACGGTCATCGAAGAGCTGAAAGGCGTGTTATTGTAAAAGACATCCCAGATATAAATCCTCCAAGAAATTCTCCCCAGCAATGTTTCTCCATTGAAAATGAACCAATTTCTTTCGCCCAAGCTACCAGAAGTGCGCTAAACAAGCTTAACACAGAAAATTGCATACCAAATGTAAATCACAACCTAACCGCATTAGAAACTCTCCTCACCAAACAAAATGAGAAGTTCGACTTAATCCTACAATAAATGAGTACTCTAATAAGTCTCATAACTATGCTCATAACCAAACTACAAGGTTAAAAGGCCTTGGGTTAAGACTGGCTACTTGGAACATAAATGGACTCTCGCCCAATAAAGATGAGCTCAAGTTGCTAATGGCCGAGCACAAACTAGATATAGTGCTAATATCCGAGGCACACTGCACAGACAAAAGTAATGTCAAAATCAAAGGTTTTCAAACATATACCACAAACCCACCTTGACGGCACTGGTCATGCAGGATCAGCTATTATTATTCGGGACAAAATAAGGCACCACTTACTGCCGCAATATAAAACCGACCAAATACAGGCCACTACAGTCGCAATACAAGACACATGTGGACACCTTAAGGTCTCAGCTGTTTACTGTCCCCCAAAGTGTAGTATTATGTATATTGTATATCTGGCTTTATTTACCTTCTTACTAGATATTATGTTCCGGCCTTTATGTTAGAACAGATTTTGAAAAACTCTCTTGTCATTCGCTGTCACTGAATAACTATAAGATTAAAACTACGAAAATATTAAATATGTTTTAATGCAACATTTCTGGCGACGACGGACGGAGCAATGACCGATCGCGTTGATCGTTTTCATTTTGAAACCTTCGATAACAAAACCGAAGAATGGGACTATTACGTCCAACGTTTCGAAATAGAACTTCAACTTCACGGACTCGACAAAAATAACGAAGACAAATGTAAACAACTGCTCCTTTCTCGAATTGGTCCTACAGCATTCAAGGTGCTCGTAGATTATTACCGACCAGCCGCTGTTACTTCCAAGTCGTATGACGATTTGAAAAAAGTACTCAACGAATACTATGGTAAGAAAACATACGTACTCTCAGAAAGAGTCACTTTTGCAACGAGATACAGAAAAACTGAAGAAACAATTACACAATTTATTCTGGAATTAAGATCACTAGCTGGTTACTGCGAATTCGGCAACACTCTGGATGAGCGCATACGAGACCAGCTGGTTATAGGCATCAACCACAACACGTGGCAGCAAGAACTCATCAAAGAACACCCAACAAACAGCGCTAAACTCTGTGACGTGATAGCAACAGCAAACAAACTAGAACAAGCGGAACTACAGAGCCATCGAATAACCAACAACACTCAAACGATTACCGAGCAACAGAACATTAACAAAATAAGACCAAGAACACAACGACACATTCAACGACACCTGCCAAAGGTGAAAACATGTATGTATTGTGGGAGAGATTTTCACACAAACATAAACGATTGCCCGGCAAAAGGGAAGAAGTGCCACTCTTGCGGCAAGGAAAACCACTTTTCAAGCGTCTGTATAACCAGTGGTCGACTCAAGTTACCACAACATACCCACACGACAAGACAAATTACGCGACAAACAAACAGCGACACGGAGGACTCTGATGAACATAGCGTACACACTTGTGCAGTAAAGAAAGGCAAGCAGGTATCAAAGATTATGGTACCAACCCAGCTCAACACAAAAAGTATTGAAATGCTTTATGACTCAGGTGCAGCCCACTCCGTTATTGGAAAGAAAATTTGGAAATATATTGGACGACCCACCCTTAAGAAATGCACTAACCTTATTGCTTACACGGACATAATAATCGAAACATTGGGAACATGCCAAATAACAGTAAAAGCCTTTAACAAGGAAAAGGTTTTGACCGTATACGTCACCCAACAGAACGACATCCCTCTATTTGGTCTAGATTGGATTGTAAGCTTTGACCTACCAATACCTCCGGGAGCTAGACTGTGTTCTGTAAAAACACCAACAGCGGTCACAAATCAGTTTGACACAAGCAATAACAACATTATCAACAACATTCTACAAGAATTTAAGTCACTTTTCGATGGCAAGCTGGGAACAATAATAGGGCATAGCGCTAAAATCCACATACCTAACGACGTTCGGCCGAAAACATTTCGACCTCGCCCTGTAGCACTCGCCTTAAGGGAACAAGTAAACAACGAACTTCAGCGACTAGTTCAAGAAGACGTTTTAGAGCCAGTTGATACAATGTCAACGCCTATCGAATGGGCTTCCCCAATTGTTATAGCGATTAAATCAAATGGTAGTATTCGAATATGCGCTGACTTCAAAGTCACAATCAACCAACATGTGCAAACCGACGACTACCCACTTCCAAGATTTGAAGAGATTACATCGAAATTGTCTGGAGGGCAACTTTTTACAAAGATCGATCTCAAAGATGCTTACCTACAGCTGTCAATTCATCCGGAATCGAGAAAGTACCTAACAATATCAACACATAAGGGCTATTTTCGCTACAAACGCCTACCTTTCGGAATATCCTTTGCACCAGCTGTTTTTCAAAGAACAATGCACCAAATCCTCAGCGGCATCGATGGCGTCGTATGTTACCTCGACGACATTCTCATAACAGCCAATAACACAGAAGAACATTTAACACGAGTCAAAACAGTTTTGCAGAGATTACAAGACGCCGGAGTAAAGAGCCAAGTGAACAAGTGTGCTTGGCTTCAGAAGAGTGTGACCTTCCTCGGACATAAAATTGACGCTAACGGGTTGCACCCGACCGAAGAAAGAATCAACGCAATTAAGAACATGCCTCTTCCTTCGAACACAACCGAACTCCGTGCCTTTTTGGGTTCGATAACCTAATATGGCCGTTTTATACATAGCCTTCATATGCGATGCGCCCCGTTATATAGACATTTAAAAAAGAATCAAAGATGGAACTGGACCGAAGAAGATAAACGAATAACAAATGAATTAAAAAACATTTTAACATCATCCGACACGCTAGTACACTACGACGACAACAAACCTATATTTGTTAGCAGCGACGCCTCAGAGAAAGGAATTGGGGCTGTTTTGTTCCACAAAATCAACGAAACAATGAGACCTGTAGCCTATGCGTCAAGAACACTCTCCGACATCGAACAACGATACTCAACAATCGACAGGGAGGCATTGGGAATAGTTTATGCGGTCACTAAATTCCATCAATACCTCTATGGTAGAAAATTTATTTTGCTAACGGATCACAAGCCTTTGGAAAGAATTTTTAGTCAAGATCGAGAAACACCTAAAATCGCTAGTAACAGGCTTCTGAGATGGGCTATGATTCTAAACAGTTACGAATACACCATACATTACCAAACAGCCCGGGAAAACACCCCGGCCGACGCTCTATCAAGATTACCCTTAACAAGCTTGGAAACAACACTGGAGGAACGAACCGGTTTACCACAATTTGCCCACTTACTACACCTGAGACTCGAGAACATTCCAGTCACCAAACGTGAGCTACAGAAACAAACAATTAAAGACAAGACACTGAACGAAGTCAAAACTTATATCACGACACATTGGCCTGAGAAGAAAAACCTTCCTAACGAACTTCATCATTTTTACGAAAAAAGAGACCAGATGTCATACGAAGACGGGATTTTACTGTGGAACGGAAGGCTCGTCATTCCCGAGACACTTCGACGATCGATTTTAGAGATGCTGCACGATGGACACAACGGTATTACAGCGATGCAGTCACTAGCACGCCTTCACGTGTATTGGCCAAACATTGACAAAGATATTTTAACGTTCTCGAAAGAGTGTCATCTATGCCAGCAGTCCAGAAGCAACGTAAATGAAGCACCGGTGTACCCGTGGGGAATACCAGTCGAGCCTTGGCACAGGTTACACGTCGATTTTGCAGGACCATTTCTGGGTCACATGTGGCTTATTGTCATAAATGCGTACACGAAGTGGCTAGAAGTTGTGCCAATGAACATAACAACGACCAGAGCTACAGTACAGAGATTAAGTAATATATTTGCAACATTCGGAATGCCTAGATATATAGTTAGTGACAACGGGCCCCAATTCACATCTGAAGATTTCGCACATTTTTGCCAAGGGGCTGGCATTACACATATAAAAACAACACCATATCATCCAAAAACCAACGGGTTGGCAGAGCGCGCAGTGCGGACTTTTAAAGAACACATGTTGGCCAGTGACAGAAGAGATAATATACACGAAAGGCTAAACAGTTTTCTTCGGGGATATCGAAATACCCCTCGACGATCAACAGATAGGTCACCGTACGAAATGATGTTCGGAAGGCCGATACGCACCACGTTTGATCTTTGGAAACCTAACGTAAGGGAAAACTTGGAAAAAACACGCCTGAAACAAATACTAAGGCCAACTAACAAAGTAGTCACACCCCCAACATACAAGCTCGGAGATAAAGTATGGGTAAACAAACCTATTGGAAAAGGATCCGACCCCGGAACAATAATTAAATGTAACGGACCATACTCTTACGAAGTAGAACTCACTAACGGAGAAATTAGACGTAAACATTCAGACCACCTTCGCCTAAGATTCGAACAAGTGACTAAGGCAGCAATTGAAACAAGACAACCATCTTTCAGACATGAAGTTGAAACTAAACGACCAGAATCTGAGTTATCCCCGAGAAGAACGACCAAGACTAGGAGTTTTACCTATTACAGACGAAATCTTGACACACGTGAACAGAGCGGCGACCATGGCGAACAGCCGGCTCCAGTGGCGTCCACTAGCAGGGGTCATGCTGATGGTTCCACGTCACCGCAGGCACCTGTCGCTTCCACCAGCAGGGATCACCAAGACAACGCCAATATTCCAACATCACAGTCTGTCCAACCGGATGCACCATCGCCGCGCCGGTCAGGACGAAAGACAAAACCACCTGCACGATTCGGGTTTTTGGGTTTTTAGACCAACTTAATTAAGGAGGGAGTAATGTAGTATTATGTATATTGTATATCTGGCTTTATTTAACTTCTTACTAGATATTATGTTCCGGCCTTTATGTTAGAACAGATTTTGAAAAACTCTCTTGTCATTCGCTGTCACTGAATAACTATAAGATTAAAACTACGAAAATATTAAATATGTTTTAATGCAACACAAAGCATCGAATAGACTCAGACCTGTTTTCTCACTTCTTCTCAACCTTAGGCAATCGCTTCATAGCGGGAGGCGATTGGAACTCTAAGCACGTCCATTGGGGTTCAAGACTAAATACAACTAGGGGAAAGCAACTAAAGTTAGGTGTTGATAACAATAACTTAAGTATAATTGCACCATCAGAACCTACTAACTGGCCAGCTGATCACAACCGAATCCCGGACATACTTGACTTCTTCCTAACAAAAGGACTCTCTAAACAGTACATGAAGATCGAGTCATGTGCAGATGGGTCATCTGATCACACCCCAGTCTTACTAACTATAAGCTCTACTATAATTGAAGTCGAGAAACCCACAATATTATACAACCAGCATACTGACTGGCCCTCCTTCAGGGAACACATTAAAGAAAACCTGGATCTAAACATCAGACTCAAAGAAGCAGAGGAAATTGAAACAGCAGTAGTGCATTTTACTAATCTTGTACAAGTTGCCGCGTGGAGAAGCACACGTACTACTGAACATAGGAGCCAGCCCACAAACGTACCAATGGAAATTAAGGTCATGATCCAGGAGAAACGTAGACTACGCAGAGTCTGGCAACTGAGCCGTCATACCCAAGACAAGGCTGCCCTTAATAAAGCCATTGTAGAATTGAAGGGAGCTATAAAGAACGCCAACAACTTAACCATGCAAGCGAAGTTGGAGTCCCTAACTGCCACTAAAGCCAGCAACTACTCGCTCTGGAAAATCACTCGTTCTTGTGACAGACCTAGCGTGCCAAAAACCCCAATAAAAAAGGGAAACGATTGGGCTAGAACAAGCCAGGACAAAGCGAACTTGTTTGCAGACCATCTAACAAGCGTATTCAAACCTAATATAACACTAGACAACTCATCAGAAGAATATGTTGATCTCATCCTAAAACAAGACCTTCAAATGGACCTACCCCCTAGACCTGTGTCGCCCGCGGAAGTCATAAAAACGATCAAACGGCTAGACAGTAAAAAGGCACCGGGATACGACTTGATAACCAAAGAAGTTTTGCTGGAACTACCGAGAAAGGCTATTGTCTTCATTACCATCATCTTCAATGCTATGCTACGAATAGGGTACTTCCCGAGTGCGTGGAAAGTCTCGGAAATCATCATGATTTACAAGGCTGAAAAACCAATGACCGAAAAAACATCCTATAGACCTATCAGCTTGTTGCCTACTCTGTCCAAGGTACTGGAAAAGATGATACTCCGCAGAATTATGCCTGAGCTTTTAGAGCGCAAAGTGATACCAGACTTTAGAGAACGCCATGGCACAGTGGAACAAGCCCACAGAGTATGTGACGTCATAAGAAGGTCTTTGGAACAAAAAGAATACTGCTCATCAGCATTTCTGGACATCCAACAAGCATTCGATAAGGTCTAGCACAAAGGCCTATTATGTAAGATCAAGCAAAATATTTCCCACTCATACTTTGCAATATTTGAATCATACCTCGAAGATCGAATATTTTATGTTAAAAAAGGTGAAGCTACTTCTGGGCTTCAAGGAATTGATGCTGGGGTACCACAGGGATCTGTTCCCGGTCCCATGCTTTATACATTGTACACTGCTGATCTACCGCTGACATCAGGAATGACCATAGCTACATTTGCAGACGACACCGCTATATTAGCAAGTAATAAAGACCCAAAACTAGCATCAGAGAACTTGCAGAAGGGCCTTAACAAAGTAAACGAATGGCTCAAAAAATGGAAAATAAAGGCTAGTGCTACGAAGTCAGTACAGGTGACATTCACCTTAAGAAGAGGAGACTGCCCACCTGTAAAGTTGGGCCAGTGCACTCTACCTCACAGCGACCATGTTGGATATCTTGGCTTACATTTTGAACGTAGACTAACCTGGAAGAACCACATCAAATGTAAAAAACAGGAGCTTCAGCTAAAGTTTAACAACCTGTACTGGATGCTAGGAAGGAACTCGAGACTCTCTTTGGACAATAAACTTCTAATATATAAAGTTATTCTAAAGCCCATCTGGACATATGGTCTGCAGCTGTGGGGCAGCACAAGCGATTCCAACATAGATATCCTCCAACGCCAACAGAACAAGATCCTGAGAGCAATTGCAGGGATACCATGGTACATCACCAAAAATGAGGTTCACGAGCACCTTGAAATGAGAACAATCAAAGAGGAAATTCGCAGTCTGGCAACTAAATACAAAGAGCGGTTAATCCGTCACCCTAACGAACTCGCTCGCCAACTCACCATGGACCAGTATGTGAGACGGCTAAAACGTCATCATATCCTAGAGCTAGAAGACCGTCAGTAGCTCTGAGTTACAGATGAGTGATGCTTTTAATGGGAAGCCACTCCCCATGACAGCAAACTTAGAACAGATTTGCTCATAGCTTTAGGGCTGATTGCAAATACAAAAAAAAAAAACAAAAAAAAAATATAATAAAAATAAAAAAGATGAAAAATGACGACATGGGAGAAAGGCAATCCGCAAAAAATGACAGCGGATAAAATAAAAACTGGAAAACTAAAAATAACTATTTTTTTTTAATTATTATAAATTAGTGCTTGACTGCAATCCCACCTGATGGTAAGTAGTGATAAATAAATAAAATAAATAAATACATATATACGGACAACTCACACCGATTGAGCTAGCCCCAAAGTAAGTTCGAGACTTGTGTTATGGGATACTAACTCAACGATACTATATTTATAATATATACATATATAGATAAACATCCAAGACCCAGGCCAATCAGGAAAAGATCGTTTCCCATCATGACCTGGCCGGGGATCGAACCCGGGGCCTCCATGTCGCAGACAGGCGTGTTGACCGCTGCGCCACGGAGGACGTCAAACGATGCAATCGTTGATGATAAAGCGCACTAGTTTATTAAGCCTATTTACTTAAAATACTTAGGAATGGGAAGGATGACGACAGTTGAGCGAGGTGATGCAATGTAAAACCCAACAACACGATCAACGATGCTGCACCAGAGGGAGATTGATCTGGAGACTCTCCACGACCAAACTTCCGACACAACAACATTTGGCGCATCGTACCCGGCTCACATCGCAACACAACTGCTAAGACACGTCCTCCGTACGGCTTCACCAGACATCATGCCGGAACACGACGAATCGCTTGGCGGCAAGACTTTGTCTGGTGGGTGGTTACTTCTGCCGGCAGCCGATGTTATGGGCTACCACCTTAACTACCACACAGTTTCTTGCCGTGCAAGAAGAGTAGGGACGGCAAAAAAAAAATGCCTGAACATACCTTTTCAACTTTCTTCCTCCTCCTCTTCCTCGGTTCCACATTCAAGTTATTAACGAAACTCTCTGGTTCACAGTGCATGTGCTCCGTCTTGACCTCGTGGAGCCGGTCGGCGTCGCCAGGCGAGCCGGCCGCCTCGTCGGCCTCCGTCTTAATGTCGGGCTCCGGGTAGCCGAAGCAGTAGGCCTGGCACACCCTGAGCTGCGTGGGCTCTGGCGGTTGCTGGAAGTTGTTCTGGAAATGTGAATACGCATGTTTTTTATCGACGCTCGAATAATAGGCTATTTGAAAGATTTATAATTTCTATCTTAAATTACTTGGTTGCGGTTAAGAAGTTCACCGAAAGTATTTCATTTTTATTTTAAATACGTATTTTGTAAGAAACATGCAAATAAAGATTCAAAATTCAAATCAGCCACCGAAACGCTTTATTCAACAATATGGCGTCGCGCCTTGTAAGTGACATCACATGAATATAAACGATATCCGGTTCCGCAGTGGTGTTTGTATTTATCTGTTATTTGTTGTTGTTTATTTAATAAAATGGTTTATAAGTGGTGTGTTGTACCGGGTTGTACAAATACCATCGATAAAACACCTGAGAACACATAGAATAACAACAAGTGCTGATGCGCGTATGACGTCATCGTGACATTCCGGATCCGGATCGTTTCACAATATGTGGCGCGAGATACAAAAAGTCAAATATATTTTTATGTTTCTGGATATATTAATTATTATTATTTTTATTAAAACTCATATAAATGACATAAAGAACACTCATTTAACGCAATTAAAGCAAATAATCACAAAAAAAAAATCATACTGTCAAATAGCCTATTCCCATTTAGGATGCTGTTAGCCTGTTCCTATGTTGGTCGAAAGCCTCTCCCCATGACTTGGAGCTCTTTGGATCCAGGGCTATAGTCGACTACTGATCGTTTCTTTAGCTCATTTTTATGGGGCCTGCCGCCGAATGCCCCGGCATTGTCCTCGTAATAGTTATTTTAGACATGGCAATTTTTTTTTTTATAAATTACTAGCTTTCCGCCCGCGTGTAATTCGGTTATATCGCGCTTTTTATATTTCCCTCGGGAATATCAAATTTTCCGGGATAAAAAGTAGCCTATGTCCTTTCTCAGGGTCTAAAGATTTCCTGTGCCAAATTTCACAAAAATCGGTTGGGAGGTTTATGGGAAAGCGTAACAGACAGACAGACAGAGTTACTTTCGCATTTATAATATTAGTATGGATAAACTAGCGCTTGACCGCAATCCCGCCTGATGGTAAGCAGTGACTTAATCACTGATGGTAAAGCGCACTAGTTTATTAAGAGCCTATTCACTCTAGCCTTGAAGACACTCAAATTGTAGTTGTTTGATGCCTAGAGGCTAGAATACTGGGTTTCTGTGCACGTTGGCACACTCGAGGTTTGGGCTTTTGAATTTTTGCCAAGGATGCCTGGGCTCCATGAGTCAGAATGGAAAGGATGCACTTGTGAATGACATAGTCAGCCTATAACACCGCCGAAACCACTGGTTCCAAATATTTTTGACAATCAGCGAAATATTTTCACCCTAAACACAAGTTAAATCTTACATGGGGTGCCAGAGCTCGACAATAATAGTCTCTAGTTTCCCTAGTTGCGTAGTATTTACATACAACATACTACACTACTTGTCGTTATGATCTTCGTCCAACAAACACTTTTTCGCTGATTTATTTGTTAATTTGTTCTGTTCAGTATCTATGTATTTATTTATGTATATGTATGTATTTGTGTATATATCTTAGTATATTGTAGTAATAATATTTGCACCAACGACAGTCCCATTTGTGGTTCGGAAGAATCTGTCCATTCTTTGGTTGCCTGGAAGAGATCGCATTAGCGATAAGGCCGCCCATTGTATGTTTTTTGTGTTGATTGTTTTTGTTCGATATTTGTTTGGGGTACAATAAAGAATATATAAATAAATACATATATTATGTGATTTCTTTTGTACAAGTTATTGTCGCAGTATTTTTTTTTTATTATTTCTTATATGGTATTATCATAGGAGCCTCTCACTTGGTGTGCATACAGCAGCTGCGTGTAGGAGCGCTGTGCTCGCTGCTTGAACTTCTGCCACCTGCGTAGGTGCGCCGCGCACTCCCAGCATACTCGAATGTAGAACGGAGACGAATCGTATACCTGACGGGTGAACAATAATGTGACAGTGACATTCATAATCATAGATCGGAATAGGTAGAGTGAATCATTCAGTGTGCTCA